>OX596276.1:28311612-28911612 GCA_951394225.1 Harpalus rufipes | reverse complement strand
TACCTAGATGTAGAAATTTTTGCTTTACAACATCCATTTGAAACTTTTTGTTTCAAATTCCGTGATACATCCTGTAGAAGATTGTATAAAGTACAAAATAGCTATTTCCAATAAGATTTTGAATAGGAATAGTCATCTGTCTACTTCTCGTATTGAAGAATGTAAAATTGTGACCCCTGAAGTTAATACATCGAGTACAGTTGCAACGTCATTATAATCTGCAGGAATTAGTTTTACTAATTGTTTAATTTAAATACATATAACAAAATAATTTAAATATAATAAAATAAATAAGTTAAAATATATATAAGTAATTGTCTCTTCCTTTAAATTAATAAATTGTATTTTTTAATTGTTTCTTAGACCAAAATAAGTATTAAATCGCTTACTAAAAACCGTGAAATTTTTTTTTTTCAGGTAACGTATTAAAAACATGCAAAAATGACATACTTTGTACCCAAAAATTAATACACAAATGTCAACATTTTTTGACAGTTGTAGAAAAAGATTATTATTATTAAATATGTACATGTATATTTTCTATAATATAGTAAGAAAAATAAATAAATATATATATATATATATATATATATATATATATATATATATATATATATATTTTCACGTTGCATTTTCATCTAATCTGAGTATAAACTTCTGAAATTATATTTCAATGTAGATATCATAATTTATCATACCAATAATGGTTTTAATATCATGGTATCAGTAATAAGAAACTATATTTTTTAATTTAGAAAAATCTGGTACAGTGTAGTACAAACTATTAAATAATTTTTGAAGCATAAAATTTGCAGCAGCGTGTAATTACTACTCAATTTTATCTATATACAGTGAAATTGAAAAATTTTCAAGTAATGAAATGTTTATACCATCTGTTGATAAAAAAACCTATACAGCTTATAATTTTCATGTTGTTTGCATTTCAGTAGTACTTTTTTCTACATTATCATATCAGTAACTCCTGTTTTTCTAAACATAATTTTATTTTGATAAGTGCATTAAATAATATATTCAGAACTATTTAGAATAAAATGAATAAATATACGAGTACATACATATAACTAAAAACTAAAAGGTTTTAACTTTTTTTTAATATGTGGCGATACGATAATTAATAAATATAAAAATTAGGTACACTGCTTAAAAAAATATGAAAACAGGGACCCGATTCAAAATATTGTGGGATGGAGAAAGGCATAGGGCAGCGAACCTATGAACCACGGGTCAGAGAGTGACCCGAGAGGCAATTTGAGCATACTTGCGTGGATTTTCAGAAAGTCTAACTAAAGTTTTGTGAATTATATGAAAAACTAGACTTCAAACCTTGACAAGAAATAAATCTTAAAATTATATGATAGATTACCAAAATATTACTTTTTATTTAGTCATAAAATTGAATTTGGCAAAGAGATTCGTCAGTTGGTAGAATTTGAAGAATTAATAACAAATAGAAGAATATGCTTACCGAATGAGTTTTGATAATTAAACAAAAGAAGAATTGTAGAATCTTAGCTCAACGTATATGTATTTACATGAAAATGTATTAATAATGTCCAAATCAACTTATTTCCGCGAATAATTTAATGAATTACGCAAAATCGTAGGAAAGAAACATAAATGAAAAAGAAATAATTGTTGTATGTGTGAAGTTAAGGGAAACGATTTACAATCATAATAAAAAAAATTATCATCTCAAAACCAGCAACAAATTTCTTACTAATGTTAAATATAATTAGGTACCTAGCTATACTATTTAATATAGATTATGTACTATATTTTTACCTCCCGCTATCCTTCGTAAGGTATAGGGATCGTGCTAAAAATCGCATATCGAGATTTTGGTAAGGTTGCTAGAATCAGATTTTAACATTTTCACGATGATATCTGTGGGTGTATGTGTGTGAGAGAGAGAGAGAGAGTTTGTGTGTATGAAAGAGAGAGAGTTTGTGTGTGTGTGTGTGTGTGTGTGTGTGTGAGAGAGAGAGAGTTTGTGTGTGTGTGCGTGTGTGTGTGGATCCTCTTTACGCTCTAACTCAAATATTATCATTCAGAAAATTTTGAAATCTTGTATTTATAACTTATTCTAATATAGAAAGAAGCCATTCGATTTTGGTGTAAATCAGATACAGACAGAAATGGCACTTTACTTGAAACTCAAAACATTTTTTCTTGGAGAAATAAATTTAATTTGCATTACGCGATTTATGTTATTATAAAAATAAACATTATTTAATTTTCTACAGGTATGCATTAATACTTTTTCTATTTATAATTTATAAAATAATTTATTTTTAAAATCCCAGAGTCTATGCTTTAAAGATAAATATATGTATATCTCCTTGGTTACACAGCTGAGATCTCAAATTTGTTTAACTGACAGATAAATGCCACTGTCTATAAATCATTTCAAATTAATAATGGTAGTATTTTTAGAAGAAAATGTTAAAATATGAATTCATAAAATATCTAATCTATAAATTCATTTTCATATGTTTGTAATTTAACGTCACAACACAAAATAAAATTATAGTAAGATTCTGGAGAAGAAAATACGGATAAAACAGATAATAAACTGGAACAGCAGTTATATTATATCATGCAAAGGAACTTAATGCAGTCGCCAGCATTAGCAAATATGTAAGTATTTAAGTTAACAAAAATTAAATGGCGGGAGGTGTTGTGCTGGCCATATCTAATTTTTACTATTACAGATTTAAAAGAAGTCAAATTAAAAATTGTTCTTATTTTAAATTTGATCGTTGACCCGCGAGTTTAATTAAAAAAAAAAAGATTCTAACCCAATTACAAAAAACGTTCGCTATCACTGACATAAGGTCTACTTGTTTCATTATGCCCATCTTGCCAATATCAATAATAAAAAGTTATTATAATAGATGTTATTTAAACTTTATTTAGGGGTTGGAGAGTTTTGGACACAGTGGTTTCAACCCTCCGGTTTTTACAGGTTTTAATCGTCCTGGACAAAAATGATTTTGAACAGTCAGTGGTCAAAAACTAAAAAATAAACGATTTATTTTCCTTAATAAGATACAAATGTTCGTATTTCAACAAAGTCAGAACTACTCAAATAAAAAAAAAAATATTGAAAAAGAATTAATATTCATTATCATTTATTGAAACTGTCTACCCACATTTCTAAACTTATATTTAACATTCGATGGCAATATATTAATTAATTTTAATAATTTCAATACCTATAATAAACAACATTGTGTTTTTGTCTTGATAAGTCAAATATAAACTTTGATTATTTTGACCATTTTGTCCATTTATGTCGACTGTCCTAGACAAAATTTAAAAAAGTGAATTTTTTAACAACCGTGCAGACTGTGGATTGACCACTCACACCACTAAATTCAAGTAAAAATTCGGTCAGAAAACCAGTCGACTTCCGGCCCTATGTTCCGAAAAGAAATATATTAATCATAAATTTATATTATTAAAATTTACTACGAACTCATTATTAAAAACATCTCTTGCTGTGCCATTAAATTTGAAGTTAATCATAAGGTTAAACGTACATTGATAAATTTAGTTCAAATATCTTTACGTAGAAAATTTAATGAAAAATTCTTGGTGATCATTTTCATAAAGATAGCATCAAATTTATGCTGCTGTATAAAACAAATTTATTTGTTCTTATTATAATGGATATTACAACTTAATTATAACCGTGGAACAATTGTAAAAAAATAGCTAAATTACAATTCGCATTGTTAGAAATTTTTATTACAAAATCATGTAAGAGATTGAAAAGAATAATATTATTTAATATAAAAGTAATAATAATTATTTATTTGGACACAATAGTCGTGCCCTCAAATAATAACAAAAAAATAATTATTTATTATTAAATCATTTTTATTTTAAAATATCTTACCGCAGTCTTCTATAGAGCCATAAGAAGAACACACAAAAAGTGTTAATAAAGTCACAAGTATTTGGTTTTTCATTTTGATAAAGCGTAATCCTGCTTGTCTGTTGTGAACAATGCGTTGTTTACTACACGACGAACTTAACTATAATGAAAGTATTGTCATGAGGTTTGCCAAGATAAAAGCACAGGATGTCTAGATTATTTATGAATGTGTAATATGTACACTACTGCAGTTTATTAGCCTGAAAAGATATATCTAATAATTGTTTACAACATTTATCAATACTTAACCGATAATGGTTTTATTTTTTAATATAATAAAAAGTAAATTATTTTTTATAAATTATCTGTGGGAAAGTCTACTTAAACCATGGTTTGCTCAAAAGTTTAAACTTTAAACTGTAAAAAATGAATTGCTACTTACATGATAAATGCTTAGTTCTGTGTATATTTATATGTATGTCTTGTTATTTTAAAATTGTTGCAACATTTCTTATACTTTACAGTATTTACTATACTTCATTTCACTTAAGAAAATAGCGTTAGTTTAGATAGGGATATTAATTTTGCCCTTTGATTGGTAAACCTAGTTCACAAAAAACGAAAAAAATATCAACTATCGGTTGTGTTACCAAATAAAATCTACAGAATTAAATGATATTTAACCATGTTTTGTTGTAATTTTTAATATTCAGGTCTTGTACATTTTTACAGATAAAAATATTTATTATTGAAAAGTTTGATTTCACGAATTTAAGTTATTTATTTAATGCATGTAAAAACGTTCGGCTCTCAAGTGCCATGTACTATATTCTTACATGAAATAAAATATAAATATAAGTATAATGTAAATGCAAAAAAAAAACTTTTTTTGAAAATATATATTTTAATTTATATAAGCTACAAAACAAACCTGTATTGCGTACCGTATACATCAAGGCGTTTGAAGATGAATGAACTCGGAATAATATGTTTATTTTACATTTATATAATACGTATTTCCCATATTATCGATGCAATGCAATATTAATACAATATTCAGTATGTAGATGTAAAAATGAATTTATAATGATAAATGCTTAATTTATGAAGCATTTTTATTGGCTTATGAGGTAGCGACAAAAGAACGCAGTAAGTTACACGTCACAGCAATCTGCCATCGTGGCGTTCGTGTTGTCGATGTCCATGTCACTTTGAGACGGCAGAGTGGTGACGGAAGCAGATAGAACGTCTAGTAGAAGCATTCATTCTCCGTACAGCAGGCTAACTAACAGGTATTTATTGCCTATTGTTTATAAATTTGTTTTATTTAAATAATTGTACTTACTATTTTCTCTTATTTAAGATATTTAACACAATGGATCAAATCGCTAAGTTTTTGGAACCTGGACGCCAGTTTACCAAAGATTCCATAAGGTTGGTGAAACGATGCACGAAACCAGACAGAAAAGGTGAGAAATAACTTTACGTTATGAGATATTATAAGGATTTTCTGCCTTTCAATCACTTCTATGCTTCACTTTTACAGTTTTTCCTTTACATTTATTTATTTCGATAAGTAGAGTGGTCTTTCATTAAAAGTTTATAATAATAGATTAGGTATAAAGTAATTTATATTTAAATAAGTACGCGTCGCAATCATTTTTGGCATGTTTGCAAGTATGATAAAATACTATGAAAATATTTTCGTTACTGTATAAATATTTGCACATATGTTGTACCAACATTATTACAAATTTTAGAGACCACTATTCAATTAGTTACTTCTAATATATTTTGTATATATTAGTATTTTTCAATTCAATTTGTATAAACATATTAAGTAGCAGTTCTGTCTACTTAACAATACAATGGCCCGTACTACGATCACGGTTTTAACTAAAACGCTGTTTTAAGAAGTGTCAGATATCATTATTTAATAACAATAATAAATAATACCGAATTTATCAAAATATGTTTTAAAAGCAGAATATAGTTTGTATTCAAACAAATTTTTTTTTTTAAATCGATCTTCAAACATACGTGCAAAATTAAATGTTGAAATTTGAATTTGACATTTTTTAAAACAGCGTTTTAGTTAAAACCGTGATCGTAGTACAGGCCAATATGTTTTTCAAATTTGTGTTTATATCCTGTACTTCATTTCACGTAAGAAAATAGTAGATGGCGCTTGAGAGCCGACCGTCTTTACATGCATTAAATAAATAATTTAAATTCGTGAAACCAAACTTTGTCAATAATAAATACTTTTATCTGTAAAAATGTACAAGACCTGAATATTAAAATATACAACAAAACCTGGTTAAATATCACTTAATTCTCTAGAATTTGTTTAATAAGTGGCAAATCTTAGGTGACATTTTTTTTTTGTTTTTGTGAACTAGGTTTGCATTCTCAACAATCAAAGGACAGAATTTATATCCCTATCTAAACCAATGCTATTTTGTTACGTGAAATGAAGTATAGTCAAACATTTATTGTTTAAATAAGGCAGGAGTGGTGAACCTGAGACCTATTATAATTTTTATTTTCATCTTTTATTATTAAATCACATAAAAAAATCCATCATTTAATACGTAGAAATTATTTTTTTACAAAACAATATACACTTTGAAAAGTAACTAATTGAATTTTTTTAAACACGGCTTTATTAGGTTAGATTGCTGTAATAATGTGGTCTTCCAACATGAAAAGATTCCCCATCCTTAATTTAAGCTGTATGTTAAAATTTAATATTTTTTTTCAGAATTCCAGAAAATTGCTATTGCAACTGCCATTGGTTTCTGTATTATGGGCTTCATTGGTTTCTTTGTTAAGCTGATCCACATACCAATCAATAATATCATCGTTGGCTCATAAAAATAAATATGTAGATTAAGGCATTTTTTATTGTACACATTTATTTAAATCATCCGTTTAATTTTTGTTTCTGGTTATCGAAATATCATAAAAACATTTTTATAATAAATAAACTTCATTGTTAATGGAATCAGTTTTACTTTTTTCCAATACTGTACAAGTGCCTTCGTTGTTAAGTGTCCTACTTACGTGCTCAAGAGAAACAATAAATATTTATAGAAAACAAATTTTGAATAAACTGAAATATATTTACAAAAATTTAGTGAAATATTTTTAGTTCTAGTATATTAAAGGAAAATTTGTTTCAATAAGATACATTTTCAGTATTTAATTCGATTTAACATTTGACTGTGAAAGGTAGTATTAAAATACTTGTTTAGAAATAATGGCTAGTATTTGACTAAGCAAGCTATAAATGTAAATAATACGGGCTGGTAGCATGAACAACTGATTAAGGGTGATTAGCAAGATAAAACAGTGCTAATCAACTCCTTGACTTGTACTGTTTTATCTTTCAAACGTTTACGGATTACTTTCGTGAAAAATACTTCAAGTAAAAGATACGTATAATTAAATTTTCTGTAACTGTAATCACTTGTTCATGTTATCAGCCAAAGTCTCTAGTTGAGATACTAACTACTGCGTTTAACTTTGGAAAACGGGATCTGTTCTGTATTTTTTTTTGGGGTACATAGAATAATAGAACACAAAATTATATATATTTTTTCTGTCAGAACTCTTGAATTTACGTCTTTGGTAAGCGAGTAAACTTTATTTAAAGATGTGATGAAAATAGATCTAGTGTGTGTTATTTTAAAAATTGAACATTAAGTTACTGTCAAATACCACTTTTACTTGGTTTGACAATTAGCAACGTTCATTTGTTGAAAAATTCGCATACTAGAACTATTTTTTACCATAACTAATATTTATTTACGATACAAGTACGTAAAGTTAGTCTTTAGTCAGGAATGGGTCAGAATTCAAACACGAACGCAGCGAGAGTTATAAAACGCATGAGTGACTAAAGATGCTTACGTATGTGTATCGTACAATATTTTGTCTACGATATAATCTAATAAAGCAATACATATAAAAAATATACCTTTATTTATGAATTTGGATCATACTCGTAATATTAAACTAAAAGTTTGCCATGAACAATATTCATCTTGCTTTTGTAAATTTTACCGTATTTAAAAATTTTAATCACTCGCTCGGCAACCCGTGACTAATAAAACCGGCTTGAAATACAAATTTCGAACTATACACATATCAACTCTATACATTTTTGGCATTTACATTTTTCTAACGTACTAATATGTTCCTTGAAATTATAGTGCCCAATATATTTCTCGTCTTGTACATTCGTGACTGTACAAATCTATACCATGAAGTTGTTGCACATCAGAGAATTCGAACTTGGCGCGTTATCTCATCTCGAAGTACACTTCGAAAATAAAATGTATTTTATTCCTTTGAATAAAAACATATAAACGTAAACCTATCCTAAAACATAATGCAAATATTACACGTTTTAATTATAATACGTTTTGTTTTTGAAGTGTAATTCGAGATGCAGTGAACGCGCCAAGTTTGAATTCTTTGAAGCGCAGCAACTTTATGGTATAGATTTGTACACAGTGACAATGTACAAATAAGGTAAGAAACTTCTAGGGACACATTTGTACGATAGAAAAATATATATGTCAAGAAATGTACAGAGTGATATGTGTGCATTTAGAAATTTGTATGCATTCCCATGATCCTTGTTACTAATCAACGTTTTACAAACTAAACGACAATTTTACGCACTATCGTAAACAAATTAAATATATTCGGTTACTTAAGAGGTAAATTCAAAATATTTTCAATTTACGTCTTTAGTTAATACTAGATCTACACATACCGATAAAATTAGAGGAACCCAAAAAAAGTCATATTTTTGCGATATTTTTTGATGATTTATTTGACTGAAATTTCCGAAAATCTAAGGGGAAAAATCTGTTGTGGTCAGCATAATACCTCGCTCCATTTCCATCTTATGTTACATAATTAACGAATTTAACATTTCTTGTACCCACAAATAATTCAAATTGCATCAATTCTTTCGTTTTATGAGGCATTTTGTCCTACTCTTCTAATATGTTCAAAATTCTTCATATTCGTTGACGGTATTATCGGTATTTCTTAACGCTATATGTAATATTAATATACCTATAATTTTAAATATTTAATTAATAATACAGTAAGAAATTTTAAATGTACTTCCCAGAAAAGCTTTTAGTCATGTTAGTAAAACTGTTGATTCTTCACACTGACAGTTTGCATAAACATTTAAATATGTCAATTGATTGTTTAGGCAGCGAGATTTATTACAACAGATTATTCTATGTTATTATATATCTAAATCTAAATACATTAATATTATTATAAAATCTGGATATGCGATTTTTAGCATGAATCCAATACCTTTCTAAGCGAGAGGTAAAAATGGAAGGGAATTTATAGACTTTTTTAAATCGATGTTGTTTTTATTTATCGAGTAAAACTTAATTTTCACAATAAAAACTGAAAACAAAAAGATTTTGACTAATTATTTAATAGAAAAGATCAACAGGTGGAATCAATATACATTTATTTTAGTTAAAACGGCATAAGTTGGATATAACATATATATTTAGTAAATGAGAAGTTAGACGAACACAAGAAAACGCTTGATTTTTATCGACGCCGTTAAATTTGGTGCATCTTCTACTAACTTCTTCTTGGTTCATATTTTTTGGTGAATCTTTCTGAACAGGAACCTTAAAATTTAAGTTACGTTGGTGCAATCGGACATTAAACACTCATATTCAATAACGTGAAAAACCGAGCAACAAGATAATCAATCTTTATTAGGTGGCTAGATTGTATTATATCGTCATTTGTCGTATGTATAGAATTAACAATACAAACATGAAAGTCAGAGAGTTCAAATTTTCTTAATTACATAACCTTTTTATGTTCCCCTAATTTTGCCGGTGTATGTAGTATGTTATTTCGAGTTAACTGTCGACTACAATTTCTACTTGATTTAACACATAAGCGACGTTCATTTTTTTATATACATAATAGCATTCTAGATCTACTATTATCATGACTTTAAATTAAATTCACTCACTTATCACAGACATAAAGTAAAAATCTTTGGTATCAAAAGTCAGAATTTTATGTTCTTAAATTTTTTGTAAAGCACCCCATAAAATTTGCCGGATAAGTATTGAAAAAAAAATGTTTTTCCTTGTTAAACGTCTGTGACATATTCTCGTGTTCATTCTGGATATACAATATATTTAAAATTTGTTAAATTTACAAGATGGTGAGGATTCGTAGGTTATTAGGAAATGAAATAGACATTTTTCTTTCCAATTTCGAATTTTATTTCTATTGTTGAAGGCACAAATTTACAATAGTTAATAACCATTACGATCAGCATCAGGTATCTTATAAACCCGTTATTCGACTTAAAATATAGGTAACCACATTTACAGAGTTGAGAAAATACAAGAAAGGAATTTTGAGCACCAAGAAAATTTAACATGGAATTTAAGCTGGCAACTGCATACTAACTACAATAAAAAAATTACAAATAAATTAGGTTTATAGTGTATATGGACAAAACATGCTTATCGCATGTGAAGATGGAAAAAGCATTGTAATACTATGTGTGCGCTTAAATGGCTTATCATTACAGCACCAGTAAAAAAACTTAATCTAAAGCACATTTATAATGTAAATTATAAATTGAAAAACAAATATTTCTAAAATATTAACTGAATATAAAATTATACTTAAAATATATTTTAATAGTACAACAATTTTATATATTTTTAACCCTTTGGGCGCTAACCAAGGCACTAATGGCACGTAAGATTTCTTAAAATCGTCAACAGCAGCACTGGTAACTCAAAGGCACGAAAGCAAATTCAGATTGTAAATATCACAAACGACAATGTCTTTTCAAAAAAATATTTTTCAATTTTTTAAATTTTATAAACAATTTCAACTTTTCATAACAATTAATATCTTTTAATACATATTGTCATTAAATGGTACTAAAAATCACAAGAAAACTACTATCTAAACTAACATGATAATAGTAATTTGTGAAATCTTTAAGTAGTCAATCACAGCAATAATACTTGTATGAAATATAGTCCTATATATTTATAAAAGTATTTTTGCTCGAATAAAGCGAGTGTTAAGCATCTCAATGTAGTTTTATAAACTGACACAAAAATGCTTTGTTTCAATATCCATGATCATAATACAAAGAAAAAACATCAAAATTATTAAACAAAATAGAAGTGTCCCAAACATTCAGTTTCTGGTTACTATACATCGCCAAGTAATAATCAATTCTGCGATTAATATAAAACATTTCATGCAGCTAATAAGTTAGTTGGAGAACGAGTTTGTCATCACAATAAATAATTTATTCTACTTGACAGTAGAGAGGTAAATGGAAAGAAGGTACTTTTTGTAATAATATAAATATATATATCTAACTCTCTAAACAGATTAGACAAATAATAAAAAGCAAATAGAAAAATATGTAATATAAAAAGAAACAACATATTTATAGTAGTATGAATCTGTAACATTTGGCAGTTCAAATAAAAATATATTTTAATTTTTAGTTTAATGAGAATCATACTACGTATGAGGAATGCTAATTACTGTACTTAACTTAATTTTGCACAACGTTTTACTTACTCCTAGGATATGTTTTCATAATATTTCAGATCGATTAAAATCGGTTAAGTATTTATTTGATTTGTCATTCGATTTGATTAGGTCTTAAGCTTAAGCCATGCAACCATTGTCCATGGTTGGACTATTATAATTCTGATTTCCACCATTTGATGAATTATAATTGTGACATTGCTGAGAATTGTAATGGTAAATTCCAGAATTGTCCAGGTTGGTTAACTGTGAGGGTGGAGAATAATTCTCTTCTTCAACAATAATAGTGGGTGGTTTCGTATACTGGATGGTGGAGCGGGTGTAAGAATTATCATTACCAATTCCAACGCTAGTCGGCCGATTACAGTACTCAATATTCTGGTTTCGGAAAGTGGTCCCAATGTCGACTGATGAAGGCCGGTTATATCCATGATTTGTTTCGATAACCGATGTTGCCAGGGAAGTTACGGGAGGTAAGGGACCATCAGGGCTGTAACTTGGATTATCGTCATCGTTTACAATGTATCTTCCATCTGTAGGTTGTGTGTAATGGTCTGACTGATTCGTTGACTTGAGACAAGATGGCGTATGCATCGTCAGCATATCAACAAGTCGTCGTCGTTGAGACTCGAGTTCCTGAATTTGAGATTTCAAATCAATATTTTGTGTTTCTAATACCTCCGATTCTTGGACTAAGTTAACTGTTTTTTCACGCTTCTTTAGACGGCATTTAGTAGCCGCGATTTTGTTGCGTTCTCGACGACGTCTTCTGCGTTCTTCATCTTCCGGTGTCAACTAAAAATAAACATAAATACATCATTTTTCATTTAACAGTAAAATTATTTATTTAAAATAAAAAATAAAGTTTGTATAAAATGTAACCATAATTTTATATTTAAAAAAAAATTAACGACAAAATTATCTCGTTACATAGTTTATTAATCCATAAAATATATGATAATGAACTGCGTGTCACTATTTTATTAAACTAAACATTTTTTATTATAAATGATATAAAAATATGGTTAAGCCATGAATAATAAATGTAATAATATTGTATATATATTTTTAATTTTTATTATTTGCTTTAGCCAATTTCTTACAGCTATATACGAACATCTAAAACTTCGGAATTTAGGGTTTTAGCTATTTTAAGTGTAATTTATTATACATATTTTTGATTGGACTACGAGTATAACCGAACATATATTTTTCACTATTATACCGGATGTTCTACGCAATCCTTGACAGCAATTTTACATAGGAAAACATTTTTTTTTTTTAATATTATCTGTCCCGTAACATTTTATAAGGTGCTTTATATAAAGAATTTTAGAGCATAAAATTATGAATTTTTGATACCAAAATATTTGACTTTATGTCGTTGGGAACCAAGTAATCTTAATTTAAAATCACGGTAAAAATAGATGTAGTACGCGATTATTTAAAAAAATGAATATTGAGTTAACTATCAAACACCGCTTTTCTACTTGATTTGACTGATAAGCAACATTCATTTTTTTTAAATAATTGTTCACTAAATCTTTTTTCCGTATCTTTAAATTAAATTTACTCGGTTATCAAAGACGTAACTTCAAATATTTTGGTATTAAAAAATTCATAATTTTACGCTCTAAGATTCTTGTATAAAATCACCCCATAAAATTTTACGAGACGGATAATATTAAAAAAAAATCCTATTATTGTGTCCAGGATTGCTTGGTACACTCGGTATGTAATTATGAACTTACCCCTTGGTTCGGCGACTGAGACCGATCTCCATCGTCGTCATCATCACTCCTCTTGATGCGCTTGATGTTGTCCAGATCTAGGAAGTCGTCGTGGTCAGCGGAGTGCTTTCGTTTGGATTCGATCGAGAGTTTGAGTCCAGCCTTGATGAGCTGGCTGCAGGTGTGCTGCACGCTAGGCGGCGAGTTGGTGGTGGGCGAGTCGGCCTCCTTCGAGCTGGAGCTGTCGGAGTCGTGCGGCAGCGAGTAAGAGCTGGTGCCGGTGCCGCCACCGTTGCCGCTGCCGTTGCCTTTGGCCGCCTCGCCCCCAAAGCTGTACCCGTCCAGCGGGTTCGTCATCGCAATCAGCGAGTTGAGAATCTCCGGCGTACGCGGAGTGGTGCATGCGCTCTCCACCGCCAGCAGGTTGTTCACAGCCGTGCCGGCTGCGCTTACGTTCACGTTTAAATTATACATTATTATAATATCACGGATCTATATACACTATATGCTAAATCACAATGGCAAATTTCTTTTGCAAATTTAATAAAGTCTATGATAACAGGTATTTGTGTAAGGAACGGGATTAGAGTGTCCTATGCACCACTCTGCTTAAACTACGGTTGTCAGTGGAATTCTTATCTCCAAGGCGAGTGTAATCTGAAACAATACAAAAATACTCAAATTAGTAAAAACAATTTAAGCGCCAGAGTTCATTCATTTTAATTTTTGACGAGTTAACACACAGGTACGTATGTATTTATTTTGGCATATATTTTTGTTTCATTCATAAGTATTTAAAAATAATTTCCACTATTATGCCAATTATTAAAAAAATATATATTTTAAATAAATTTACATAGACATGTATTGGATAGGATTATTACATGTAACTACAATGCATGTAAATTTTCATAAAATAAGTTACGCTTAGTACAACTGTCAGTATGTCAAAAACAATATAACTAGTATTTATAGGATATAAGTTATTGATGTAATTCTTTAATGTAGTGTGTCGTGACGTAGCGCCAAAGTGTGCTACTAAAATAAGACCAACATGTGGTTTTGCAGCGGTAGAAACTGCGGACGAGACCGAAAATCTCCCAACGCTTGACATACAAGCAAGCAGGCACTCCCTAATTCGCGAATCTCGCCCGTACCAAACATAATATGATTTTATTTTGTCATGGTCCCATTAGTTTTTATTTTTTATTTCATATTATCCTCTACGTACGACATAAACAAACTAGAATAATTATGGTCGCTTTTTATAAACTGCGATAAGGATAAATAAAATTAATTTTAAATGAATATTGTTTTCAAATGGAATGCATGGTGCAAAAGTTTTGTCAGTACAGATTTACTTTTTTATGAAAGACGCATTTATGTACCATTAAAATATTTGCTAACATACAAATTGCATTATACTTCGAAAAAAGTATCTAAATAACATTTCCTTCGGCAATAAAATGTTTCGATCAATACAGTGTAAACAAATTTAAAAAATAATCTTTTTTACAATATTGTGATTAAATACAAAGTGGTATTAACTTTTTTTTAATAATATTTACATAAATCATACATTTAGTGTAACAATAATTTGAAACCATAATTAATTTGATAAATGTCAGAGTTAAATATAGTTTGAAAGGCAATATATATTGTTGTTGATTGGTTTAATTTGGAGGCATGACTGTAGGAGGCATGGAGCGATTCCAGCAGCATCGGGTCTCAGAGCCAGTGTACGTGGTCAATCTACACAGCGGCGATATATTTTATTTTATCCACATGCGGGTGGACAATAACTAAGTTTACGACTTGGCGTTTAACGGAACTTGTTCTTTATGGAACTTGAGTATAAAACAATACACTGTGTACACACATCACGAATTAACGAAGCATTGTAGAAAGGATCATAAAACAACATCCGAGTGGCCTTGGATGAGAAATAGCGAACAAAACACCATCGTTGATATTATCACTATTCTCTGCCTATGATCATGAACACGTTCCCTGTTGTAGTGTTGTTAATTCTGATGTAAATCATCGTATAATCATTGATTTAATTCGAACCGTGTCAAGGGTTTATGTGTGGTGTTTAAAGTTTGCACGGTTTTCGAGTATTTTTTTATAGTTGAGGCCCGGCGTGGGTTGTGAGAGCAGCGAACGTGATCCTCTTGCAAACCGCGCCGAAAACGTCGGACAGACGATCATTTGCATGGCGAAGGAAACAAAGAATGGGACTCGACTCGTTCCTTTCTGATAAACATCGACATGCTTCGCTTTAGCATGTACTGTACATCAGCTCAACCTTATCGAGAGTTGTAAACGCGAATCGCTTTATTTGTGCCACGAAACTATTATTTTGGCAAATTGGATGTAATTTTATGGAAGTAATTGTACGAATGATTCAATTATATTTCGTTGCGAAGAGCAAATTTTCCTACTTTTTTAACGTCACGCAATTTACACTTGTTTTTCTTTCATTATATACCCGTTTATTTTGTAATTTATTTGCTATTTTGTGTATTATTTATTTTGTTTTTCCAATGGTTCTAATTTAAAATACAAAATGATATGGAATATTCAGTGTTTGTAGTTGACTATATTATATACAGTATGCGCAGTATGTACGAATAATTAACGTGATGCACATATAGTAAGCTGCAGGATATGTACAGCATTAAATATTTTATTATTGAAAATCTACGGTTCTTTAAGCAAGTAATACTAATACATATAAACAATCCAACAGAACCGAACTAAACTTAAGATATTGCATATGTCGAAACCAGATTATAAAACTATCATTTTATAAAACGACTATAGTCCGTTTTATAAAATGCAGTCAGATTGTCATGTCATAAGGTACCTTCGTTGACTTAGCGATGTTTTACAATCTGATAAGTCGACGAACAGCTTACCTTGTACATTTCTGTAAATATAAGAATATAACGCATAAAACTCGGCCCAAGTTTTTCAAGCGTGAGTTTTGTGCGTTAGGTTAGGTTATGGTGAGGTATATTTAGGGAAAATGTGGTCGTAAGCTGTTCGTTGTTTTACAAAACGCCTAGTCAAATTATAAAATAACGCTAATTCAACGTAGATTTGAGAATATGGCCGTGTTTTATAAAATGACTGCGGGCATTTTATAGACGTATTTTATAATCTGGACTACGACACATACACAAAGAGCCATTTATTAGCACATAGGTACTATGTACATGTGAGAATAATTACTTTTATAATTATATAAATATGAAAATTTAAAAATGACCCACATATTTTGTGTAGTTTGTATTGTCAAAATTATGTGTTGTAAAAATTGATAAGAAAATTAATCATTCTATGACAGAATTCTTAGAAAATTACATAAAGTAGACTATTTTCTATACCACAAACATATCACTAAATTTTGAATAATTAAATGAAAATTCCGGCTAACCGATAATTACGAGATGGTTCTACATTCTAGATTTGCGGTTTCGCAAACGAAATTTCGAACCAACCACAATATCCTTTGGCCATTACGCTTCTTGCAGTATTCCTCTCATTCCGCAAAAAGATTGGAATGAATATGGACCTAATAGCAGGTAGATAGGCATTATGAATTGCGCATTTCTGCAAGTATGCCGTAAAATTAGGTCGAGCTTAAAGGTTTCGATTACGCATAGAGTGAGTCTTAGTAAAGTTGCTTCAGGCTCTGTGGCTCACCTTCAAGTATAAAAAATGCCGGCAAGGATGGGCTATGTTTGTAATATTCATCAAATTGTAGTAGGCTAGGCGCGACTGTCTAGTGTTCTAAATTACATATACGAACAAATGAATGCGTAATAAAATGTTATTAAATCAAATTGTACTGTGTATTTTAATTTTTAACATTCTTTTGTACTTTTATGGGACATTATTACTATTTAGTACTACTACGCATTTTTATTGTTTATACCAACATTAAACTATAGCGACAATAGTGAATGGAATTCTAATACGTGTTTCACCTTTTAATAGAATGTACCTATTTCAAGAATTGCTTAAATTATCTGTTTACTGCATCAGGCGGATTCAGAATATCTTTTGGGAACGGTTGCGACAAGTACAAAAAAATTGTATAGTTTATTTGTTTAGATTTAAGTATACAAATATTTTTTTGTCTAAATAAAAGCGTGAAAAAAAATCACATTTTTAACGCAAACGGATGTAAAAATGAAATGCTATGGCACTTTTTTTACACTTTTATTGTAGATGTAAAAAAAAAAATGTAAAAATTGTCATTATTTCATTCATAGGATTTCAAGCATTCGCCTATGGCTCGTGCCTTTCCTATTCGTAAAATAAGACTATAGTTTTTATTCATGTTTATGTTGCATAAATCAAAATAAGTGATATTTACTTATCATTGCAGAGTTAAAAACACATTAATCTTAAATAGCTTCTTTGATTAATAGTTATTTATCCAACAAGTGTGTAAGGTAGTACATTTTTGGTCGAGTGGGATTATATAACGAGAAAGAAAAACACCATTTTACGTGTTGCATACAACACGACTGATGAAAAGACAATCGGAGGATGTTTGTTTGTATCCAGATGTCCTATCTCTCTATTGCGTGTGACGTCAATTCTTATGGTAGAAAAAATATTGTCACTTGTAATGCATGAAACACTTCACTCGTGCAATAAATATGAACTTTTTGCACTTGTTATATAAACAACATAAAAGATCTTGGAACTAGTGTATGTCGAAGTTTTCTTTTTGACGAAGGGGAAAGAGGAAATAATGCACTCATATTTAATATTAGCATATCAATAAGGATTCATATCGTAGACAATGTAAAAATATGTATTGATATGCAAATATTTGTTTAAACAAGTACAAACACAACAATATAGTTATAGCTTATCTTAGTTTGTATGGTAATTTAAGATTTTTTCTTTCTTTGTATCTAAACTGAACTATTTTTTATTGTAATTTCATACGCAAACATAAAAAAAAATGTATTTAATTACAAACAGTGCAAACGTACTCATATACTGGTGTCTAATAAAAATAAATATTATGTAAACAGAAACACGGATGAAGCGACTTATTTATTATTACAAATATTTTTCATGAAATGACCATGACTATGTTTCCATTTTAGTATATTTTGGTTTTTATGAACACAGTAGACATAATTTATTTAATTTACGAAAAGTAGGCGTGAATTTATTTTTAAAAATAAAATGCAGTAGGTGCAAATATGACGTAGGTGACAAGAGGTAGTGCCTACAATATTACACTGTTTTTGTAAAAACATAAATTATCTACTTGTTTTATAATTATATATGCTATAGACAACAGTACAAATACATTATTAAATTAAATAAAATATTTTTTACAGATTATCCGAATAAGTTTTAAATGTTATATATGTACATATGTCGCAGCAAGACTGTAAAATCTGCCTTTTTATAAAACGCGGTCATTGTCAAATCCTCGTCAACTTAGTGTTATTTTACAATCTGGCTAGACATTTTATAAAACGACGAACGGCTTACAGCCACATTGTAATATGAATATTTATTTGGACATTTTTGATTGCAATTTATCTGAGTACACCTTAACTTAAACGTAACCTAAACGCTCAACTCATGCTTGAGAAACTCTGGCAGGTATGTTATAATATATTTGACAATGTGGCCGTAAGAAAAACTGTTCGTTGTGTTATAAAACGCCTTGGACGTTTTATAAATCTACTAAACAAATTGTGATATAACGATAAATCAACGAAGAATTGAGAATCTGGTTTTATTAAATGTCTAGGCGTTTTATAAAAAGACGGATTTTACAATATGGCTATGACATATGTATACATTAAAATTAAAATATATTTCGTGTTTGTAAACAGAAGAAATAAATTTATTGTCTAGTTAGATTGCATTGCTAGCCAACTTAAAAAATAGTATTACACATGGAAATAAAAATAAAACATTTATTTATATATCAATGTTAAACACAACATTATAAAAATCAGTAGCTGAATATTTAGTTGTTTTCAATTAATTTTAATTAGCACATGTATATCATGTTAGATATTTTACTTTTATTATATAGTGGTGATCGCGACACCGGAACATATGACTTTAATATGTAAAATAATATTTTCGTAATTTGTTTCCCTAATTATTAGGTAAAATAAAAGTTGTAGAGCTCTGCATCTGAATCAATAAACAACACAATTAATTTTACATTAGATATGAAAATGTCGAAAATCACCTCAAAAATAGCGATAGCCATGGAATTAATAAATTAACAAACATTTGACGTTTTACCTGTCAAGTTAGGTCAATATGTATTTATTAGGTATTATTTGTAATATCGGATCAAGTGAACAATTCTCTATTAATTTAAATAAATAATTTTTCATTTTACCTAACAGAAATTACAAATAATAATAAAAATAAATTAACCTAGCTTGACAGATAAATCGCTAACATTTGTTAATTTTTAGTTTCAATTTCATGGCTATCACTATTTTTCGAAATTTTCATACCTAATACCGATATAGAGCATGCAAAATTAATTTTGTTTATTGATTGTAATGCAGAATTTTATGCTCTACAACATTTATTTGAAGCATTTTTACCTAAAATAATTAGGAAAGTAGGAAATTACGTAAGTATGATTTTACATATTAAAGTCCTACGTTCCGGAGTCGCGGTCAATATCCTGTATATCATACATATATTGCATTTCATATTTTTAATTCAGAACAATAAAGACAAGCAAGATGATGTAGATTGGATTTGGGAGAGAGTAAAAGGGCCTGAGGAAGGTTCCGAAACATCTGAGGATGAGCTTTCATTGAGTTTTTTGGCTTAGATTTGATTAACTATTACTCAGAGATGAATTATTTTATTTATATTATTCAAGGGGTTGAGTTTTTGTTTCAACTTTTGTACTTTCATTATTAAAATAAAAATATATAATGATAAACTCTTTAATTTATCATTTCCCTTGCATATGATTAAAAAAATTAATTATAAAAATAAATATCCAAATTTTGATATACATGAATCGGATATACACAGTGTTCCTTTAAATGGGCCATCATTGCTATCTCGAGAACTATAAGAGCTACAAAGACGGCTAAATGGGCAAACAATTTCTATTTCACAAGATAAATTTAATGAAAAGAAAATTTATTCTTTGCGACCAGTGGTTCTCAAAATACGGAACCAAACTTTTTTACTTTAAATGAGAACATATTTTTTATTTGCTCATTCGTCAGAGAATTTAATTCTGAATTCAATCATATAATATTTATATACCCTCACAATATGATTTTTTTGAGAAAAATACATGTAAAGTTTTATATTAATTTGATTAAAATATGGGTATAATAAGAGTGTCATTAATGGAGAAAATGAATATTTATTAATTTTTTTTACATAGAATTAGAGTGCCCTGACAAAAAGAAGAGAATATTTTGCTCTTGACCATAAATGTCAATGCAAACAAAATATTCATGCATTTGTTTCATGGCATACTAATTCTATCTAAAAAAAATAAAACGTATTCAATTTTTCCATTCATGACACTCTTATTATAGCTATATTTTACTCAAATCAATATAAAACTTTACATGTATTTTTCTCAAAAAAAATTCATCATGTGAGGGTATAAAAATATTATATCACTGAATTCAGAATTAAATTCTTTAACGAATGAGTAAATAAAAAATATATGTTCTCATTTAAAATAAAAATGTTCCCGTATTTTAAGAACCATTGGTCGCAAAAAATAATTTTTCTTTTCTTTAAATTTATCATGTGAAATAGAAATTATTTGCCCATTTAACCGTCTTTGTACCTCTTATAGTTCTCGAGATAGCAATGGTGGCTCATTTAAAATGAACACCTTATATATATATATATATATATATATATATATATATATATATATATATATATATTTTCGAACCCTGATTAGTATTCTAGAGTTGCCTATTAATATAATTTAATTGAATAATTTTGATTATAATTTTAAATTTAAATGGTTGCACAGTAATAAACGAAGATCTAACAGATATTTTAATTGGTAAACAAGTCTTCACTGTTAAATAATTATCTAATCTGCTCATCTTTATGCCTCCAACATGTTAATTAGGATACATTAAAAATCAATACATCATATGCAAAGTCTGTATAATGCTATCATATTTTGTTCTCTTCCTTTCCATTCACAGTAAATTAAAAAATAAATTCGTTTCATATGTATAAAAAATATAGAAATCAACTTGATTGTAATACGAATGTAAATATTTCTTATTAATTAACAATTTTATGGTTGTTTCAGTACAGTAAAATTTAAATTTCACTTATTTATAATTTTGAGTAAGCAATAATTATATAAGCATATGTAATAATTTTTCCATGACATTTGCAGAATGATTTGAATATTTATGACCTCACAAAATCAATGGATTATTGTAATTAAATAAAATTTAATAACACATTATTATATTGAATATATTTTGTGGGTGCAATATTTGTTAAGTAATAAGTGAACACTGACCTAAAAAAACTACAATTCAAATACACAAAATATCATTTTAATTACCACACACAAACAAATAAGTTTTCTATCTATTCTTAAATTGCATAAACTAGTTATATTAATGTTTATTTTGTCTTACTCATACTCTACTACGCAGTTTATTTGACAAGGATTGTACAAATCTTCTGGTAAAATACGCGCATTTCAGCCAGTAATCTACAATACTTTAATATGAAACATCAAGATTAGAGAAAAAAAAAAATGAAACAAATATAAATTTCAGATTTTGTATTTTTTTGTATGTACATATTTTTAATTTAAATAAACTAAATAAAATTTCAGAAGTAGAAGTAAACTTAAAAATATTTTTTGTATTGAATAAAATGTTTCATAATTATGGATGTTCTCTGTATTCTCATCAAAATATTTGGTACCATGTTCATAATTTTATAAATAAATAAATATATCAATATGGTTTATTGCTGAGGTACCTACGCCCCTGTCTTTATTTGCAGATACTGTAATGAGGATATATTTATATTATAAATAAATAAATAATTAACTTTACTGACCAGACTCAACGGTGACACGGAGGGGTTTAGCCGAAGACTATTTCCGGCTGTTCATCCACCCAATCTGTAGAAGGCGCTTATTTAGCGTCGTCATGTCCTTACGGGAATCAAGACAGCCATTTTCTTTATGGTTATATTTACTATACACATATCTATCTATAGACTATAATGGTAATTTAAATCTATTGTACTAATTTTATTTTAAATATATTATTGCTGTCAACTTTCAACTTTTTCTCCATTTTTGATTACTATGGTAACCAAGGTTAGAAAGAAAAAACACTTAACAAAAATACATTCTGACGAATAGCGTCCAGTTTAAATATCCGAGTATGATTCCACACTAGATATTGCATTTGCAATTGATATACCATCTAACTCGTTCAAACTTTGTTATTTTTAATCCAAACATCACATAGAGTATACTACGTTTTATTATTATGTATTATGTTCTGTCTCTATCAAGGCATCTGCATTCAACTTTTATATATATAAAAAAAGCAACAGTATTTATCATTATATCTGACTACACGAAATTTATATCTGTTTCAGCTACAGATGAGCTAAAAATATAGGTGCTGAAAGCAATAACTTTAAATTTGAATTCCTCATTACAAAACTATATTCAAAAATATGCAAACAGATGGCATGTTCAAAGGGAGAAATGTGCAGAATTAGAGTAACAGCCGTGAATTTAATACATCTCATTTATCAGAAATACAAATTGCATAAGATTTCCTTGGATGATAATTCTATTTTGTGAATAAAATGAATTAGAGAGCATTTGTGTCATGCGGGCCACACAGGAAACGTGCGTTGCTTAAGGTCCGACTAGACAGAAAGCAATTAATATAGTTACGATAGTGTCCCTGTTGTCTCGTAATTTAACATGGACAGATGTTCCGAAATTGCGTTTCAGACACCCATTCGACCACTATATAAATCATTGTTTCTGGCGTTTTTCTTTATCCTCACAGCCTTTGCTAGTTAGACAAATAAATATTTAGGACAGTAGTCCTCAAACCAAATGTATCAACACTTATTAAAATATCAAAAACATATTTTCTTTGCTTTTATTTCTTACATAAAATAAAATGACAAGTGATTAAACAAGTTTCAAAACAATTTTTGCTTTACTACGACCAGTCGTGAAAATTTTTCATTCGCCATTCGGCTCATTTTATTAATCAAAAAATGAGATGTTTTTATACTATACAGGAAGATACTATTCATATTTTTGTAGGTCAATTATATTTTTATTTACTGGTGTTGCTATCATCGTATTCGTAGCAATAAATTATTATTAATAAACTTTAAAAGCGTGGTTGTAAGGAATTTATAGTGTATCACGCATGCAGAATAATGTATTTTACGCTCGTATGATTCTAGTATTCTCACACTATACAAAAATAATCCTTTCTACATTTGTTACCATGCCAGAAAATACAGGGTAATTCATAAAGAGTGTGCCAAAATAAAACCATATTCATTTTGAGTAAAAAATGTTATATGAAAAATGTTCGTAGGAAAAAAAATCGATATAAAACATTCATGGCTTCCCCATATGGACGCCTCTGGCCAAGATACAGAAACAAAAGAAAGTATAAATATGTATTTAAATAAGTAGATAATAGTATCCTCATATTAAAATTTTGGTGCAACTAGTATCAGAGTTATTAATAAAAATGTGTCTGATGAGGTGCATTTTCAAAGGGCTGTAACGATTCCGGACATACCTTCATATAATATTTTTTTAAATCAACATGACTCTCCCAATATATGGTTTTATTTTGGCACACTTTTTATGAATCACCCTGTATAGTACACTCTCGATTATGCGGGCCTTGATTAAGGGATTCAACACACAAAATTTCCGGTTTATATGTCATTTGTGAAAATAATGAAGTATTTTTTTTGTTTTTAAGAACAGTATTTATTTGTTTAATCAAAGTGCACTTTTGAAAAAATGTTTGTTTATTTATTTCGATTTAGATCGCATAATTATTATTTTTGTTTAATACAGTCTCAAAACTACAGTAAAGTACATAAGCAATAAATTCATCTAGAAAACTTTTCTGGGATTTTTTTTTTTTTTCATACATTATATAATTAATTTTAATTACACAATCGTAACTACAACAGTAAAAATCTGATATGGCCAACACAATACCTCCTGCCATTAAATTTTTATTGATTTAAATACATACCAAATGAGTGCCCGTAAGGTGACGTCTGGTAAACGCCTGCACGGTAAAGTATGTCATTACCCTTACCGAAATCTGTGTACAAAACATACTGGCACACCCAGCAATGGGTAATATGCCGTGATGATATATTTTTTTTACTAAAATTCCTACATATTTACTTATGCAGGAAACTGTATTAAGTCCCTTTCCATATAATTATTGTTCTTTTTACTTAAAAAATAAAACGTTACTATTATTAATTTGAAATGATTAGTTTGTCGACAGTGACATTTATCTGTCAGTTACATACAATTGAGATCTGAACTCTGTTGTAACTATGGAGTTTTGTTTAAAGCATAAGCTCCGGGATGTAAATTTTATAAATTTATCCATAAAAAATATAGAAAAAGTATTAATGCATACCTGTAGAAAATTAAATTAATCTTTAATTTTTATAATAACATAAATCTCGAAAAAACAATATATAAAGGTATTTTGACCTGCAAAAGTAAAGTGCTATTTCCGGTTATCTGATTTACACCAAAATCTAATGACTTTTGTAAATATTAGAATAAGGTACAAGGTTTCAAAATTTCGAGTTAGAGCGTAAAGAGGATCCACGCACGCACACACACGCACGCAAGCACGAACGCACGCATGCACACATTATTGTGAAAATGTTAAAATTGGGTTCTATGGACATTAAAACGTGGTCATTTACCAATATCTCGATATGCGATTTTTAGCACGATCCCTATACGGGAGGTATAGGGATCGTGGGTACCAAGGGTAGCGGGAGGAAAATATTAACTAATTTGTAAAAAATTTTAACCCATGAATTCGGAAACCTATTTTTTCTTCAAGCGCAAAAAATAACATTTTAGCACTCAAAGGAACAGTGAATATATGAGTTTCCTGATGAGTACTTTTTCTGCCACAGCGGTAGAAAAAGTAAATTTGTTGCCGCTGGTGACCCAATAATGTTTGTACTACGGTCGCTTTCGTAATTTCACATTTCAAATAGATACATACATCATTTCCGAGTGCTACACGGTGAAAAGAACTTATTAAATATACGAATTAATTATAAAAAATGTTTTAAACAGCAGAAAAATACTTACAATTTCGTAAACGTTCTCAATGGTATTTTTTTTAAATATTTGTTTCCTAAAGCACTTCAAATTAATGGCACTACTATATCGGTTTCATAATTATAGTCAGTTTGAGTTTGAAAAACTGTAATTTACGTAACAAAATTCTAAACTTATGAAACACAATTTCAATTATGGACTATACAAGTATACATTTCTACGTAATTATGCTAATTTTCATATTTTTAAATTAATGAATATAAAAATAAAGACAATATATGTATATATAAAAATGAGTTTGAAGAAATGTTCAACTTCATTGATATCTAATGGGTGAATGCATTTTTCAAACGCATGAAATATATGGCTCTTTTGTATATACTGTCATTATTTTTATATTAATTAATTATAGAATATAGAAATTAGTATAATTTCTTAGAAATATATAGTCCATAATAGAAAGGGTGTTTCATAATTTCTGATGTTTTTTAAACAAATTATTGAGTTTCAAGCGCAACACTATAATTATGAAACCGATAGTTTGGTTTCACATTGAAAATTATGTGACATAATAAAATTGGATATAAGTTTGCAGGAAAAATAGTGTTTGATTCGGAACTAAAGAATTTTTTTGCGGCTCATCTGAATTTGTCGTAAGTCATAGTACAAGAGAATAGGAAGTCCGTTAAACTCTTATAGATTCAGCACAAAAAATATCACTTTAGCTCCTTATAAAAATACGCTATTATTATATGTATAACGGATATTCGGAATTGTAAAATTTATCGCGTAAAATAAATTAATACGAAGTTGAGTTATTAGTTAAGAATTACCATAAATGGAATTACTTACTAGGTAAACAGATAGCCCCAAGGGCCGTATAAGGCCCGCAACGCCATTTAATTTGGCCTGCAGGCTAAATTCAAAATTCAATAAATATCGGAAAAACAGTTGCGAGTAGCAACATTATCAATACTAGCTAACTTAACACGCCTCACTAAAGAGAAAAGTAGATGTAGCCATGGCAGTGGTTAAATAATTAAATGTTTGACCAAATATAAGAGGCTAATTTTTAAGTTGATAAATTTGTTTGGCCCGCGAATGATTTTATAAGTATCCAAATGGTCCTTGGCAGAAAAAAGTTTCCCCACCCATGAACGTATAAGAGTAACCTTTGAGAACTTCTGATTGAGTTGTTTGTTGTCCGACGTTCTTTACGACACAACCAGAACGTGAATTGTAGAAAATGTGATATATTTCGTAATGTATGTTATGTTTTGTAGATTTGAATTGTTGTTTATTGTATATGAGTGTTTTAAAGTAGTTTGTTTTGGTATTTGAAAGATGTCTGCCTACATTTTGCATTCCCACACGAATAGGTTGTTTGGTTAATGCAGACATATATGTGATAATTTGTAAACAGGATTTTGTACACAAACCTACATAATTCAAAAAAACCATTACCATCATTGCGATCAAAACAAGTATGTATATGAATTACTACTTGAAACTTGACCTATCAAATAAGCATTGAAACCATAAGATCTGTTTCACGAATTAAATACTTCAACATTTTTCTTTTTCATATCTAATATCTAAAAATATTTATTATACAGAATATTATTACAAATTCCGCATACATTAACAATATTTATTACAGGAATAAAAATGTTCCATTTTTGTGTAATTTTTCATAGCAGATAAGTATATAACGTTGTAAACCGTAACAAATTTATAGTTTACATAATCACACCGGAGTTCTAATTTATTCGTTTATTTTTCCCGAAAATATAACTCGTCAACTGAACCCGAGTTCGCATATGCAAGCACTGGTATACCCAACGCTGGGCGTATGATAATATATATATATATATATATATATATATATATATATATATATATATATATATATATATAAAATAATAATAATAATAATCTTGTCATGAGATAAACGTAAAATAAAATATCTGTTTTTAAGTTTTTTACAGAGTGGCATGCAAGATAAAACATGTAATTCAAATAGTCGTATTGTTTGATTTTGACAGACAAAAGTTTATTAATTGATATTTAATGGATAATATTGTTCCATTGAGTTGTTTTTCTGCGATGGTAAATGTATCCATGCTTACTGATAAATAAATTAATGAATTCAATAATTATTAAAATATTATGACAGTTGTCATCTGCCAAACTCAAGCAATACAACTGTTTTTTGTTTTTTTTGTGCTATTTATTGCCCATGCTTCTTTTTCACAAACGAAACACATATAATCAATAATTCGTTAGATGCAGTTTTTAATTCTGAATATTTTTTGTATTCATACTTTTATTCTAAAATTAATAGGGCAGAATTTACAGTAATATGAAAATTTTACCATTGTATTTCCTATTGTCCACAAAAAAGTAGATACCCGGTATACATATATATATATATATATATATATATATATATATATATATATATATATATATATATATACATTCTTTAAGTATACTTAAAAAAATATTGCTTACGTAGGAGGCTATACTTTATTTCAAAATGAGCTGGAATAATTATTCCGTTTCAGTAGCGCATCAATAATTGTTTGCTAAGAGATAGTCGAAAGTATTGAATTCGATGGGGATCTACAGTTTAGTAGGGCGTACTGCAGCGAGGTAATAACGCTATTATAAACATATATTTGAAACAATTTTGATTTCTCTGTTTCATCGTTTGTAAAATCATTGTAAAAATATTTGATGTGACCAGCATATTACCTTCCGTCAATCCTGTGTATTATGTACAAATTTCATACATATATTTTCTTGCAAAAGATCTTATATTTCCAGTAAAATTATGTCATAAACAAACTATGCAAATTGCACTTGACACTGACATCTTCTTCTTTAGCTTTTCCCATTCGTTAGGGGTCGCTATTTTTTATTTTCTTCTTCCACGCATTTCTGTTTTGCGTGTCGTCCTCATTCAGTTCCTTTTCTCTCAAGTCTTCCGCATTACAGTCCTTCCATTTTATCTTTGGTCTTCCTCTGTTTCTTCTATCTTCTACTACTAAGCTATTCATTCTTCTTTCAATATATGTTTCATCTCTCCTCATGTCTCTCTTGTATCTATGTAGAAACTTCTATCAGTCGAGTCATTTCCCTTATCCTTTACCCTATCTTTCCGTGTCTTCCCCAAAATCTGTCTCAACATCCTCATCTCTGCCACATTCATTTTCTTTTCATTGACTGACATCTGTCAATATGAATTATCTGAATATATTAGCAGTTTCCATGGGTAGCTCAGCTGGCTGATTCAAATTTATTATCTTTATAATTCTTTAAGTCTATATCTATTGAATATGAAGTATAAAATGCAATCACATCGTATAGAGAATAATATATTCTTTAAAATTTATAATAACATTAAATATCAATAAATGATATTTAACTCTTTTTTTTTTCAAGAAAAACCATGTGTGCATATGGATCTAAGCCTCGTGAAATGCGAAAAAAATATAATTTTTGGAATTGTGGTATTGGAGTTATGTGATCCGAAATAATCGTCACATGCACACACGTACACACACACACACACATACAGGCATCACCGTTTTGGGGTCCCTAGAATACGAATTTACTATTGTAAATTCGTATTCTAGGGACCCCAAAATGTGCTTATTCATTAGAAAGTCACTATCGAAATTTTTGATCAAAGACAATATCTACCTTACCTGAAGGTGACGGAAGGTAAAAATGGATATTGATTGACGCAATTATAAGAAGTAGTGTTTCCTTTAGTATGGTATAAAAAAGATCTTCATCACAGCCAAAACTGTGGAAATGAGATGAAATACTCATATGAAAATATAAATGAAACTTTTCTGGATATTGACGAAGTTGCTTAATGGTACACATGCTGAGATTCACCATACATATCTGTGTACTTTTATTTATTCTATAAATACTACACTTTAGTCATATTCTTACTTTTCAGTAAATATTAAATTTTCCGTGAAGATTTTTTTGTTAGAATGTTAATTTTGTAAACTTTTTGCTTGATTTTAAATGCATCACTATGTGCAGTCTTTTCTTTTATCAGCGCAATATTCTTTTGGCGCTTTGCTCTCCGTTTTCATCGATGCTTTGTTCTCTATTTCAGTATGCGTTTAACATATTCAATACTATTTTTGCAAATTTTGATTTATTACTCCTGCTCATTTTGAAATGAAGTGTAGGAAAGTATGGAGTGCTATGAAAACAGAGTTACGAAAAAGTAGTCTAAACATTCTTTGTTTAAGATGTGTTTATAAATAAATAAAACTACTGGTATACCTCTCTGTGGAGCTTCTTATATACTGCACTAGCACTTAGCAATAATGTGAAAAACATATAGGTAGATAAAATTAAATTTGAAAGGTGCATGATCTTTACTGACGTGGAGTAAAAGTAAGATAAAAATTTGATGTGGCTGGCACATTACCTTTTGCAATTTAATTTTTATTCAATTACATAGATAAATATTTAACAATAATGTCAAAAGATGTTGTAACTATTGTTCGAAATTCCAGTTTCCATTATACGTATCAATTTTTTTTCCAAATCTGATCAATATATTCATTCAAATTTACTTAAAAATGATTGATTTTAACACAGTGACAGGTGGGCGCGTGAGTAACTTTTTGTTCACGATCACGCACGTTCACGAAACTAAAAATTTAATCACGACCAATCACGCAAGACTTTTTATGTTTGATTCACGATCACTCACGCTCACGAATTTATTTTGGCACTTATGCCCGATCACGCCCGGCGGGTCACGTTCGTGTCACGTAATTGTTTCTATATTTACAATATGTATATCTTTAATGATATTGAAGCTAACTATGTATACAATTATGGGTACTAGAAAAATATTTTCAAGAAAAAATCACATGTTTCGACATGCTAATAATAATAAGATTATAACGTAAAATATTTACATTAAAACTACATTTTTTTTAGATAAAAAATAGAAAAAATCATATTGCTCACGCCCAAATAAATTGCAATCACGCCCGATCACTCACGATATATTTTTAGGCCCTCACGCTCACGCCCAATCACGAAGCAAAATTTAAAATATATTCACGATCACGCGGGTCACGTCGTGACCCATCGTGACCCGACAAAATTCACGACCCGCGCCCACCTCTAAGTGACACTTGTCTTTTACGTACATTTGAATTGTGTTTACCTTTAAAACATAGGGTACAGGATTTATAAAAATATGTTATATAAATTTATCAATAAAATATGTATATAGAGAAAGTGTCAATGCATTGCAATAGAAAATTCAATAATCTTAAATTTTTATAATAACATAAATCCCGAGAAAATTATATTTAAAGGTAAATTTCTAAGAAAAACTATTTAGAGTGGCTACAAGGAAAGTGCCAGTTCTGGTTATCCTATGTCCATTAAAACTGAAATAATACACTTTGTATTTAAGGTTTTTTTTTCTTAATGGACGTAAAAAAATATGTATATAGTGCTACTGTACTAAATACAGCAATAACTAAAACAAGTGATAATATATATATATATATATATACTTATTTAGGCAATCATAGAATTTTGTAACTGATAATTATAATTATCGATATTGTTAAACAATAGAAATGAGTCTGACATACAACTCCGATATTTTGATTAATGTCTAGCGAATGTTAGTAACTAATGATAAAAAATAATGTTATCGATCGATAAAAAATGAACGACTGATTTACAAAATTTAGGTAGATAAATTATATTATTTAAAAAAAAAATCAAAAATATTGACTACTTTTCTACTATTTTTAAATTGTTTTATGTATACGATGCCGTGTCATAAAATAACATTATAATCTTAATTTGAGTACTTTAATATTAAGTGTTATAGGACTGAATCTATTAACAGTATTCAGTATCATAATGAGCTCTATGCGTTTACGCACAAATCAAAAACAGCATATTTTTAGAAAATAAATTATATGAAATTATAGGTTTGTTCCAATATATAATCAAATCAGTACGGAACTGTCCGACGCATGCGCTATATTAAAATGGGAACGACATTACTGTGCGAGCATCGGACAGTTCCGTACTGATTTAATTGTATGTTGGAACAAACCGTATATCTCGTAGGTATATATTTTTTAATTTGGAGAGGTGAAATAACGGAGATTCAGTCCTTATTATTATTTATTTAAAACAATACCGACGTTTCGGTCTCAATTAGACCATCCTCAGGGTTATGTTTAAAATGTTTTCAGATTTTTAAACATAACCCTGAGGATGGTCTAATTGAGACCGAAATGGCGGTATTGTTTTAAATAAATAATATTTTAACCAAGGACTGAATCTCCGTTATTTCACCTCTCCACATAATCATTAACAGTCCATTAAAACTTATTGCAACATATATTTTTTAAACTTTTATTCTTCACGACTAGCACCTACCATAATAATTGGCGTTACGATGATCAATATAACATAAGTAACTATTGTTGAAAATTAAATTACTATACAGTATTTCTTGATTGTTTGTAAGCAATTGTATTCTATGATAATTTATGAATGTTTTTAACAAATTTTAACGTTATAGCGTCGTTATCTGTTGTCGGTATCAGTGATAGTAATACAAAAACTAATAATTAATTATGCCACAAAACAAAGGAATACATATATTCCTAGTTATTATTGTCGTAAATATTAGTCTTTCAGTTCCATAGAGCAATATTTTCTTCATTATCTTCGTGTCTAATAATTGCTTAGTATTTTCCTTGATTTAACGACTTCGTTTCAGCACATAAACTGTTTATACCTAACTTCCTACACTGCCATTAGTGCCATTAGCTAGGAACATTAATGGACTCGCTGCGTCGGATCGGAAGAATAGAGAGCTTTATTACTACATTCACGGGAATCGTTATACTAGAAGATTAGTTTGCCAGGGATAGATCAGAAACCGTGTCACTCATATTCAGATAAGATCTATCTAAAAATATCCGCAAGGCGTCGTGTGGCGCCTGCCTCGGTTCCGGCGGTGAAGTTATATTGTTCTACTACGCAAGATTGGCCACCAGGGTGGAACTAACAAACTAAAGTAGAAACATAAAACAATAATCGCTACCAGGCTCCATTATTAAGTCAAACACGGATTATTCTGCAATTCTTTCATGCCACACATAATATTTCAATTTTTTTATCACACTGTTTTTCTTTGTAATTTATTAATTTCCACAATTAATGTACCTGTGAATTAAGATTAAATTTGATAATTGATATTGTATTTGTTTGTAAAACATTTGAATTGTTATTTGAAATGTTTTTTATACAAATTCATTATATAACGTACGAATTATTATTTAGTTGTATAGTAAATGCATTGTTTCATACAGAAAAATGTGCATAAAAATTTAAATTGAGCGATTTCAATAAAAAAAATCTGTATGGTTCAAAATATTAGATGTTGCTAAATTAGGAAACATTTTTTGTACATTTTTTTATGAACCTTAGGTATTTTATTTTTAGGATACACTTGCACCACTTTTCTTTGAATCCATCAAATGTGAATAACTTCATTTCCCGTAAGAAAATAGCGTTGGTTTAGATAGGGATATGAATTCTGCCTTTTGATTTGTCAGAATACAAACCTAGTTCACAAAAACGAAAAAAATATCATCTATCAGTTGTCAGTTATCAAATGAAATCTACAGAATTAAGTAACGTTTAACCATGTTTTGTTGTAAATTTTAATATTCAGGTCTTGTACATTTTTCCAGATAAAAGTATTTATTATTGAAAAAGGGTTTGTTTGAATAATTACGATATAAATATAATGGATGAAATATACCTCTTTTTACTGTCTAAAAACAATATTTTTTAATAATTGGCAAGAATCTTAGAAACGCCGTCTTTGCAATATAACAAAATGCACAATATAATACCAAGAACTAACGAATCTTCCAACACACAATAAAATACAAACTATCAACGTTAAAATCACCTTAATCATCACATGAATGACAGAATGACTTGAATATTCAAATATTTGAAAATGACATTCGTTACCGCGGTTACGTTACCGTTTCTAGTTAATCTGTTACCGTTGGTTGGATGGAGATAAGTGTAATACAACATTTTATCCAACATTTTTTTTTTTAAAACTTCTTAAATCATTTTATGTTTTTGATATACTATTTTAAATTACAAGGTCCATTGAATGGTTTTTATTGGTAATCTTTTATTTGTTTGTTATATTGCGAAAAAAATTCTTTAATAATTATTGTCTGACATTGGGAATTGCCTGAAAGAAAAATATATTGAAATTGGTGAAAATGAGGACCTTCCTTCTTCTTCCTCCTATATATAATTAGAAGCACAAGCAGCATCTCTGAATTTAATTACGAAAGTAGCATCCACTAAATAGTTTTTGATTTATAAGTCATAGATGACAGCTATCATCGTGTAAAAATATATAACCTCAGTATCGTTTAACATAAATGTTAATATTATTTTGAATAAACAACTTTCATAATATTTAATTATTTCAGCTATAAAATAATTTTGTACACTTGCCTTTTATTTAGGTATATTAAAGAAATCTCTTGTGGCCGGCACAATATCTTCCGTCAATCCTGTGTATTATATGTAAATTCCATACATAAATTTTCTTGCAAAAGATTCTAATTTTCCAGTAAAATTATTTCATAAACAAACTATGCAGTCGAGAAAATAAGAAACGCATAGGACAAACGATGGTGGAAACAGTTATGAGTTACGACAGCGAAGTATGGCCCTTGAAAGAGGATGATAAACGGAAAATATTAACCATAGAAATGGATTATCTCCGAAGAAGTGCAGGAGTATCTAGAATGGACAGAGTCAGAAATGAGGATATACGAAATCGCATGTCGGCTCAAGAAACAGCAATAGATAGGATTGAGAAAAGAAGTTTAAAATGGTTTGGGCATCTTTTAAGAATGGAAGAGACGAGCTGGCCAAAAAGAATTTTCAACTGGCAACCACCAGGAACAAACCGAAGAGGACGACCAAGGAGATCATGGAACGTGGGAATTCGAAGAGCCATGAGAGATCGAGATTTAGAAGAGGAGGTAGCATACGACAGAGAGGCCTGGAGACGAAGAGTGGGAAAACAACATTTAGTTGTATAATTATGGCACTGTATTTATAATTTATAAATGCTGTACATAATTAATCCCATAAATATATATATATATATATATATATATATATATATATATATATATATATATATATATATATATATCTATGCAAATTGCACTTGACACATCTTCTTCTTTAGCTTTCCCCATTTATTAGGGGTCGCTATTTTTTATTTTCTTCCACTCATTTCTGTTTTACGTGTCGTTCTTATTCTGTTCCTTTTCTCTCAAGTCTTCCGCAATACAGTCCTTCCATCTTATCTTTGGTCTTCCTCTGTTTCTTCAACCTTCTATTACTAAGCTATTCATTCTTCATCCAATATATATTCTTCATTTCTCCTCATGACATTTTCAAACCAATGTAATCATCTCGCTTGTATCTTTCTAGAAACTTGCAACACTACAGTTATTTCCTTACCTAACTTTCCGTGTCTTCCCCAACATCTATTTTAACATCCTCATCTCTGCCACATTAATTTACTTTTTATTTATACTGACATCTGTCAATTTGAATTATATGAATATATTAGTAGTTTCCATGTTTAGCATAGCTGGCTGATTTATAAAATTTAATTTCTTTAAAATTCTTTAACTCTGTATCTATTGAATATGAAGTATGAAATGCAATCAAATCGTATAGAGAATAATATATTCTTTAAGTTCGTTAAATGTCAATAAATCAAATTTAACTGTTAAATCTTCAAATGAGGCTACTTCCGGTTCACCAATTATAAATTAAAACCAAAATCTAATCAGTTGTTCTTCTGGATGTAAACTTGAAAAATACGAAAAAATTATAATTTTTGGAATCGAGGTATTGAAGTTATGCGATTCGAAACTTTCGTCACAGACACACACACACACACACACACACACACACACACACACATAGACAGACACACACACACACACACAGACACACACACACGCACACACACACACACACACACACACTCATACATACATACATACAGACATCATCGTAAAAATGGTAAAATCGTATTATAGGGAGGCTAAAACATGCTTATTCACTAAAAACTCATCATTAATTTTTTTGACCAAAGACAATACCTTCCTTACCTAAAGGTGACGGAAGGTAAAAAAACGCAAAAATCAATAATAAATCCTCCGTGACTTCTCAATAATATTCTCTCACGGAGCGAGTAATGTTGTCATTAGTTATTCCAAATAACCATAGTAATAACTATATTATGAGTTGGTGTTGAATAAGAGTCTTATATCTTATATAATTATGCCATGTTCGTACGACAAAGATGTTAGACAAAAATGTAGTAATTCTTGCAACAGAAATTGATGACGTGAGTATCAACTCGGGAAATAGGGTGTAGTTATGGATATGGAATAATATAATCTGACTTAATCCGGATCTTATTTTAAATTTAAAAAAAAATGAAGGTACTCTAGTAAACAAATACTTACAATGCCTATTGTAATGAATTGAAACATCAATCGACTTCTTAGCTTCTAACTACTCTAAATTTCGCTTGCTGCATTCCTCGCGGCATTTCTGCCATTGTACGGGATACAAGTGTTCACTAATTACAAATATTTCTTTGTGGATAGCCCTGTGCCTGGCGCGCTTGTCATTCGAGCTGTGAAGTTTTATTTTGGTAGCTGAGGCTTTGGCGCCTAATGGAATCCATTGTTCACACTTCCGCGTGTGATGTGATATGATTCTTTGATTTGTAACTGTCAACCCAGAATGCAGACGAAGATTTAACACATCCGCAAATTACTAACAGGCAAATATTCATGTTAGTTCTAATCAACTAAATGAACAAATTTCGGATGTGTTCCAATAGGGCTGTTGCAAGAATTTTTCCATGACTTTTCAGTACTAAATTTTAGAAAATATTGTTGTTTAAAGAGCCTCAAATGTGAAAATATAACGATATATCCATCAGATATTTTACAAATAATTATTGAAATTTATGTAATATTTTGAAAAAGTCACGTGATCTGAAACAGAATGTGATGTCGGAATAGGCGATGGGAAATAAGCAATATGACATTTGGTGTTATTTTGCGGAACTATAGTTGACGGGATAAATTATACACGTGGCATTTTCTTGATTATATAAACAAAAGTGTTATCTATTATGTTTATAATATTTACGTTTACATATGTAATATCTCTTAATATCATACACTTAATGCATAAATAAAATATAATTAGTAAATGTCAAATAAATCCCGTTAACATTAGTTCCACTTTGGCGCTGCGATCTTATTTCCCATCGCCTATACATAGTGACAAACTATCGCGTACTTTTATAACGTAGGAACGTAAGGTGATGGAGAAACTGTTTTCCTATTGGCTATAAATGACGTGCTGTATGTCCACTGCCGTAAAAGGAGGAGGGGAGGGTTGTTTTTCAGGACTACTTTTCGCGCCAATCTTTTTATTTATTTATTTATGAAAATAACAACAAATTATTATGATTTTTGTTATTACTATTAAAAATACATATTGCATAAATTTTCATTTAAAATACTTTTTAAAAATGTGAAACAGGCTCATTACAACAAATGGAATTATAGTTAATTTTAAAATTTTCTGTATCATTCTACCCAATTTCATATAATAGAATAAATTAACTAGGTGCGATCGGGTTTTGTAAGGAAAAGAATAGTTATTAATTATAAAAATAATAAATCGTTAGTTTTAAACGTTATAATAAGCAATATACTCACATTTGTTTAAATTTAAAATATTATGGTATGTGTTATTATTTATATATCAAGAGCATAACATAACAAAAGCCGAGGATGCTAATGTACTCAGAGCATTACAATTTTATGTAAGGCGGACGATTATATTGGAAATATGTCACAATAATTATAAATTCTACAAAATTGTAACACTGTTTCATTTGAATGACAGTAACTTTCTGAGTCTTCATATAAAGTATAACAGATGATCAATTAATCCTCATAGTAATACACACTTTACTTATACCGGTTGTGGTATCAACAGAAAGATAAAAAAATTCTGCATCAAATGACACCAAATATATTTAATTTTTTGGTCTAACTATTAAATTTATTCAACTTTGTAGTAATGGCAATATCCATGGCATTATTGAACAAAAAAGATAAAGAAATGTTTGACATTTTATATCACAATTCGTTAGCTATTATTTTTGTGTTATTTTCTTTTTAACTTGTTATAACACATGAGAAAAAGCTTGATAAAAATTAAATTAATAAAATTATATCATAAAATTTGCTGTAAGTGTATAAATACAGAAGGTGTGACAAACACATAATTTTTTGTTGACATACTCGTATTGATGTCGGCGATCAGTAGGCCGAGATTCTAACCTTACATGTAGCGCCTCCACAATGTGTGCTACCACATAACATTCTGGAACTAACATGACAACTGACAAGTTAAATGTCATTGTATAATTGTATCAAAATTACATGATATCCATTCAATTTTTACATCCCCTAGGCGCCTGAGTTGCCTGTTGAATGTTCTTCCTGATCTACAACCTTCAATGAAACATTATTCTCGATTATACGGTAATTTTTTTAAAGATGTCCGATCAAGGTCATCTACGAATTGTATAAATTAAAATTTTAGCTCCGCCCATTCCGACAAATTCAGTAGTGTCGTTTACGTAGTTTTTATGAGGGTACATAAGATACTACTGTTATTTAATTATAAAAATATATGTTACAGTAAAAGCATTCAAAATTAAAAACTAAGTCAACTGGTAAGTTTATCAGCAAATTGGTTACTTGTATGTATACTTATTTACATTTATTCACTTGTGTTGTGATTAAAGAAATTGAACCCGAACATAAACCGAACCAAAACCGGAACCAAACCTTAACATTTTAGTGCACTTAAATCCAGAACCAAACCTCAAATATATTTTTCAATTGTACCCGAGTCGGAATCGAACCGGATAATAAAATTCGGGTTCAGTAGGTTCAACTCCGATGCTGGTTCATTTTGAGTTCGAAACGTAAGCGTAATCGTAATACAGCCGATAATCGACGCCTATGTTTGTTTGTGAAAATTGTGTTCGTGTTCTTGTCTTGCGTAAATTCCGGCTCGAATTTTAAATTATTTCTATATAAAGATTGTTATTCAAAAAACATTAACTCAGTTTTCATTATGTCGAACCGAATCTGTACCCAATTTCTGAACCCGGAACAAAACTGCAAATTTTATTAATGTTTGAACCAGAACCGCACCCGAACCCATCTCTAAAAAAATAAATTAACCTGAACCTGAACTGAACCCATTTTTGGCGGGTGCGGTGCCCTGTTTTAATATATAAAATGTCACTTTCAAAGTAGATGTTGGAAAATATATATTTATCCGCAATAAGAAAATACATAATAATAATTTTCGGCAATTATTCTGAAATTTCGTTATTATGTAATCTAAATACATATTTAATGACATATTCTGCTTTCAATTGTATATTTGCCTATCTTATTTCAGTAATTATTTCACTTGAATTTATTGTCCATAACAGATAAAGTAGGCAAGTAGAGTACGCTTGAAATTTGGATTGGAAGTTCATTTTCTTTCAAGAAGAGGCTTTCAGAATTCTTTTGGCTCGTCCCAAAAATTGCTTTCTCAATCCAGTAAAATGGAACTTTCTGAGTTTGGTACAAGATAAACTATTTTAATTTTCTATTCTAATTTATCGAGAGCTGTGCAATTGCTTTAGCTGGTAAGATGACATACTTGATAGATGGAAATACCACTCCTTATTTAAATCTAAATTTAGGACCTTTAGGTCACAGTCCAGCTGCCTAGCATCAACCACTCACGTTTTCATCGGCAGTACAAATATTAACGAATTCTTTAATACTTGATTAAAAAATATTACATTTGTGTTGAAATTACGTACTGTATGTACTAATATTATGTAAATTTCTTTTACTTTAAGAGTTTGAAAGTATGTTATATTATTATTGAATTCCAAGCACAAATTTTACACTATTTTTCTTATAGTATTTTATAGCCTATTTTGCGTTTCATTTTAAATTGATTCTATTTTCCATTAGCTTAAATATAATGCTTGCAATATTAAAATAGCATTTAAAGTAATTTTTAATAAAACGTTGCCGATGTAAATATAAATTGCGAGTACTGTAAGTGGTCTGCTGATACTATGTAATTAAAATAATAAATATAATCCATGTCTTGAATAATTTTTTTGATGTGCAATATTTTGCCAGGTGTTTATATAGCTAATTAATTTAATAACAATGTGATGAATCTTATGCATTAGTGTAATAATGATAATTCATTTTCATTATTTAACAAACATTATTTAACAACAAAGTCACGTAGAATCTTTTGTGCTTTATGATGTAATAAAACATTTTTTAGTACAACTTTATTAAGAATCAATAGAAAAGGCATAAATTTGTTTCCACTAAACAAAGAGTTATGCAAGAGCGTGGAAACAGCACCTACTTCGTATTTTCCTATCGGTACGAAGAGTTAACCGCAAAGGTATGTTCGAAATTTCACATTCACTTTTAGCCAGTGAGTTTGGTTATTAACTTATCTGTTATCTGTGACGAAAATACAGCGTAAGCTGTTAAGTCTCCATATATCGCCACCAAATCACCTATCGCGAAGTCGAATATCAATCATTAGATAGTTTAATTAATACCCGCCATTAGGCAAACACCTTGAAACACGTAAGTTAGAGTCAAGCTGGCTGGAATGGCTACGCTGTTCATAAACACAACAGCATCCGTAATGAGAAATATTCTCCACATGTTAGTACTGGGTACATGAAAAATTTAATTATACATATTTTATTAAGTTAAAAACCGTTCAGTTTTTAATTCATTTAATGAAATTACTGGATAAATATGCAAATAGTGTGGTTTAAAAACACAAATTATTATCAATTAAATTTTAATATGCATAACAAATGCTTCTCATGATAGGAATCTGAATTCATACGTCATATCATTGCATATTTGTTTTAGAGCGAAATATAATCGTGGCCTATTTATTGATTGGAAAATAAATCAATACTATTTGTTATTTGCAAAATTTCTTTTTATTTAGCGGGATGTATTCTATGACAAAATCTATTTATCAAAAAAATGGTACACTTTTTACAAGTATGAGAGGAGTGTGAGGTATTTGCAGTTATCGTCTTGTAAACTAAATATAATAATTAAGAAGAAATATAACAATAGAATATACGCCAAGAAAATATAGTATTGAAGTTATGCGATCCGAAACTTTCGTCACACACACACGGACACACACACACACACACACACACACACACACACACACACACACACATATACATACATACAGTCATCATCGTAAAAATGGTAAAATCGTATTATAGGGACCTTAAAACGTGCTTTTTCACTAAAAACTCATGATTGAAATTTTTGACCAAAGACAATACCTTCCTTACCTAAAGGTGGCGGAAGGTAAAAAATAATGAATTGTCATATTAGACTTATTAGAGGTTAGTTATCTCTTTTTCACATAAGTGCAAAAAAAGTGACAGACAAACGCTAATTGGCTGATTTGTCAATTGACAAACAAATGCACAAATGCGAAAATGACAATCAAAATGACCAACAATGAGCTAACGGAATTAGGAAAATTTAACGAACAGAAATAAAGATAGGAAAAATATGCGCAGATATTATATACCAGTTTAGTTTGAAGTACAAGCTTTTTTATTACAAATTTATTGGTATAAATATAGGAACCGGTCCTGTTTTCGTGAGTAGGTATTAGCAAATATTCCATCTTTATCTACATTATAAAAGCAGTAACTGCTTGTCTCATTTGTGCTCCTCCCACAAAATCCAAAGTTTATGCTAATGCAATGTAATGTACGCGAACAGCAGGAGCCCAGTTTACAAACGCATTTGAAAACAGTTGAAAAAACAAACGGTTCGTCCTAAGCAATTCATTGTAGTTGTGCAATATTTCCACTAGTTTCACGATGATTTATTGGCTGTTTATGTGTTAAATGCTGTTGACAAATCACTAGATTTCTTCTATGATAATTTTTCGGAGATTATTTATTTGCTTGTTTTATTCATCTATAAATAAGAGGCCACAATTTAAGAATACGTTTAAAATTTAGATGATATGAATGATTTCCTTTTGGTCAAAGATCAAATTCCAAAAGTTGCAATACTTAAAAAAAATCGAATACTTTTTTTTAGAAACAATTAAAATGGTTTCTTATTTCATATTATTTTGTGTTTTTATTATACTATTGATAAGACCACTACATGTATATAAAATTAACAATTTTTTAATATACTATTTTGTGTTTTATATCCATAGACACAACAATTAAATAAATCAACTTTTGTTAAAAAAATCTTTGTTTTCATAAATATAATCTGAAATTTATTTGACTTAAGTTTTATAAATAATATAAAATGCCTTCCTTCTGTTTAATGATGTGTATAAAATCATCCATTAAAAATATATTGCGCGTAAACGATTATTTTAAATTTAATATACGTGTAATTTTTTATGGCGTCCAACAATGTTTTGTGATTTAGCATTGTTTTAAACGGCCAAGGCTAACCAGTTCATATACACGTGTGATAGATGATCTCTACAATTTTTAAGACAATTGAAACCAACCTAAATTATGGCCTTATTTATCAACGACACAAATATCTTGTAATATTACTTATTGAAGAGTTAGAAAACATTAAATATTTCCATCGATAACAGTCCTGTTGTGGCAAAAGAAAAAATGTTGTATAAGATTTTATAAACATTAAATAATAAATACTGATTAACAATTGCCAAGGATTATATTTTCCCACAAAAGCTTACAAAAGTATTTGCTCAGATATGTTAAACAAATCATTATAAAAGAAAATATATCGCTGAATATTTTACTTTTCTATTGTTACATATTTAATTTTACAAGTTTCACATCTTCACAATGTAAAATAGTCATAAGACACTGCCACAGCCTCTTGGAGGATGGGGGCTCCCGGACAGTTTTTATGGGGCTAGTGATAAATTTATAGAACAATTATGTTTTACAAACTAGGAGGTTGCGAAAATATTTTAAGATTCTAATAAACTACTGAGAACGAATATATATTCTTTGATCTTGCCCCATTACGAGGCCATTTTCAGAGTTACTTTTACGGAAAAATATTTTTTTCAGATTTTTTATTTTTACCTTCCGCCACCTTTAGGTAAGGAAGGTATTGTCTTTGGTCAAAAAAAATCAATGATGAGTTTTTAGTGAATAAGTACCTGTTAGGGTCCCTACAATCCGATAAATGGTCAACCGGAAGTACCATTATTTTAAGATTTTAACAGTTTTTCTTAAAAAGCGCAGTTAAATATCATTTATTGACATTTAACGTTATTATAACTTGAAGAATATAGTATTCTTTATACTATTTGATTGCATTTTATACTTCATATTCAGTAGATATAGAGTTAAAGAATTATAAAGATATTAAGTTTCATAAAATAGCCAGATATGCTAACCATGGAAACTGCTAATATATTCAGATAATACAAATTGACAGATGTCAGTATCAATAGATGCGTTCATTGAAGTAAGCAGTTCAAGCAAATGCTAGGTAAGCAAACGAGACTTGTTGCTTAGTACATTGAAAGATTTGCTAGTTATATGACGAACTGATATTCACAAATGTCATCGAGAAAGTTATACAGTTGTTAAATATAACATGTGTATCTCTCATATCCATTGGTCTGGAAAGTTATAAAAAATGAATTTATAGGTAGGTACAGTTATTTGCAGATAATGGAATTAATTTTGAACATTTTTTTAGGTCTAAGAAAATATTTCAAATTTAACAATGTTATGAACCTTCATCACAAAACTTTGAAAGCATTTTTGACATGTAATTGATATAAACACATCATAATATGAGATAGAAACAGTACAAGTTAAATTCATATATGTATAATTTGCATTTCCCGCCATTATATTTCATAAGTTAGCAAGTCAAGCGAGAGATTTGGCGCTTGGATTGCTTGCGAGAAAATCAAGCAAATCAAGCAAATGCTAGGCTAACAAAGTCGTTCAACACATTTTACTTCCGATTGCTTGTTTTCGATACGGTAAGGAATGAAAGAATAAGGGAAATAACTCTAGTATTAGAAGTTTCTAGAAAAGAGAAGGAACTGAATAAGAACGACACGCAAAACAGAAACGAGTGGAAAAAGAAAATAAAAAATAGCGGCCCGTAACGAATGGGAAAATCTAAAGAAGAGGAAGAAGATGTCAGTGTCAAGTGCAATTTGCATAGTTTGTTTATGAAATAATTTTATTGGAAATTTAGAATCTTTTGCAAGAAAATTTATGTATGGAATTTATACATAATACACAGGATTGACGGAAGGAATTGTGCTGGCCACATCAGATTTTTACCTTCCGTCACCTATAGGTAAGGAAGGTATTGTCTTTGGTCAAAAAATTCGGTGGTGAGTTTTCATTGAATAAGCACGGTTTAGGGTCTTTACAATACGATTTTACTATTTTTACGATGATGTCTGAATGTGTGTGTGTGTGTTCGTGTGTGCGTGTGTGTGTGTGTGTATGTGTGTGTGTGACAGCGGTTTCGTCAACGATATCTCCAATACTAGAATTCCAAAAATTACAATTCTTGCGTATTCCTCCTTCCTTACAACCATATGCAAACTTGATTAGATTTTGGTAATAATTGGTCAACCGGAAGTACCCTCATTTGAAGATTTTAACAGTTTTTCTTGAAAAACTCATTTAAATGTTATTATAACTTAAAGAATATATTATTGTCTATACGATTTGATTGCATTTTATATTTGATATTCAACAGATATAGAGTTAAAGAAGAATAAAGATAATATATTTCATATAAATTTCATAATTCAGCCAGCTATGCTAACTTAACCATGGAAATATAAGATGAAAAGACTGTATTGCAGAAGACTTGAGAGAAAAGGAACTGAATGAGGACGACACGCAAAACAAAAATGAGTGGAAGAAGAAATTAAAAAATAGCGACCCCCCTAACGAATGGGAAAAACTAAAGAAGAAGATGTCAGTGTCAAGTGAAATTTGCATAGTTTGGTTATGAAATAACTTTACTGGAAATATAGGATCTTTTGCAAGAAAATTTATGTATAGGGCGCGTGCAGTGACATGACTTTGCTAACTTTGGCAAGCAGATAAGGGGACCCGTGTCAAAATGACAGCAATTAATTATGTCCATAACTGATAAGTGTTATAATTTTTCATTCAAAATTGCATAATTTTCTTATTTCATGTGGTTTGTTTGTTATCAGGAGTATGGAATTCAGTTGCCGAGAAAGGGAATCACATAATACCAAATATTTAGAATCTTTTGCAAGAAAATTTATGTATGGAATTTGTACATAATACATAGGATTGACGGAAGGTATTGTGCTGGCCACATCAGAGTTTTTTAAATAACGTCCAGTATAGTAATGAAATCAGTTAGGACTAATCGTTTCTTTATTTTAATGCTATTTTATTCATTTCTATCTCTAAAATTATTTTAAATACCCTGCTTACATTTGGCTAGTTGGCTTTGGCATCTTTGTTGTGATTTCACCGACTCTTATAATATCCGAGATACCAATGTACCTACCTATGCATACGATATCTCGAACATTTTATACATAATAATATACTTAAGTAAAAAAATGAAATTTAGTGTATAGTAAAATCCATTTTAATATCTTTTTAGCTATACTTCGAAGTAAAAAGCGATATTTACGCGATAACTCAATATATTATAAACTGTTTTGTATAGTTATTTTTTAAACATTCAGAACCGTGTACGATTTAATTATTGATGAAGAAAGATTTTTGTATAAAATTCAAGTAAGTCAATGAATCTTTCAAAGATAACTCAATAGTTCTCAATCGGTGTGCCTCAAATTTCCCATGGGTGTGCCACGAAATTTTTATTGATATACCTATTGTAAAACATTAAAAAATATACTCATTTATTTCTTTAATACTGCGTTAATTTTGACTAGATTTGTTCGCTTCGCTACTCTGCGTTTACGGTTTACCGCCTGATTCCGGGTTCGTTTACGTTAGCAGTTATTGAAGTCACAAGGTGTGTTTGTTTAACTCTCACGGCGTTAGCAGTAAAGACGCGGCGTCAAAAATTCTGCATCTATGGCAGGAATACGAGTAAGTTTTGACGTATGCACATGTAATATGTTTATCGCAGAACATTTTCATCTTCATGTCAGTGCTATATGACATTTAATAAAAATGCGCAGTTGACAACAACTACGAAACGAACTAAATTTCAAATTTAAGTGACTTAATTTTTACGGTTGGCATGTCGTAGTAGGCTATAACATCAGTTACACCTGCGTCAGATTTTTGAAATTTTAAGATTGTGCCACAAGATTAAAAAGTTTGAGAACCACTTAACTTATGAATAAGCACGTGGAAACAGCATGTATGTAGTCTTTCGAGAATTTAAAGTTTTGCTAATGGTTAGATCAGAATTACTTATACTTTTCTGTAAATATTGTAAATTTTCGAAAGCATTTTGTTTGTTCAGCTATCAGAAATCAATAAAAGTGAATAACGGAAACAATTTCGCTACTAGAAAGAAACTACTGGTTAGTATCAGCGAACGTTTCTGATAACGAGTACTAACGGAAGAAGTTGTAAAACTTCCAGTCTTTATCTCTTTTCCGGTTTTCCTCGTATGAATAAAATATATAAGTGAGCAATTTAATATTTCCTTGCAAAAATTGAATCACGCAGATAAATAGTGGTAAGAAAATATAACAGTTTTTTGGTTTATAAATATTACAAATCTAGATTAGAAAATGGGGTTAATTAATTAAAATAACTTTAATGCAACAAAAATACAATATACGGGAACACACTAAAAAATTAAGCCCGTTAAATTTTTAGTGTATGTGTTGCAATTACAAACTGAATATTTAGCCGAATATTTGGTTCGATTCTTAAAAAATGTATTCTGTATTTTTTATAATTCGGTTGTCAAAATTGCATTTAACGAATTTATAAATTTAATTTATTTTTAAATAATTTTGTATTTTGTTCTTATTACAAGAGTTAACACAAAAAAATGGGTTTTCTCAAATTTAGTGAAATCAAATATCTATGCTAAATTTTTACGTTTCTACTTTAACACAGTAAAGAATATAAAAAATCCTCTAAATATGAATAAATAAAATTTCATAATTTTAACATTTCAATGGTAATATCGCATACAAAGTTTGATATATGTTATTAATGTTATTGCTTAAATATTCATGCAGATAATAGCATGGTCCAATATATAAACAACTACTAAAATAAAAACGCAACAATAATTCTATTACACAATAGCAATAAATTTCTCAATACCATACAATTAACTGAACGTAATACACAAATATGGTGTATATCTTCAATAAAACTGACTGGTTCATCTCTTTATTAATTAAAAAATGATAAACTTTAGTCACTTATCTATATTTCATTTTCAAAGCATTATATTATTATTACAGTTTTTATATGCATATACATTTATTTTGAAGACCGCGTTAAAAAAAAAATATTAATAGTATGTGGAACAGTCAAGATCAGACTGCTGGCATCTGATACTTTAATTAAGAAAGAAAAATATTGCAATAAAAAAAAATGTACACAAATTGTGACATTCTCTTTTATAAAGCGACTAATTTATATCGTCTTAATTAGTTTGTTTTTAGTTTATTCTTTTTAAGGTTCAATTCAGATTATTTCAACAAACTAACGATAAAAATTTACAAAATAATTTATGTCATATACTTCTGTATTACAAATTTTAGATATTATTTTCTTATTCAAATTATTACATTAGATGGTTTGAAGCATTTTTTATAAATTTAATACTTGAAATAACATATTAAATTATATTCCTCACAGAGTAACTATTAAAAGAAAATCAAAATAGATACATAATATTACCAAAAATCTGTGTACTTTTTCGACCATGTAATGTAATGTCGTATTATAATCTTGTAGTAACACCAAATGTTTCAAATTCAAAAGCATGTAATTGTTATACGATTGGTTACTTCTTGTTGCGGAATACAATTATTACATTTCTTATTTCACGCGACATTCTTTGAGCATCGGTGAAAATTCTATATACTGATCAGAATTCAGAAGGCCGAACAATTCCTGAAATGCATAACTTTTTACAAATTCCGATCGTACCTCGCAATTACTCATTTCATGAAATGAAAAAAATTAATGGCGTGTATGAGTACAAATTTTGTTTTGTTTTTTAGGAAAGAATTCTTTTTTATCTAAAGATGCCATAATGACGTCATGCATAGTTTCAATTTTAATATAATGTAAAATAATATTTTATATATTGATTTCGTGAATGGTATTCTTTGTAGAAGAGATTGTCTTCAATTCGTTTGTCAGATTATTGTTTTTATATTTTGAGTGAGTGTTCTATATATTAATGTCATACTCATAACTAAAGATAGGTTAGGTTAGTTTAGTATCTTGTATCATTAACTTATTGATACATCTGCAAAGTTGCATTTATATTGTTATGTTTCTATATTTTATATTGTAATGTTGGGTCTCAAATTATACTCGTAATAAATAAATGAATATTTTAATATTAGTGCACAATGCAGAATAATTTTACAATATTAAATTTTCAATAGAAAAAAAGACGTTATAAATTTATAAATAAGAAGAATAGAGTGAATATAAATAGAAAATTATAATAAAAAGGAAAATCATCAAATATGATAAATAAGTAAATTATAAATGATGTGACTTTTGAATTTTATTTTTTTGTTGAATACTATCTACGTAAATTAATCTATATATTTAATATATTAAAATAAAATAATCGGTTTTGTAGAGATTGATTCATCTTGTATTTTTATTTTCTAGGGGCAGAGAACTTCAACGTTGCAATATTTCTAATTTCCTTTCAAAATTTCAACTTTCTGTTTGTCATTTTGAATGTGAAAATGATATTCTTTTTCATATTAATGACTTTATTTGGCACCTTTTCGCGCTAATGCGAAAAAGTTACATATAACATCTGATATGACAATTCATTATTTTCTCCTTGCAAAAGTTGAATAAATGGAATCACATAATTGACCTATGTGACTGGTTGCAAAATCGTGTTTCTCGTACGTATATGACGTGTGCTGTATAACTCAGTTCATTCGTTCAGCAATCTTCGCACATAAATATCTATCTGATCCCATCATTGAGTAAAGAACTCTTTACTCAATGACCCTATTCATTTTCATAAAAAGAAAAATAGTTAGAAGTGGCGTTCTGACCTTAATGACCTTCAATGGGATCTTTTGCAATAGACGTATTTTGACATAATTTACAAGAAAACCTGTGGCGCTCTGATTTTTCTTACATAACATTAGAAACTCACTCCAGCAAAACTATATCGCACGTTATGTTAAATATGATTACAAAAATCTAAAAAACAGAGTACACTTTTAAATATTTTTCCTGCAAATTGATGATGAAATTGAAGAGGATGTAAATGGTTTAATTCTGTTTTGAGAATTAAGATGAAAACAGCTTTCTATAGTTTTTCCATTTGCGGTGTCGAATGTAACAGAATAAATTTAAAATATTTTGAATCTTACATTCGTACATCAAATTCCAAGTAAAATTTATAAGGAAATTTTACTATACAATATATAAAACTGTAAAATATCCTAGTTTTCTATTTAATATAAATTTTATAAAATTTCGTTTTCTATAGTAATAACTTCCTGTAATTAAGGATGTTCATGTAATTTATGTATGTATAATTTCAAAAATTTTCACATAATTATTTATTCCAGAAGAAAATATGCTTTAATCTGTTCACATATTTGTGGTCAATTACATACATATAATAATTACAAATTTCATAAATGTTATAAATAATACTGTTTGTATTATATAAGATGTAGTAATGAAATGTAAATATTTATGCGTAGTATAAAACTGAAGCGATTGATGTTATTACTAAACGATGTAATCTAAAGGAAACCGCAAATGATAGTATGACATTAAATATCTCCGAATCTCGCTTTCAATTATGTGTATATCTTTGAAAATGTTACAGCGCAAAAATTATAGCAACAATTTTCCTCAACATAAATGACAATAAACAATAATATCTCACATATGAAGTTATTTTGATAATAATTTAACTTTATTCAATTCCGTAATGTAATTAAAATCGCACAATATTATTTGAATTTTAAAATAGAATATTCATGAATAAAATTATTTTTCAAAATTTGTCATCTTTTTATAGAAAAAATATAACCTTGTAGCAAAATATCTCATCCTTGAAAGCTACAAGAAGAAATAAATACTCATTAATTATATTCTTGTGAAAATGCACAGTTTGAAGCTATTAAAATAAGTAATAAATGAGGCTATAAATTTTTAAACAACTTTTTATACAACTCGACTTAAAAATAATTCAACAAAACATACGTAAATCAACAATGTTTACGTGAAACACAATACATATTTTTATAAACAATATTTAAGTAGATTCACACTTACAAGCAATACCTATATCAATTTATTCTATCGGTAAATTTTGACTAGAATAATATTATAATTTTCATTTATACTAATTTTAATATCTTCCGTTTATAAACTAGTTTTTAAAAAAATCTTCTACAAAAAATATTCCCCAAGCGTCTAGATTTTATGATAGATTTAATTATACTTTACAAAGCAGTACAGTTTCTACGTAAATATTATAAATATGCGGCCATAAAAACGTGCAGATCTAGAAGGCGTGCGGTTAGCTCTTGTCTGACCTTGCAGTGGTAATCACATCTGTTACATTAATTATAAATGCATTAGAGATAGGTTACTTTTTCTCAAAAAACGAGCGTGGTACCCGTACGACGGCTTTCTATGAACCCTTTTTTGCACGCTATTTTGCAAAACAGATGCATGAATGCTAGAATATTTATACAGTAGCAGTAATTTATATTTAAATTATTTCATATTTATTTATGTGTGCAGATAAAACAGTTTAATGCAAAGTTGTAATGACAGGCTGGTACCCTTATAAATACGGAAAAGGCGTAATGATAATGATAGAAACTCGTGTTGTGAATTAATAGAGTACAAGTTTTATAAAGACATTAGTATAATATTTACATTTATACTGCCGTTAACTAGGCTTGATGTACTCGTATTATTATATTAGAATATATGAACATTTACAAGAAATGTGTAATAGTCGAGATGTAATTAATTCAATAGTCGTATTAGTATTTTTAAAAACACATTTTTAAAAAGGATCTTTACATAATACACATATATTAATATTACTCTTTTTAAGTTTTATAAAATATGTTAGTGTCACCTGTTTATGAAAATATGAACAACTGATTAAAAATTATATAGACTTAACCATTGTTGTTTACTGTTTTACAAAGCGAAATAAAATAGGCAACAAACATATAGATCATTCGATTTATGTACTATTAATTACATAACCCTGCTTTGTCTTAAATTAAATAGTTCAAAATCCGTTGGATTCATGGGTCTTTTACAACGATTATACTGCGAATGCTGCAAGTACACTTTATGTTAATAAAATTGTTAATGAAAAAAGTAGTATAGTATTCGTTGCAAGCAGTATTCATGTAAATGTGTTTATATACAACCCATAAATAATGTACTTTATCCTTTTAAACATCATTACTTAATGTGCTTTATTATTTACCGAGGGAAATAAAATGACAAGTACTCCCTAGGGAAATAAAGTGATTCAAGGCCATTGACAGTGCCACCTAGGAAGAATTATATTTTATTAGTGTACAATTGTTAATTGATATCGATTAACAAATATGTCGAATATTATCAATTATATTTATTTTGAAAAAAAATAATGATTTTTGTAAAAAGTGAAAAATTAAAAAATAAATAGTTTTTTCGTTCATAGGAATATGCTTCATTCTCACTGATTTTACATGCTGTTAATACTCTATTTTATTACCGTAATAACGAATTTTTCTGTTTGTTTATAAAATATTGTATATAACATGGCAACACAGGAGTAAAGTGTCATTATTTGCCTCAAGCGATAGCATCCCTCAGGCTACGCCCTCAGGATTCAATCTTCGCTCTCGACAAATAATGACGAACTTTATTCCCTCGATATATAAACTACTATTAGGGGAATTCATCATAATATTTCAAAATTTCTTAATAAAAGAATAACAATCATAAAGTATCACTTGTTCTTGTTATCTATCTAACGTAAAGTTCCCCTAACTTCATCTACAAAGTAATTTACAGATTTTTTCACGCACAATACAAGCAAATGATCTATTTCATGTGCAGAATTTTGTACGACAAAATAATTGTGGAAATATATACGTTAACATGTATAGACACCCAGTACTTTACCTAATGGGATCTCGTGCCCGTGTGCCTGAGTGTCTGGTCGCGAATATGGGGGCCCGGGTTCGATCCCGACCGACGCCAAAAATTACTTCGAATTTTAATGGCATTAAATTGACCCCTGTGGTGCACTTTCCACGCCAGCATTGAGTGCCCGTGAGGTTAGCGCCCACACGGTACAAATATTTCATCATTACAGATGCAGTGTACAAAGCAAATTGGCACACCCTGCAATGGGTAATATGCCGTGATAATATATTTATTTTATTTATTTATTTATTTACCTAAAATAAAATAAAATCAAAAATTGAAATGTTCAAGAAAATATAGAGAAATAACAGGTTTGAATACAAACACATAACGCATAACCAAAGAAACTAAACTATGTCTAAAATTTAATATTGTGTGTTCCTTCATGTAAATATTCCATTTCCTTAACATTGTGTATGTACAAAATTTTCTACAACGCTAACAAATCTTTTAGTAGTTTTTGTTTTGCGGGCGTGAATTTGTGTTATAAGGTATGTCTAGAAAAGTCAGAACATCATTTTCAACTTTTCCCATCGATTGGATGGGTAAATAAATAGGGTTTTTTTCATATACGTTGTAAATAAAACTCCTTTTAAGAACATATCAATTTAATTGTATACTGCCATAAATCAGTTGCCGTGCAAAGTATTTGGCGTATAAATTTCAACTCGCATAAATGTTTTGTCGTATAACCTTCTACATCTACGCCAATAAGTTTCCGAGTACAACGAATTTCAGAGTGCTATGGAACTAGTGACATTATTTAATGTTTATCTAGCAGATCGAATAACAAACAAAACATCAATAGCTCCATGCCTCCATGGCACTCCGAAGTAAGCTGTAAATTACGAATTTTATTTTATTTTTCGTAAAATAAAATAAAATTGTGATTATGTAATTTTTAAATCCGAACGTTTTTTATTTACAACTTTCTTCTAAAATGAATATAGGTAAGTACCTACCATGAAATAAAAAAAAATATATGATAACATTGATCTATGTTTTTCGAGGCTCACGGTTGGAATCTCGGAAACTATAAAGGCGCGTATTCATTTGAGCACGAACAGAAACGAGGCAAGGCGAGGCCGAACGAATGCCTCGTTTGTAAATTTGTTTGGTAGAATACGCGACCGAACGAAGTCTGTCGAGGCACCGTACGAGGCAGCGATCCGACTATGCGAACAAAACGTTTATTTCTATTTCATTAAACAGTCCACTGACTGAAACTGGCAAGAAGCGAGGCGAGGCAGCTGAAACGAGGAATTATCGTCCACATCTATTCAAATTTTTCTTTGAAGTACCGAATTCCATCGGATGGCATTCGAGCTGCCTCGGACTATGCGTCGCACAACCGAATGCTATTTGCCGCGCCTCGATAATACGTACACATACGTATGCTCGTTCGGCCTCGCTTTGCCTCGTTCCCGTTCGTGCTCAGATGAATACGCGCCTTAAGATATACGAAATCGGTTAAATTAGGGCAAAGTTGCTCCAGTAGTGGACCATTTTAATATATCGGTATATGTTTTCCCGAAAAATTCATAGGTCACTAGATAAATGCGAAAATTCAAATTATGTTTTGTTTTTACAAATAACTTTTTTATTTTCTTTCGTACGACGATGCTCAAATTTTTTATCACTGGTAGATTTTGAGATATGAGGGCAAAGTTATGATTTTTATGTGGACGCCATATTGGAAAATTACATCACTGAAAAGAGAATTTTTTTAAGCTTTCAAATGGTGTAAAACTTATTGATTTTCATTTGTTCCAAACAACAAAAATGCGGCAAAATGCAACAATTATTAATTTTATAGGGTAAAAACAATTATTGTGGCAATGAAACAAATGAAAACATAATTACAGATTATAATTTGTTTATTTTCATTGCCAGTTAGTTCTCAAAATTTTATTCAATTTAATTAGTTTTAATATTTTTATAGGGACGATGGACGTCGTAGCAAGGAAATTTGAAAAGTGTTTCAGAGCTGAATATGTTAATAATATTGGTGAAAATGAAGAAAAAAAAAACAAAAATAAACAGATAACAATACCGAATTGATTATGTCATTTGTAAAAATAAAAATCTAAAAAAATTAAATTTTTGCATTTACCTAATGATCTATGATTTTTTCGCGAAAAACAAATACATCTTTAAAAAGGTCTACTAATGGAACAACTTTGCCCTAATTTAATCGACTTCGTATCTCTTATGTTTTCCGAGTTCCCAATCCCAAATTGAATTTTTGCATTTACCTAATGATCTATAATTTTTCGCGAAAAACAAATACATCTTTAAAATGGTTTACTAATGGAACAACTTTGCCCTAATTTAATCGACTTGGTGAACCTCGAAAAACGGACACTTGAATAACAGATTTCAAGTAAACTCCCGTATATATCAGAAGCAATAAGTCAGGATATCCTAAAATTTTCCTGACAGAGGTGTCAAAGAGACGGCCTGCGATCCAAAGCTTGAAGTTTACAAATGTTTGCTTCAAGAATATTGACAATGTTTAATATTTCCATAAAACTCCTCTTTAATATGCTTACTAAAATTGCTTTATGAGACCGTTTCTTTGTCCCGCTAACTCTCTGAAACTGAATTTGGTGGTTCCTGTTCATATACCTATGAGTTTGACACCCCTGACACTGTTATTTATTATTTTTATATCATATCTTTCACATTTATTTTGACACTCTATTCATGAATTTATTTTTTTATTAATTAAGTTTATTAATGATAAATATTTCCACACAATCAGTTAGTTAATTAAAAATAAAAATGAATAAATATAGCGCGATGCGTGACCGAAGAATGAAATTTGTCAGTGTCTTGTGTTGTCCAGTGCCACGCCTACCTAACACCCGCCCGCCGCACTGGAGAAAATAAATCACCGACTGCGATCGCTTCTATAGGTCAACTGCTTGCTCTCGAACCTACACGTCGCATTTCTTACTCTTTAAATTGCGATAAATTCATTTCAACACCACCATGGGTTTTCAATGTCAATAAACAACACGTGCGTAACATTAGGGCTACAAGAACAGAACAATATCCGTTGGCACCTGTATTGTTTGCAACAGAATTTTCGCGGAACGAATGAATAGTTAAGAAAATATATGTGGGTGACATTGAGGGAGTAGATTGCGTGGAACTAGGATATACTCCTAGTTTCATACATGTTATAATATAAGTTGTACGATAACGGAGAATGATTCTCAGTGAGGTGTATTAATGGTACACACTCTTGAGAATTCTCCTAAAATATGTCAATATTTTGTTATAATGATCGTTAATAAAAGTTTAAAAAGTATTGAGTTTTTTAACATTTCTTTCTATTTGAGACTACGATGACCCGATTTTGGTATTCGATGTTATGATTTAATAACCATAGTAAAATAAAGTAATAAAGGAACTAATTTGTTTATATTGATCAAGATGAAGATGGAGAGTAAATTTTGAAATATATATTGTTTACTGGATTGCATTCTAATTATTTAAGATATTCAGGGTGTCTATGAATAACTTTTAAAAAAATCAAGGATTTTTCCAGGTATTTCAGGTAAAATTTTCAAAAATTTCACATATTAACAAAAAAGAATTAGTATTTATTATTATGTTGGTACATAAAACAAGTTGACCGAACACAGTCGAAAATGGTCGAAACCTAACGAACTGATTACATTCTTTAAAAAATCTGATGTCGGCAGCACAATACCTTCCGTCAATCTTGTGTATTATTTACAAATTCCATACATAAATTTTCTTGCAAAAGATTTTAAATTTCCAATAAAATTATTTCATAAACAAACTATGCAAATGACACTTGATACGGACATCTTCTTCTTTAGCTTTTCTCATTCGTTAGGGGTCGCTATTTTTATTTTCTTCTTCCATTCGTTTCTTTGCGGGTCGTCCTCATTTGGTTGCTTTTTTTCTGAAGCCTTCCGCAATACAGTCCTTCCATCTTATCTTTGGTCTTCCTCTGTTTATTCCACCTTCTACTAAGCTATTCACTCTTCTTGAAACATATTTTTCATCTCTCCTCATGACATGTTTAAACCAATGTAATCGTCTCTTTTGTTTTCTAGAAACTATTAATACTCGAGTTATTTCCCTTATTCTTTCATTGCTTATCGTATCTTTCCGTGTCTTCCCCAACATCCATCACAACATCCTCATCTCTGCCACATTAATTTTCTTTTCATTGACACTGACATTTGTCCACCATCTGTCAGTTAGAATTTTCTTAATATAGTAGCTGTGTCCATGGCTAATTTATGAAATTTAATTTCTTTAACTCTATATCCACTGAATATGAAGAATAAAATGCAATTAAATCGTATAGATAATAGAATAATCTATAATATTTACATTAAATGTGTAAATAATATTTAACAGTGTTTTTTCAAGAAAAACTGTTAAAATCTTCAAATGAGGGTACTTGCGGTTGACCAATTATAACCAAAATCTAATCAAGTCTGCATATGGATGTAAGGAAGAGGAATTGTAATTTTTGGAATTCTAGTATTGGAGATATCGCGGCCGAAACCGCGGTCACACACACACGCGCACACACAAAGACAATACCTTCCTTACCTAGAGGTGACGGAAGGTAAAAAATGATCAAATATAATAAATATTTTATACAATTGTTGTATTTTGTTTAATTGAGCGCTCAGTTCTGCTCAAGCAAAATAGTGACATTGAGAACTGTGTAAATTCTATTTGCGCTACTCAGTTGCACACAAAGTGAGCATTTTACCTCACCCTTTATCGCTACTGATCAACTTTTGAGAGGAAATCAGTTGGGTGAGCAAGTGAGAAATTAATTATTGACAGTGATACACATAGATTATGTAGGTAAAAAACATGATTGAAGCAAAGCACAATATTTTAAAACACCATGTAAATTTAATTTTAATAGAAATTATATAAAAGAAACAATATGATTTAGTCGTGTCAAATTAAAACGCAACTAAAGCACATATTTAATACTTGTTGACACCGAGCAAAAATTTACTCAGTACCTAAAAGTTGTTTTATTTATGAAGTGATCACTCACTTTTTTTGCTCATTAAATTCACAAGTGAGCACTCAGATAAAAAACACAGCAATGATTATTTGAAAGTTAGAATTTTAGAATTGCTCAATTCAAAATTAAATAAATGTAAATAGATTTAAAAAATTCCAGATATTCTATTAAAATTCAAGGATTTTCAAGGAAATCAAGGACCATTTTTGCATTCCAGGATATTTCCAGGTATTCAAGGTATTCCAGGTCGGTACACACCCTGATATTGTTTATTTAAATTAAGAAGAATTATATATTTTGTTTTATATTTAATTATGTTTTCTCGTAATATAAAGATTAAGTGTTAAACAAATACAAATTTGTATTATTATTAATAAAATTTAATAAATATAATAAAAGTGAAACATTAATAAATATTATTATTAATAACAAATGATGCATAAAAAACTCGGGTCACATTTGACCCTATTTTGGGCACCCGCGGTATAAAATTATTATTATCAGTCAAGGGTTAAAAATATAGTCATATTTACATTTACATAAGGAAGGTAGCAAGCACTACAGGTAACTACTATTTCGAGTAGATTCTGCATATATAATATATTAATAAATTTATATAAACATAATATGTGCTGTGAAACATTGCTTTCAATTTATATTTTTTCCTATCATTTTTCTTCCACAACATGGGACAAAGTTCATTTACGGGGCTCCCAAAAAGTTCAAGAAAAAACAGGTCTTTTTAACTAATATGACAATAAAAAATAGTACATTAAACACTAAGGAGACGTGTATGATACATATTCTATTTCCCCGAGAAGTGGAAATGTGGCACGAGGCGAAGCCAAGTGCTATACAATACAACAAGGTTGCTCATGCAATGTTCGTATACTTTATTTTCACGAGTTTAGTATTTACAATTAATAATCTTATAAATAAAATATTTTTTTTAATAAAATAATACGAATACACTATAGCCTTGTTTTTTACCTTCCGTCACCTATAGGTAAGGAAGGTATTGTTTTTGGTCAAAAAATTCGACGGTGAATTTTTAATGAATAAGCACGTTTTAGAGTCCCTAGAATACGAATTTATTATTGTTCGGATCGCATAACTCCAATACTTCAATTCGAAAAATTATAATTTTATCATATTCCTCTTTCATACCCCCATATGAAGAGTTGCTTAGATTTTGGTTACGATTGGTTAACCGGAAGTACCCTAATTTTAAGATTTTAACAGTTTTCTTGAAAAAACGCTGGTAAATATCATTTTTGAGCTTTTATGTTCTTGTAAATATTAAAGAATAGTTTATTCTCTATTCGATTTAATTATATTTTCTTCTTCATATTCAATTAATTTAGAGATAAAGAATTATAAAGAAATATCTTGCAACCTATGCTGCTAAAAGCTGCACCATGGAAACAGAATATTCAAGTACTACTAATTGACAGATATCAGTGTCATAGTGTAAAATAAAATTTATATATCTTTGTGAAATGATTTTACTGGAAATATAAAAATGTGAAATAATTTAATGTGGCAAAAACAAATCACATAAGGTAATAGATCAGATTATAGCCACAAATCAATTCAGCAGGATTATTATGTTATAAATAAAATGCTGTGTTTTATTTTCTACTTCTTATTTTAAAAACAACATATTGTTCTTTTTAGGAGTAGTTCAGTTCAGTTCAGTACGAGGTAAGATCAGTTCATTTCTCCCCTAAAAAGAAAACGCCCATAGCATAGTTTGTAAAAAAAATTCTGTGTGGAATTTGTACAAAATACACATAGAATTGACAGAAGGTCAACTATTGTGATTATGAAGAGTATCTTTTTTTGTTAAATAACACGGGACATCCAAATACAGTTAAAAAAGTTCTCTAAACCCAAAGAATTAAAAGTTTTCATTGTTTTTATCCCCCCCCCCCACTCTTCAACTAAATAGTACGAGCCCAACCCCAAATGTATTCGTACCCTCTGAAAAAAAATATATTAACAGCAAGAAGAAATAAATTTTTAGATTACTATAGTTAAGACTATATTTTTTATTTTATGTATTAATAAATTGTACTGGATTTAAATATAACGTTATTACCTAAATTTATTATTTTAACCATAATCTACGGGCAAATATATAACAACAATCACGTGCTAATTTTTTTAGTTCCAACAGTAAATAATACAACATTCATGTTAGGATTATTTTTAAAACTGAAGGTAAAGGAAACTGACAATATATTCAATTAATTAGTATATTAAATTATTTTTTTAGTAAAATTATTTGCAGAGTGATATTTATTAATTAAAGTACCACCTACAGTTATATTAAAAACAAGAATAAATAAACTTCTGGATGCTATGATTATTACTCCAATTCAACAAATTTTAATAACATTGTATTTAAATCCAGTACACTTTATTAATACATAAAATAAAAAATGCCCAAATATAGTCTTAACTATTGTAACCTACAAATTTATTTTTTATTGCTATTAATATATTTATTTCAGAGGGTACGAATACATTTAGGGTTGGGCTCGTATAGCAAAAACTGAAAAATTTACCTACTTGCACACATGAAATTAGAAATCGAAATATACGCCTCTAGTTTTTTTTTTAAGAAGTTAGTACTACTGTAGAATTGATTTTTTTGTTTAAAATTGATTAAAAAATATGTGGTAATGGCATTAATTCATGCTACGAGTATAATGTATTTAAAGTACATAATACAAACATCTAAATATACAATTTTTAACAGTACATGAGAGATATTTTTCCACAATAATTACAGAACCATTAAATGATAATAATTTTAACATCCTGTGTTTAATTTCATTGAATTAATATAAAAACAGTTGGTGGTATTCCATATGCAAAGTGTGGAAATTAGGTTATATATTACGTCCCAATTTTATTTTTGTTTACGACAAATTAATGTAAAAGTAAAAAATCTGTGGCCAGCACAATACCGTCCGTCAATCATGTGTATAATGTATAAATTCCATACATAATTTTTCTTGCAAAAGATTCTAAATTTCCAGTAAAATTATTCCATAAACAAACTATTCAAATTGCACTTGACACTGACATCTTCCTCTTTAGCTTTTCCCATTCGTTAGGGGTCGATATTTTGGCGTGTCGTTCTCATTCGGTTCTTTTTCTTTCAAGTCTTCCGTAATACAGTCCTTCCATCTTATCTTTGGTCTTCCTCTGCTTCTTCAACCTCCCATTACTAAATTACTCATTCTTGTTCAAATATAATTATTCATTTCTCCTCATGACATGTTCAAACCAATGTAATCGTCTTTCTTGTATCTTTCTAGAAAATTGTAATACTAGAGTTATTTTATTACCGTATCTTTCCGTGTGTTCCCCAACATCTACTTCAACATCCCCATCTCTGCCACATTAATTTACTTTTTAGTCATACTGGCATCTGTCAATTTGAATTATATGAATATATTAGCAGTTTCCATGTTTAGCATAGCTGGCTGAATTATAAAATTTAATTTCTTTAAAATTCTTTAACTCTGTATCTATTGAATATGAAGTATAAAATGTAATCAAATCGTATAGAGAATAATATATTCTTTAAGTTATAATAATATTAAATGTCAATAAATCAAATTTAACTGTTAAAACTTCAAATGTGGCTACTCCCGGTTCACCAATTACAACCAAAATCCAATCACTTGTTCTTCTGGATGTAAACTTGAGGAATACGAAAAAATTATAATTTTTGGAATCGTGGTATTGAAGTTATGGGATCCGGAACTTTTGTCACACACACACAGACACACAAACACACACGCACAAACACACACACACACACACACACACACACACACACACACACACAGACACACGTACATACAGACATCATCGTAAAAATGGTAAAATCGTATTATAGGGACCCTAAAAAATGCTTATTCAGTAAAAACTCATCACTGAATTTTTTGACCAAAGACAATACCTTCCTTACTTAAAGGTGACGGAAGGTAAAAACGTGTTAAAATACCACCCTTTATTGACTGACTGCTTGTCGGAAAATAAATACCAGTTTTTGTTAAGTGAAAATTCCAGTGTATTCAATTTCAAGCGCAAGCATATGGTATTAATAAAGCCTTCACCGCTGCACATTAAAACTAAAAAACAATTATCAGAGCAGTGCGGTCATCATTAATACTTATCATATTCATTCAGAACATAAATACTTCATTTACTAAACAAACTAATGCGTCTTGGGTGGGCAAGTAAACTAGAATTAAATTAATACATAAATACAGCATAAACCTAAATTGTAGTTACGAAACTATCTAACAGCCAATAGATGTCTTTAATTGATTTAACTGCACTAGATAAACTTTATTAGGCATCAACGGGAGCAATTAATACGCAAATATAACATATAAACCACATGAATTTTTGTTCAAGAGCTACTTGTACTTGTGTTAGTTAAGTTGGTATGTTAAGTGGAAAGATTATGAATGCACGCCGTTCTTCAATTACAACTTCTTACGGCATGGATATGCCAAATAAATTCGCAATTCTAACGGCTCTCCATATGTGGCGTTAGAAAACTTATGACTAATATTACGTGGACTTGACTTTAAAAAATCTGTTGATATTAATTTTTTTGTAGAAAGCGGTGTAAATAATAAAGTGTTTACTTTTATAATCTGAATTTTTTTATTGTGCGTATAATAAAATTGTTATCCAAATGCCCATAAAAATATTTTGCAAACAACGATTTTTTTTAAGATTTGGTTAATCTCTGTTGCATGACGATAAATGTATATTTTATTTTTCTTTCTAAAGGTAATCAAGACATGAGTTATTAGTGGTAGTCTTCCTGTAATTTTACAGTGAAAAAAAGAAATCCATTACTTGTACAGTGCGCACAAAGATTGATTTGAGTTTTTGAGAGGAGCTCATCCGACACCCTATAAAGGTTATTATTATTATCATAGAAATCCTCAAGCAGAAAACAAAGAGACGTATTCGATGATCTTTCCGTCATTTACGAGTATATTTGGAAAAATGAAACCTAAAGGAAAATTATTGTAATACATATCTATCTACATTTTTTGTATTTCACATTTTACAAAACGTTAATAAAATTCATTTACTTCAAGAAATATCTAAAATTATAAGAAAAGCTCTTAGTAGGTATTATACCTAAATGAATACTAAATTTGCTTGCGGCTCTGTATAATTTTCCTCAAAGAAAATTAATTAAAATACTTGTTTATGTATTTATGTTAAGACGTGAACATTTTATGAAATATGAAAAAAAATCTTCTTTTAATAGAGGTAGAAGACTATGAATATTAGTAAAACCACCAAATTAATAAATCGTCAAAACGAAATTTCTATTGAGTCTAGTATATTAACCATATGATATTTATATGTATATTTTCCATTCTTTCTGAGTTTTATTTTTACCTCCCGCTTTCCTTGGTACGGGAGGTATAGGTATCATGCTAAAAGTCGCCTATCGAGATTTTGGTAAATGACTAAGTTTTAAGGTCCCTAGAATCCGATATTAACATTTTCACGATGATGTCTGTGGGTGTGTATGTGTGTGAGTATGGACCCTCTGGGCTCTCTAATTCAAATATACTATCATTCAGAAAATTTGGGAACCATGTACTTCTACCTTATTCTAATATGGAAAGAAGCCATTAGATTTTGGTGTAAATCGGATAACCGGAAATAGTAAATAGAACAATTTTTAATATAGTTTTCAGCATTTGTAAATACGTAGGCATGTATTTAAATTCTTCTTCTTCTACTTTTTCATATCCTTTTTCCCGTGTTACACTGGGTAGGTATGTATTTAAATTAATAAAAATTAAACGGCGGGAGGTATTGTGTTGGCCTGTTGGCCACATCAGATTTTTGATGTATATTTTCAATGTTTAGTATAACACACATTGAATTCGTATACAAATATTACAATACACGTCTGTTATTTGGTATATTTTTCTACCTGTTTTAGGGATAATCTTGTGGCCTGCGATAATGACATGCTATAAACTCAACCTAGAACACTGTGATATATATGTCATAGGGTATACCTTCCATGTGCAAAATTGCAATTACAGTAGTGTATATTTGTTACGGGCAATATGATAAATCGGGAATTTATCAAATATACCTGATATTATGAATAATTTTCAATACTTACTGGTAATATTGTATATGCCAACAATTATTGTCTATTGTCTTTATCCAAGCAATTTCTTGGGTCGCTTCTGGCTCTGTCAAAATCAGGAATTTTTATACGTGCCGTATCACTATTATTCTGGTTAACTATTTTTTTAACGTAACTCTTTGAGAGTTCATCTTAGATTAAAAACAAACCATTTTTTGTACAAAAAAATTATGCGCTTTAGTTTTGTATTCTTGTAAAATTTTGTTTTCGAGAAAATGATCAAAAACCCTTTGATTCAAGATGGCGGTTCGCATCGACATAAAGAACAATGTTAAAATCGTTTCTACCTCACCTTTTGTGGGTAAAAACCTCTGTTGACTGGACTAATATGTAGTACGTATAGGTATGTAAAACTTAAAAAAAATGATTAGTAAAAAATTATAAATATTGTAGCACATACTTTACAGATATTTTAATAATATTTGGTTTTATGAAATGAACAATACTATAAAATTTAAAATTGTTATAATGAAATGTTAATAGCGTCCAGAATTAAATTTATATACCATTTATATGGTAATATGCGATAATTGATGAAAGAATAAAATACGTTTCTAACAAACTGTGATCAAAAAACTTAAGAGTTAATAGTAATAAAATAAGCCAGATATTTTTTTTGTCATTTCAAAATATACAAGGTGATTCATCGGTCTTGAATCACCCTGTACATTTGTGTGATTTACTTACATGATTAGATATAGAAGAAGTGTTAAATATTAATTTAAACCTTCGCTTCGTTAATTCATAAATAAAAATTAGGGAAATAAAATTAATAATTTTGGTTCGTTTTCATAATTAGATTAATTACTCTCTGTAATTAATTCGACTCTAAGACTTACTTTAACATAATATTGAAGGTTATCATACTCATCACGTGTCGTTACTATTATAATTAAAATAGTATTTAAACTATTTTCGTTTTATAATTAATTGCAAACAACAGTTTTGATTACAATAATCAAAATTCATAATAAAAATTAATCCAATATTTACATTCTTTACTGATTACAATAACAAGTATTGATATTACAATAATTAAAACATAAATTAAAATAAAAATTTATTTAATAAGTAAACTTTCGTTTGGTCTTAATAAAAAATTACTTCGATAATATAAAATATGTGTATGGATGGAGTATATTTAAAGTCAATCGCGTATTTATGAGAAAAATATATATGATCCACGCCAAAGTGACATTTCCGCAAATGGAGACCATTTTCCTCAAAAAAAAAAAAATCTGATGTGGCCAGCACATAACCTCTCGCCGTATATTTTACCTGGCTGTATGCATAAAGCAAAGATTATTTTTATAAATACAAATAATATATTCATATAAATCTATGATGTATAAACTTCTTTATTATTCAATAATAGCATGTCTCAACATAAAGATATTTACCATAAATTATGTTACAATAAATTAGAAAGTAGAGTTTACCATATATAAATATTAAGCTGGTAACAGCAATTTTCAATTCGAACAACTTTGTTTACTTTCTCTTCATATTCTTCTAGTAAAAACATTAATTTTGGGCGGTCTAAAATGTATATATCTGGATTGTGCATCTATTCTTATATATCTTCTTTAACATTTTATTTTTTCATACTTGTTATATCTAAATAACCTTAATTCCCTTTAATAAATTGACGGATAGATTGCACTCCGATTATTCTTATATCGATGTGTAATTTTGTCAATATTTACAACTTACTTGAGAAGAATTTGATAGCTTTTTCGCAATTCAAAGTTACTCTAGTCTACAGTACTGGTGTACATTGTCCCATAATGTTTGATACAAATTTAAGTCCTTCAACCTAGACTTGTCATCTCCATAATAGTCACAGATCAAGAATTAAGGGATTCTCCAAATACATTTTTCTTTCATTACTCATTATTTCTGACACTGACATTTATCTGTCAGTTACAAATAATTTAAATTTGCAACTATTTTTCATGGCATCCTTTCGGTTGTAAAATTAATTACAACATTATTTTATATATTATATTCCTTTTATCTCTAAATCCATAAAATATGTATAAAAATATTTAAATGTATCAGAAAGAGAATTTATTTTTCTTTAATATTATCAAGAAAAATTTTCAAAAAATAATATTTAGAAGATTTTTTTTCAAGAATCTTCTACTTCCGGTTGTCCAATTGTTACCAAAACCTTTTCAGATCTTCCCATGAATGTCCGATTGGGAAATACGTTGTTAAACAAATTTTAAGTCTTATAGTTTTTGAGTAACCGTCCTTCCAACATCCCACACACACACATCCACACACACACACACACACACACACACACACACACACACACACACACACACACAGACATCATCGTAAAAATGTTAAAATCGGATTGTAGGGACCTTAAAACGTGCTTATTCAATAAAATCTGGATATGCGATTTTTAGCATGAATCCAATACCTCTCTTAGCGAGAGGTAAAAAATTAATTTCATTATTAGAGATATACAAATACAAAATATATAGCAATTTTTATTTCATTTTCATTTATTTATATTTAAAATTCATGTGTAATATGTAGCCGTAGACATGGATGGCATTAAATATATTTTTTCTACAAAAGTATTAAAAGTAGGCTTTTTAATGTTTGTTTTTTAGGGTTGAGACCAATTTTAAAACTGACAGATCCATTTATAACTAATTTTACCAACTAGGCGCCCCCTGGGGGCCAACGTTCCCTTTGCCCCCTTGACAAAATATAGAAAGTGCGAAACTATGGTTTGGCCCTCTTCCCCATTACATTTTTTTAGCGCTTTTGCTTCGATCTCATTAATTTAAAAATATCTCAATCATGGCATTTAATCACTGATCAATTTTCATTTGGAACTTATTCGATAGATGGCTACTAAATCCACAATTTTCATTTTACTTTCACATTCGATAATGACACAAGACAGGTTTAATCACATCGCTATACTTAATTTTCATGCAAAAATTAAAAATGAGCACGATTTAAATACAATTTCAAATAGCTATTTTTTTAATTTAGGCGTAACGTGTTTAAAATAATATAAGAAGACATAAGATTCGTAGATACTTAAACTAAACTGTATTTTATTTTTCTGTAATTATTAATAATAACATATAAATTTCATGAAATAAAAAAATATGAAAACTATAAATTTTATTTTTATTTAAAAAAAATTGAAAGCAAGTAGAACACTGTTATTATAAAGCTATTAACAAATATTTGTTTCATTTTAATTGAAGATCAATTTTTTTTTCATACATAGCCTACTGAAAACTAACTATAAAAATCAAATTTATTTAAATTTCCATTAAATTTTTCTCCATATTTTTGTTATGTAAGGACATAATTCAGGAAAAACATACTCTATCGAATGAGCCTTAAAATTATATACTATCTCATTAAAAAAACATGACTTTGTATCGTAACTTGAAAACCACTGGTTTAAAACAATATTTTCTTTCCTATTCGGATGTCCCCCTTGGTCTTCTATTGTATGTATTGCTAAGCGATATGATATCTGATGGCAAAATAATGAACTACAGGTTGACTTGTTATTAAAGTATGTGATATTAGAAATTTGTTAAATATTATACGTATTTGTGTATCTAAATTGACATATATATTGTAATATGGGTAACAATTATTGCTGCTTAGTTGAATGCACATTGCCACGTTAGAAAGGCAACAAATTATGTTGTCACGAATTCCCGTGGAAACGAAAAATTCGTGTTTATATTAAAAATATGCTTAACAAGATGAAAAAAGATAATAATACAGTGGATCAGAAAATTATAAATTAATATATCCGTCTTGTATATTTTGAAGATTTTTTCATTGTATTTCAAAGAAAACTTTGTTTCAAAACGAGGTTAGTTTTATAAATATTCACAAAAATATCATTTAAGTTATCGTCACTTCCATGAATACATCTTATACTAATGTTCACAAGTGCATAAGAAATATAATCATGAAATTTTGCTATTTTAATTATTTTCTTGAAGATATCATCTAAAAAAGAAGTGGTTATACAATTTAAGTTTAACTTTTATAAAAGTGTACTAGGAATTTACATTAATTTACCCTGAATGGATAATATAAAACCTACTATAAAATAATATAAAAAGAAAATTAAATATAATACAGTACTATGAGAAATACACAATTCTGTAAATTATGTGTTTGCACAGTTGACAGTAGGTTAACGTAATATCTCGTTCAACCTGTAGTTCAAAACTTACCACCCCAGCGCTGCGATCTTAAAAATACTAGGGTACCTTTATATACAGGGTATGGCCATGAGGCAAAATCGCCGCCATAAGCGAGCCAATGTCAAACATATTGATAATTCATTTCCCTATTTATTTGTAAGAAATGTGATATTATATTATACAGGAATATTAAATAATCAGACTATTAATCTATAAAGGTAATAAAAATTCATTTATTTAAGAGATACACAATTATTATTATGACACAGATTTGGAGGTTATGTATAGCATATGATATAGGTTGTTATTATCACATCAAATTTAATAACTGTGGTTATTATTTACATAATAAGTATATATTTTAAACTTACCTTTTAAAAAATTAAATGTTTGTGCTTAATATTGGGCATTTTTATGTGTTTTCAATATTGCCAGTCATCATAGTCAGTATCTCAAGAAAATATACATATAAATAAAATAAAAGTATTACTTACATTTTAAATATTAGAAGTATATTTAAATGTGTTTTGCATTAAAATAAAACAAGTAGCCACGAAAATACATAATAATTTACGCAACAACAACGAATATGACAGTGGCCCTTTAATGGCGGACGAAACGCGAGCCACGTCATGGCCATACCCTGAGTATAAAGGTACCCTAAAAAATACTAGGGTACCTATATACTCAGGGTATGGCCATGACGTGGCTCACGTTTCGTCCGCCATTAGCGAGGCGCTGTCAAATTCGTTGTTGTTGCGCAAATTATTATGTATTTTCGTTGTTATTTGTTTTATTTTAATGCAAAACACATTTAAAAATACTTCTAATATTTATTTAAAGTGTAAGTAATACTTTTATTTTATTTATTTGTATATTTTCTTGAGATACTGACTACGATGACTAGCAATACTGAAAACACATAAAAATTACCAATATTAAGCACAAACATTTAAATTTTTAAAAGGTAAGTTTAGAATATATACTTATTATGTAAATAATAACTATAATTATTAAATTAGATGTGATAATAACAACCTATATCCTAGGCTGTACATAACCTCTAAATCTATATTATAATAATAATTGTGTATCTCTTAAATAAATGAATTTTTATTACCTTTATAGATTCAGTCTGATTATTTAATATTCCTGTATAATATAATATCACATTTCTTATAAATAAATAGGGAAATGAATTATCAGTATGTTTGACATTGGCTCGCTTATGGCGGCAATCTTGTCTCATGGCCATACCCTGTATATAAAGGTACCCTAAAAAATACATACCAATAAGATTGCCTTATAGTATTTTATTGTATCTTTAATAATACAGAAATTATTTGAGGTAGCTCGTTTAGCTGTTATACCCTGTATATATCATCGAAACAGTTAAGATATTCATATACATATCATTAATTAATAGTGACACATGTCAGCAACAAGTGCAATTTACATATAGTCGTTATACTCGTATAATTTTACAAGAAATAAATTAATTTTTGCAAAAAAAAACTTTTTATATGAAATTGAAAATGTGCAGGTATGGAATTGACGAGAGGTAATATACTAGTCAGATTTTTTATATTAAAATTAAATGAAGAGTACAGAGAAAAACCAGATACATATGTCACTATTTTTTCAAACCGGGAAATTTGTATTTTTAATTGAAAACTCAATCCCGTTCTTCCAGAAAATAGATCAATACATATATGTATAGGTAGTTTTTTTAAATAAGCAAGTTAGTTACGGTAAAAGTTACAGTATAAAAAGGTATTTGGTCTCAAAAAAATTAACAATGTATTTTTATCTGCAAAACCCTACACATACTTTCTTCTATGCACGCTAAAAATTTCACGAGAGATTACAATAAAAGAATATGCTGATAAAATAAACTAAATTTGAAGAGAAATGTGTTTTTACAGAATACTACTCGTACCATTATTTTTTACACATGTTTTTACACTTACTGTCTTTGGCTTAAATTAAAATGTGCCCATTTAATTATAATAATTTTCCAGCATATTTATTTCTAATATCCTTCTTGGTTTGCCATGCGAATTAAAATACTACATACCTACATATATTCCTTAGGTACATGTAAAAGTAATTAAATAAGCATAAAAAATCATGTTATCTATAAAAATAAAGAAATAATGTAAAAACACGAGTTAATAATTTGTCCTAATCTTAATGGCTCTATTTTGAAGAAATCTGTAAATCTTACAGATCGGTAAATCTGTATATAATGAATAAAATCGACACTCTTCTTTATAATTTTATTAATCAACAGAAATACAGCGTTTTTATCAATTTTTTTTACAGATTTTCAGATCTGTAAGACTTCCATATTCGTTCAGAATTGGCCTATAAATGTCAAGCTGATAAATTTGAACATGCAGTTTTACTTAAGAGCGCTGTGATAATATTTTATTTTTATGATCCGTGATAATGCAATATTTTTAACCTTTCACAATGGGAATTTAATGTCGAGTGAGAATTTTATTTTGAAACGGAACTGAAGTGAGAACTCTGAACGTGGTGTAATCCTATCCAATGCAAATGTAGTAATTCGTGACTAATCGCGGTGTAGGAATGCATTATTTTAACCCCGTTAAGATTCTTTAAATCTGAACTTTATAGTTTAGTAGAAAGGTCAACAAGTTGCTCAACACTCAAATAATTTATATAGATTTAAGTTAATTATGAACTATATATCCATATTTCGTTTCAACTTTAATAAAATAAATCATAAATCATTTTAGTTTTATATAAAATAACAAGATTATGAATTTAAATTCCTACACGTACTTATTTTTCTTTGAAATTTGCAGTCATCCAATCACTTCTAGTTGAAGTTAATAGAGCTCGTTCACAAACATGTGCAATATGCCCTCAATTCTAAACATTTATTTACTTTTTATTTTTACCTAACCGGATCTCAAGATGTTTGTCCTTCAGCAAAATTGATGGCACTATTCAAACCACACATTTATTGAACAATTCTTAAAATAAATAAAATATTCTCAATTTAATGCAACAGTTATTACAGGCTAAAAAGTGCATTATGCAAAAATAAATATGAACAACACGTGACTATTATTTTTACCGCAATTTTTTTATATATAAATATGGATAATGTATATAATTACATCATTAATCTATCAGATATAAATCTAACATAAATTTGTTTGAATTTTTAAACAACGAGGAATATTACTCGTGATTAGTAATCGATGTAATGCGTTACTAACAGCGTTACTAATTTAATTTTTTACATTTCATTTAAAAATTAAAAGAAGGTCATACAATACTGTAGGAGTAATACATCTTACTTAAATGATCTTTTCTGACACTGATGATCCTATAAAAAATTGCCAAAAAGAAATTAAAATTGGTCTGTATGTTCAACTGTCATTTTCGAAAGTCTATTAGCGTATTGATGATATGATATTTTAAATTATAATATTCATGACCGTAACAATAGGTACGTACTGTTTAATCAAACTAGTTATATGAAAACTGTAATACAGAATTTGTACCTAGCTGAATATATTTAGCATTTCTAATCGTACATCTAATTCAATTCAAAGTAAGTAAATAATAAAGTAATTTTGATTTAGTGTCACTATGCTACTTTTACACTTGAATAAAATATAGTACAACAGAAGTTCCATTTAGAATCTCAAACGTAGAAAAAAGTTAGAGCTGCTTAATAAAGAATTTAATTTATAAATTGAAATTATAAACTTTTGTCTAAGAAATTACAATTTTCTATCTGATTTATGTTCGATTTTACATTTTTTATTCGGAGCAATTAGTTTGTAATTTGTATCACGTGACTTGTCAATGATTATCATATTTTGACGTTTCGTTAGTTAAAATTTTAAGTTACATGAATTTGTTAAAGGCTGATGAACAAAATATTTTTTTTATTTAAATTGGGAACATTTTTCACTATAGGGAGCGAGCAGACATTTACTTCACAATTTTATTTTACTTTTTTTTTCTTTTAATATAGTTAAATATTCTTTTTATAAAATATAGAACAAGAAATTTAAAAATATACTGAGTAAGATTCCAATAGGTTTAGAGGAGAGAATTTTTAACGAGAAATAAAATGCAAAGAACAAAACATTATCGGGATCGGGAATGCGATCAACATCAAAACTTTTATTATCAAAATACTCAAACACCGAAACTGGAATCAAGCATGTGAGTTAGAATAAAAAGTCGGATGTGAAATTCCGCTTCATCCATATTCAAACTCGTTTGATGCGACGAGGTCAGTATAAGAATCGTTTTATGTAACGCCAAACGCCACCACATCCACAGCGGCAAGCAGCGCGCACGAAATAAAACATCTGGGCCATCACTAAAACACAAAACGGACGTAAAAACGTGTGCATAACATGTTGGAACTTTTTATGGTCCATGGAGCAACCATCACGGGCCATTTCTCACCAGCCGCCATTATGCCTCACCAGGACCTTGAGAACTTCCTAGGATAGATCCTAGAGCGCCGCGTTTTAATTTATACTACTCTGCTCTATTGTTCTCTTGCTTTTTGTTTTACTCCGATGCAATTTTGTTGTGCTTGCTGTTTAAATTTAATCGAGGCATTTGTTTCTGTCACGATTACAATTCAAATTCAGAATTTGTAATCTGAGGCCGACTAACGACTTTGTCTGAGATTGTTTTGTTATCGATTGTTGTCAATCTTTCATCTATTTATGTTACGGATGGCGTAATGAATTTTAAATTGGATTTATATTCACATAAGTAATAGAGCTAAATAGGTAGGTGACAGTCATATGTCGAATGTCGCACCTTTTAGTCATTAAACTATATGGGTTGAAAAATATCCCTCCTTACGACATCGCTAAGCAGACTAAGGGCATGCAGAGTGAGACTACACAGTTATTTTAATCTTAATTACAACTATATACGAAATTGACAAAAAATATAAATATTTAAATATAAAGTAAAAAAAAAGAATATGTATACGAACTTGCATTTTCAGCAGTCATTCTTTTTGTGAACATATGAACAAATAATCATACAGAAAATGTACATAAACATATACAATTACATATAGGCAAATAATTAGTTAATGCTGAAATTATATGTTGTCGGACGTTTTTTACCTTTCGTCACCTTTAGGTAAGGAAGGTATTGTCTTTACTCAAAAAAATCAATGATGAGTTTTTAGTGATTAACAAGTTTTAGGGTCCATATAAAACGTTTTACCATTTTTACGAAGATGTCTGTATGTGTGTCTATGTGTGACGAAAGTTTCAGCTCGCAAACTTCAATACCACAATTCCAAAAATTATAATTTTTTCGTATTCCTCAAGTTTACATCCAAAAGAAGAGGTGATTAAATTTTGGTTATAATTGGTTAACCGGAAGTACCCTCATTTGAAGATTTTAACAGTTTTTCTTGAAAAACCTCAGTTAAATATTATAACTTAAAGAATATATTATTCTCTATACGATTTAATTGCATTTTATACTTCATATTCAATAGATATAGACCATATGCTAACCATGGAAACTGCTAATATATTTTGATAATTCAAATTGACACATGTCAGTATCAATGAAAAGTAAATGAATGTGACAGAGATGAGGATGTTGAGATAGATTGTTGGGGAAGACATCGAAAGATACGGTAAGGAATGAAAGAAAAAGGAAAATAACTTTAGTGAAGTTGCTAGAAAGATACAAGAGAGACGATTACATTGATTTGAATATGTTATGAAGAGAGATGAAGAATATGTTGTAAGACGAATAAATAGCCTAGTAATAGAAAGTTGAAGAAACAGAGGAAAACCAAATATAAGATGGAAGCACTGTATTGCGGAAGACGAGAGAAAAGGAACTGACTGAGAACGACACGCAAAACAGAAATGAGTGGAAGAAGAAAATAAAAAAGCGACCCCTAACGAATGGGAAAAGCTAAAGAAAATGTCAGTGTCAAGTGCAAGTTGCAGTTTGTTTATGATATAATTTTACTGAAAATTTAGAATCTTTTGCAAGAAAATTTATGTACCTATGGCATTTGTACATAATACACAGGATTGACGGTAGGTGTTGTGCTGGCCACATCAGCTTTTTACCTCCCACTACCCTTGGTAAGGGAAGTATAGCGATCATGTTAAAAATCGCATATCAAGATTTTTATAAATGACCACGTTTCAAGGTCCATACAATTCGATTTTAACATTTTCATAATGATGTCTGTAGGTGTGTATGTGTGTTTGTGTGTGTATGTGTGTATGTGTGTGAGTGTGTGTGTGTGAGAGTGTGTGAGTGTGTGTGTATGTGTGTGAGTGTGGATCTTCTGGTAAATAATAAAATAATCAATTTTATAAATCTCGGAGTCTATGTTTTAAAGATAAACACACTTTCTTAGTTACACAGTTCATATTTAAAATGTATGTACCTGAGAGATAAATGTCATTGTCAAAAAAATAACCATTTCAAATTAATAATAGTAATATTTTAGAAAGAAAATTGTAAATAGAACAATAGTTATATGGAAAGGAACTTAATATACATAGTTTCCAGCATTAGCAAATACAGGGATGTATTTATATATATCATCACGGCATATTACCCATTGCTGGGTGTGCTAATCTGCTTTGTACACATATTTCGGTAATGGTGATGACATATTTGTATCATGCGGGCATTTACCAAGCGTCGCCTCACGGGTACTCATTTCTGGCGTAGAGAGTGCACCACAGGGGTCAATTTTGAGCCATTTAAAATTCGAAATATTTGGTGTGGGATTGAATCCGGTTCCCCAGATTCGCGACCAGACACTCAGGCACGTGGCCACGAGACCCCATAGGTATATGTATTTAAATTAATAAAAATTAAATGGCGGGAGGTATTATATTGGTCACATCAGATTTTTTAATTTAAAATAAAAAATCTGATGTGGCCAGCACATAACCTCTCGCCGTATATTTTACCTGGCTGTATGCATAAAGCAAAGAATATTTTTATAAATACAAATAATATATTCATATAAATCTATGACGTATAAACTTCTTTATTATTCAATAATAGCATGTCTCAACATGAAGATATTTTACCATAAATTATGTTACAATAAATTACAAAGTAGAGTTTACCATATATAAATATTAGGCTGGTAACAGCAATTTTCAATTCGAACAACGTTGTTTACTTTCTCTTCATATTCTTCTAGTGAAAACATTAATTTTGGGCGGTCTAAAATGTATATATGGATTGTGCATCTATTCTTACATATCTTCTTTTACATTTTATTTTTTCATACATGTTATATCTAAATAACACTAATTCCCTTTAATAAAGTGACGGATAGATTGCACTCCGATTATTCTTATATCGATGTGTAATTTTGTCAATATTTACAACTTACTTGAGAAGAATTTGATAGCTTTTTCGCAATTCAAAGTTACTCTAGTCTATAGTACTGGTGTACATTGTCCCATAATGTTTGAAACAAATTTAAGTCCTTCAACCTAGACTTGTCATCTCCATAATAGTCACAGATCAAGAATTAAGGGATTCTCCAAATACATTTTTCTTTCATTACTCATTATTTCTGACACTGACATTTATCTGTCAGTTACAAATAATTTAAATTTGCAACTATTTTTCATGGCATCCTTTCGGTTGTAAAATTAATTACAACATTATTTTATATATTATATTCCTTTTATCTCTAAATCTATAAAATATGTATAAAAATATTTAAATGTATCAGAAAGAGAATTTATTTTTCTTTAATATTATCAAGAAAAATTTTCAAAAAATAATATTTAGAAGATTTTTTTTCAAGAATCTTCTACTTCCGGTTGTCCAATTGTTACCAAAACCTTTTCAGATCTTCCCATGAATGTCCGATTGGGAAATACGTTGTTAAACAAATTTTAAGTCTTATAGTTTTTGAGTAACCGTCCTTCCAACATCCCACACACACACATCCACACACACACACACACACACACACACACACACACACACACACACACACACACACACACACAGACATCATCGTAAAAATGTTAAAATCGGATTGTAGGGACCTTAAAACGTGCTTATTCAATAAAATCTGGATATGCGATTTTTAGCATGAATCCAATACCTCTCTTAGCGAGAGGTAAAAAGTAATGCAGGCTTTTAAATCATTTTAAATTATCAGATTACTGTATGTGTACAATAGCCCCAATTATTCATAATTGCTGTAAACGAGTATTCTGTGAATAGACTCATCCATTATTTAAATAGTATTATTTACTGTACTCCGTATATAAGCCGTAGGCGAGTGCATCAATTTATAAACGAAACAATACATTTTTTCCTCAAGTTGCATACAGCATTTGAAATTGTAACAGTTTGAAAAAAATATTTGACATTTATAATAGGTCTGTTCGTTTGCCTTACTCTAAACATGCAGGTGTACTCTGATATTTTTCTCTTATTCGCTTAGGTCAGATTTGAGCAATTACTCGCAGCTTATACAAACAAACGCAATGTTTGTGTAATTCAAGGAACTTTCGAGTTATTATACAGAATCAAATATTTGAAAAACATGGGTAAATTATCCACAATACTTACTTGCTCTTTCTTACTCCTCCTTTCTACATGGAGTAAGAAAATCATGATCTAAGCAGAGACGAGCAACTGTTCGATTGAAACCGAACAAAATTCAAGTAATAATCTGTGACAAACGAACGCGGATTTCCGTTTGGAATACAAACGAACAGACTTAATGACGTGTCACGAAATTATTGGTTAAGATTATTCTTAATCATGATAAGGAATGGAAAATAGTGCAAAAAAGCACTTAATGAATTCTTTTTTACTATTTTATCTATGTATAATAAAAACGACTACTTTATACACTAAAATAAATAAATTTAAAATATTTCGCTAGTCAACAAAGAACGCCAACAAGTAGGGATGGAGCATTTCAATAATAAATAATACCAAATTGTATGGAAATATAATAATATGCATAAGTACATAATTAGGTACTTTATATTGGTAATGTATTTACTTTAACTGTAATTTATTTATACGAGGTTGATTAAGCATGTTATCGACCTAGCCATGAAGGAAAACAATTGAATGTAAAGTATTATTATATTTTATTTAGTTGCTTCTAATTTCTGACATCCCCACTTCATTTGCAATCACTAAAAATTTTATCCTTCATTCTATTAAAATGAAATCTTCAACCCTTTTGATGTTTTCCTTTGTTATAGCTTCTACAGGCCTATCTCCAAAGATCATCCTCAATTGATTCCCGGTCCCATTAAATTTGCTTTTATCATGATTTCACTGTAAAATATTACATTACGGCGCATCTGGCCCATTATACACAAACCATCTTTTGAAAAAAAAAAAAAGAAATTTGTCAAGAACTGTACGAATATAATGCTGTTTTACATCACTCATATTCTTGTAAAAATTCAGCTTTCAAAATTCTTTCTTTATGGACCAAACATGGTAAGCAGACAAATAATTCAGTAACTTGGTAACAAAAAATTACAATCGCTCGTCTTTTGTTTTATGGCTAGGTAGATACACATTCTAAATCAACCTCGTACATATAATTGAGGACAAGAGTGTATCATATCATTGGATTTCGGTCGCTGCAAAAATGTGAGCAACAAGGTTTGTCAATATTTGAAAATATGATTATGATAGAATTAGATTTTTTTAACAAAATAATAAAATATATACCTAACTTCTTTTTCAAACATTATTTCATTCTTTCATAATTATTAATGAAGTAATGGCAAATTTTCTACAAAATCCAAAAAGTCCAGATTTTTAATTTTTATTTTTTTTGTAATACCTGTACTGTAAGTTACCCATTAATAATGAAATTTAAACACAGTAAGTACAATAATTGGTTTCCTTCAGGTTTACTTACCGCCCACGGTGGATAATAATGATAATAATAATAATAATAATAATAATAATAATAATAATAATAATAATAATAATAATAATAATAATAATAATAATAATAATAATAATAATAATAATAATAATAATAATAATAATAATAATAATAATAATAATAATAATAATAATAATAATAATAATAATAATAATAATAATAATAATAATAATAATAATAATAATAATAATAATAATAATAATAATAATAATAATAATAATAATAATAATAATAATAATAATAATAATAATAATAATAATAATAATAATAATAATATCTTCTTTATTCCATGGTGTTGAGTTGGAGTGTGCAATTGTCAAGTAGTTTGTACTAGTTGAAGTAAATATAATATAATGCCTATTAGTTATACACGGAATTTCAGGAAAATAAATTTATATTAACATCAAGCATTTCACAAATATAAAGAATTGAATATAAAATTTTAAGCATCTTTTTTATTTATTTTTCAAATATACAGAGAATACCGACACGAAATTTTTATTAAAATTAATTACGAATTTATTTGTTATTAAACGGCAATTACGTGATTAGAAAACTCATTATTTTTTTATAATAATTTCTTGTTTGCAGTTGTGTACTACAAATGTACACTTCAATAATTAAATAGATAATAAGAAATAATTTTCCGAATTTTGGAAAAATTATTCTTGATTGAGAATCAATATATCGAAATACCAGATATATAACCTCAAAAAAAATACTCTATTTTTTAACACCCTGTATTGTTAAAAATCTATACCTACAGTACCTAATAAATGATTAGTTATTAAGTTGTATATCGTTAGCAATAAATGATTATTGTATTAATGCTGGTTCATTTAACATAACATTAAACCAATTATATCATTCAATACTTCACCGAGCATACTTCACTCTTATTCAACAATCAAATTGGCGTGGTACAGCATTCACAGCTGCTGCCCAATTTAACATCTCATTGAAAAGTAACTGTTGCAATGTAAATATTTCAAACATTCAACGATTATAAATCATTAGAATTAGTTAATTTTGAAATAACTACTAAATATATTTTCGACACAAATACATAATTATGCTTAAATGTATTCGTTTATTCTTTCTTACTATCAATTAAAATAACTTTTCCTTATATGCGATAAGAGTTATTAATTACACTAATGTAAACTGTAAATTTTTGAAGAAATGTAATATGGCTGTTGAAATATAGCCGCGAAACTTTTAAGCGTACATAAAATAGACATAAAGTTTAACGCTGTAAATATTTTGATAACTGTTAATGGCTTAGATAGGACAAAATATTCTGAAAATATAAAAATTCACAACTATGTAATTATCATGATATAGTTGGAACATATAGTATACGAGTATGTACAAACTTTTATGATACAATATATGTTTCAAGTAAATATTTCACACATATATATTTTAAACAATTTTAGGCAATATTAAATAATATATCAAGCCGACTTATTCTTCATCATTACCACAACAGCCCTTACAGAGACCCAAGGTCTCAAATACGTAGGTATTCCTTTTGTGATCGTACCCACTAATGCAGTGGGGGTCCTCCACCAAAGTAACAAATTAGAAAAATGTTCATCTGTATTGAAACTAGATCTTAAAACTCTAGATAGGGACGATCAATTTTTTTTTTAAATATTCGAAACTTTCTTGCCCTTAATAACTACGTCGCAGTATTGATGTCTCTTCGCCTCTCTCACTCACACTTTTACTCTAATATTTCAAATTTTTACTACATATTTTCCCACTATCGTCTTTTGGAAATCCGAAATTAATTTTCATGGAAATGAATATAGAAAATAACGAAAGTAAAACAAATATCACTTGTTTCAATTTATGATGCCGCGTCAGGAAGGAACCACGTGCATTTGTGTGTTGCATTTGCACTTCGTTGAATACAATTGGCCGCTAGTACGAGCAGTGATTTAGAGTGATTAGCGAGCATTTGACTAGCATTGTTTCATCTCTGTCAATCGTTTATAAATTATTTTAGAGAAAAATACTTCAAATAAGAGTTATAGAAAAATTAATTATACGCATTTTGTATTTGAAGTATTTTTCTCTCAAATAATCCGGAAACGATTGACAGAGATAAGACAATGCTAATCAAATGCTCGCTAATTACCCTTAATCACGGTTCATACTAGCGGTCATTAATTTCAAAGTTTATAGGATGAAGGTAATTTTAAGCAATTTGAAAAAATAGACAATATATTGCAAACTGACACTGATATTTTCATTTATTTAACTAAAAATGAATCGATATAAATATTAAATGTTTACTGTTTTTATTACCTTCCGCTACCCTTGGTAGACGGAGGTACAGGGATCGTGCTGAAAATCGCATATCAAGATTTTGGTAAATGACCACGTATTTGTCCCTAGAATCCATTTTTAACATTTTCCTTGTATTTCTACCTTATTCTAATATGGACAGAAGCCATTAGATTTTGGTGTAAATCAAATAACCGGAAATGGCACTTTATTTGAAGCTCAAAATAGTTTTTCTTCGAAAAATATCTTTAAATGTTATTTTTTTCGAGATTTATGTGATTATAAAAATTAAAGATTATTAAATTTTCCATAGGTTTACATTAATACTTTTTCTATATATTATATGGATAAATTTATAAAATTATACATAATTTAAATCCCGGAGCCTACGCTTTAAATACAACTCCATGGTTACACAGTTCAGATCTTAAATCTAATCTATGTAACTGAACGACAAATGTCACTGTCAACAAACTAATCATTTAAAATTAATAATAGTAACGTTTTAAAAAGAAAATAGTAAATAGACCAATAATTATATGGAAAGGAACTTAATATAGTTTCCAGCATAAAGTAAAAATGTAGGAATATAGGTATATGTATTCAAATTAATAAATAAAATAAATATATCGCCGCGGCATATTACCCATTGCTAGGTGTACCAATTGGTAATGATGATGACATATTTGTACCGTGCGGGCGTTTACCAGGAGTCACCCCACGGGCATTCATTGATGGCGTAGAGAGTACACCACAGGGGTCAACATTGTACCATTTAAAATTCGAAATATTTGGCGTCGGTCGGGATCGAACCCGGTTCCCCAGATTCGCGACTAGACATTCAGGCACGCGGACACGACAACGGTATGTATTTAAATTAATAAAAATGAAATGGCGGGAGGTATTGTGTTGACCACATCAGATTTTTTTATTCTATAGATAGGCAAAATAGAAAACAATATAGGAACGTAAATTTTCAAAAGAAGAAAAAATATGGTATGAAAAATCATTTTGTGCATCTGAGAACCACAATATTGATATAATTTTAAACTAATAAACATTTCATGATAATTTCTGCATCTAATATCCTAATTAATAATTCTCTATTATCTGGAACAGGAAAAATCGAAGATATTAACTGATAGGTAATATTAATCAAATCATAGGTGCAATGGAATAACAAACAAATGCACACACTGACAGCCACTCTTTTTATTTGACATTTTCAGTTTTTAAGACTAATGGGGTCCTATATCAATTTTTTTTTTCTGGAAGTACAAAATGAACTAAGAATTTTAGTGCAAATTTTACATAATTAGCGAGATATGAATTTTTATAGTTCAGAATTTGGCGTATGGCGTAGCTTTTCCTCACCGACCGACAAACTGCTAGTTCTATAAAATTAATTTAGCATACCGGGGCAGAAATTAGGTTGAAAATGTCGAAAGTCACCCCAAAAATAGGTGACAGCCATGGAATTGACACTAAAAATTAACAAATCTGTCAAGTTAGGTTAATATATTTTATTTATTTGTAATTTCTGTTAAAGTGAAAAAATATTTATTTAAATTAATAGATTATTAACTTGAACAGGTATTAGAAATAATACCTAATACAAATAGTTTAACCTAACTTGACAGTTAAAACGTCAAATATTTCTTAATTTATCTGTTTCAATTCCATGGCTATCGCTATTTTTCGGGTGATTTTCGAAGTTTTCATACCTAATTTCTGCCGGTACAAAGCATGTAAAATTACTTTTACTTATTGATTCAGTAGAATTTTAGACTCTACAACTTTTATTCCCAGCATTTTTACCTAAAATAATTAGGGAAGCAGGAAATTATGAAAATATGATTTTACATGTTAAAGTCCTATATGCCGATTAAAATTAATTATTATTAATTATAATAATATAATAAAATGAATTTTGCGTTCTAATACATTGTAGAACATTGATACGGTTTGACCATTGTTTGACAATATTGCGACACAAACTATGGCGACGGGCGGCGCTAGTTTTTGTCCATTGATGGTTTCACGGTGGGCGGGAGTTCAAGACGCGCAAATCTCGCTTTTAAAAGCAGGCAACCAATCAAATTGTTTGGTATATGATACGTATGATACTAATTAATATTTAAACAAAATTCTTCTACAAATACTCATTAATTTACGTATATTTTCGCATTCTTAACTAAGATAGTTTGACTATAGTATAGTACCCCATCCCCAGTTTTAATGAACAGAACAAATTTACTTTCGTAGTAAATTTATAAAATTAACAGTTGACAAATTCGAAACAATTTTATTCATTATAGGCTGTGTAAAATTTTATTCATTTGGAAGTAAATTCATCCGTCATTCATAAAATCGATTATAAATGATTACGTTTACTCTTAAAAATAAAACACAACGCAAATATAAATTTTAATACACCACATTATTAATAACATGTCTATCTGCTTGTATATCTTAATATATGTATTATAATTGAAATACTGGGCCGAATTCAGCACTCTTCTTTAACTAAAGAAGCTTATCTAAAAACAACAAAATAAAGAGAGACATATACATTGATGTATCAATAAGAAAAAGATGCAAATTGTTTCCATAGTTACTAGAGACGATCATTACGCTTGTGTAGAGTACCTACTGAATTCAGCTCGATGTATTTATCTAGGCATAGTGCCAAATAAAAAATACTGATAAACTGTACCGACCGTGTTATTTATCTTTTTTTTTCGTAATACCGTTACTATTACGATTTAATAGAAAAAGTGAAAAGATGTCCTTAATGGCTACCGGCCATTAGATTTACAATTGACGCATCACAGCATTATGAGGGGTCCGTGAAGTTGGCACGTCATTGGAAGCACAAATATTCTTTTTTATATTAGTAATTAGTGCTTCGTTAGTGCTCTTTTGTGCTTCAAAAAAAATTAAAATTAATTGAACGGTTCACGAAATAATTAACATTATATGATGACGTGCCAACTTCACACTTAGCACGTCATTAATAAAATTTCAAATTACTTATTACATCTTTTGTTAGTGCTTCGTTAGTGCTCTTTTGTGCTTCAAAATTTTTTTGAAATTAATTGAACGGTTCACGAAATAATTAACATTATATGATGACGTGCCAACTTCACACGTAGCACGTCATTAATAAAATTTCAAATTACTTATTACATCTTTTGTTAGTGCTTCGTTAGTGCTCTTTTGTTCTTCAAAATTTTTTGAAATTAATTGAACGGTTTACGAAATAATTAACATTATATGATGACGTGCCAAGTTCACACTTAGCACGTCATTAATAAAATTTCAAATTACTTATTACATCTTTTGTTAGTGCTTCGTTAGTGCTCTTTTGTGCTTTAAATTTTTTTGAAATTCATAAAGCGGTTTATGAAATAATTAAGATTATTTGATGACGTGCCAACTTCATGGCATTAATAAAATATTATACTGTTTAACACATATTTTGTTAGGGCTATGTTAGTGCTCTTTTGTTCTTTATAATTTTTTTAAATTCATAGAACAATTCATTAAATGATTAACATAATTTTTTTTTAATGGAAACAATATTTAACTTTTTACCTAAAAAAATCAACATACTTGTATTTTCCTGTTTTAAATTATATAAAGGCTGTTTAGTTACGAATTTGTTTTATTATATTAATATTAATTTAAAGATAAACTTAATTTCATGTTAACTATCAAAAACATAATTTCATTATTTACAAAAAAAGCATTCTAAATTATTTACAAAAATTCCGAATATTCTTTAAAAAAAGTCTTTGTATTTGGCCTTTATGTACCTAAATTTTTATACAGGGTGAGTCGGGGTGACCCCCCCCTCTTTAACTTGTTTATTTTGAGTAATAGAAAAAAATACTCATACAGAAGTTTTATAATTTTCAATATACAATTTTATGGCAGATGTAGATATTATTTACAAAGTCAGGTGTAGAAAATACGATTATCGACTTTTGTTTATTAAATAGCAACCTATAATTATTTTACTAAAATATAAACCGTCATATCTTTCTCTTTTCAATAATGTATTAATTTGAATGAATGTATTTGAAAAAATTCGAGAAAAATAAATACGAGTATAGGAAATAATTTTTATTCTAATATTATAGGTGGCTATGTGAAAATAAACAAAATATAACAATGCTAATACCAACAAAGTATACATTTGTTTGTTACTTATTTATTATTACTTACTTATTTATCTATTTATTTATTATTTATTTTCACATAGCCACCTAGAATATTTGCATAAAAATTATTTCTCATATAACTCATATATCTTATTTTACTCGAAATTTTTCAAATACATTAATAAAAACTATTAGATCGTTAAAAAGACAAAAATGTAGTGGTTTATATTTTAGTAAAATAATTATAGGTTGCTATTTAAAAAACTAAAGTTGATAGTTGTATCTTGTAAACCTGACTTTATAAAAAATATCTATATTTGCCGTCAAATATTATCTATAATTCAAATAATAAAACTTTTATATGAGCCATTTCTTTCTATTACTTATAATTAAAAAGTTAATGGGGAGGCGTCGTCTCAGACTCATCCTGTATACATTTAAGAGAGCAACTGATTAAATTTTAGCTATGATCAATCGAAATTGGTACACTGGTTTGCAAAAAAATCGCGTACACCTATTTTTTGTTGTATTGAGTCGATCTGGATTTTTAACTTGTCAATGTCATTAGTGTCAATTAGAATGTCAAAATTAACCGAAATTCAAATACATACTTGGTTGTTCTTTAATTTTTCTTGAAAAAAATTAAATTACAGAGTAGGCAAAGAACAAAATTTTTTGTCACTGCATAGGTTGAAATATATAACTTTTTTTTAAACTGGGTAGAGATGCCGATGTTTTTACCTCCTGCCAATAGTAGAGATATAGGATCAAGTTAAAATTCACCGGTTTAGATTTTTCATGAATTAACAAGTTTCAAGGCCTGTGTAATCCGATTTTAACATTTTTACGATAATGTCTTTGTGTATGTATTAATGGAATATACACTAGTTCATATATTATTTAAGAGAAATGGCTACACCTGCGTATACCTTGTGCCTGTCTTAAAGGTGTACATAGGAAATTAACATGGGAAACCAGTTTTTTGCAATTCCCTGCTTGCCTAATTATTTAAACAAAAACGCGTCAAATACAGGTTTTAGGGTATAAAATTCTGCATCTAAATCAATAAACAGAATTACTTTTTCATGCTTTGTAGCGGCTGAAATTAAATATGAAAATTTCGAAAATTACGTTGAAAATAATATCGATAGCCATGAACAAAAAATAAATAAATTCTTGACATTTTATCTGTCACAACGTATGTTCTGACAATTTGATTTTGTCTCTGGTTTTATTGTTTGAAATTATTAAAAAATTAATATTTATACTAATAAAAAGTTTTTATGGATAAGTGTAGACCACTTCTGTAGTACTAGATATATTGGAAATGAGTTGGGAGTACATCACAGCATCATACAAAATATTAAAAAAAAAAAAAACGTATTATTCTTATAAAATGCAGTGTCACATAGAAATTGTCCCATACGATGAAGAAAGTAGAAGAGCGTTTTGCGTAGATATGCAGAACCCGGCTAATAATGATCAAAATTTGTTCCATATCTTTCACGGACGAATGCACTTTCACTTTGAACAATGAACCAAATATCCAAAATACCCGTTGTTGGGCCTGGAATTAATATTTCAACAAGGACACAATATCCTCGAAAAGTTAATATTTGGGCCGGAATTTTAGGTCACCACATAATTGGTCCTATTGAAATACGTGGCAATCTAAATACCGAAAATTATTTGGAGATGCTACAAAATGAAATTGGTCCTGCAATAGACGATGTTGTGCGCCCAGATCGAGAGGTCTGGTTCCAACAGGATGGATGTTCTGCACACTAGGAACTTTAGAGAATATTTGGATCTGGTATTTCCTGGGCGCTGGATTGGACGAGGGGGTATTATTGACTGGCCTGCTAGATCTCCAGATCTTGCTCCATGTGACTTTTTTTATGGGTTTACATAAAAAATCAAATTTATAAAAAAGGCACGAAAACATAAATGATCTAAGAGATTTCATATTTAATGAATGTCATCGTATAATGGTTCTGCATTTGAATATTTATTGTAACTATTATCTTTATAATTACTTGTTATCCGTTTACTAATTACTACAAAACTTTTCTTGCTTGAGCATATTTTGTTACGCAATATTGAATTTTTAATAAAATAAAATAAATAAATAAATATTTCATCACGGCATATTACCCATTGCTGGGTGTGCCAATCTGCTTTGTATACAGATTTCGGTAATGATGGAATATTTCTACCGTAAATTCATATATTAAACAAAACTGTATTTTTTAAATTTATTTATTAATCTAATATTTCTATTGTTGTTATAATTAACGATATTTGTCCAAATAGAAAAACTTTAAGCATTTATTTATTTTTTGTTCAATTCCATGGCTGTCGATATTTTCAAAGTAATTTTCGACATTTTCATGTTTAATTTCTGCCGTTACAAAGCATGTAAAAGTAATTCTGTTTATTGATTTAGATGCAGAATTTTATGCCCTAAAACTGACGCGTTTTTGCTTAAAATATTTAGGCAAGCAGGGAATTGCAAAAAAAAAGATTTCCAAGTTAATCTGCTACGTACACCTTTAAGATAGATACACGGTATATGAAGTGAAAATTAAAATAAATTGTTCCTTTACTAGAACTATCAACATTTAAAAAAATTCAACATTAGATGAACATAGTTCTAAAATAAACCTGCGTTTTCAAAAAGTATTTTTGAGATCTATTAGTATTTGACTATGATTTTATGACGAAAACAGCATTTCTCGTTTTCCCTATAAAATCAAAGTCATATACTAATAGATTTCTATAATACTGTTTTTAAATTGCAGGTTCATATTAGAAGTATGTTCGTCTAAAGTTGAATTTTTTAAAATGTTAAATATTCTAGTACATGAACAATTTATTTGAATTTTCGCTTCATATATAGTAGGCAGGGGTAGCCATTCCGCTTAACCATTTATCTAATTTTTTGTATTCAAGTTTCCGTCATACCAGCGAGGAAGTGATTAGTTTCTGTTTATAAGGTGTATTATCACAAATGAATTTTATGAAAAATAACATACAAACATCTTGATGAATGAAAAGATAATACTTGAAGTTATTTAAAAGAATTAGATTCCGTATAACATAATGTGGCACAAGGTCAGCCCATAACGCCTGCATGACCTTCGTCAGAAAATAGTGGTTTAATATTTTTCATTAATTTTCATAAAATGCAATATTTTTTTTATTCATATACTCCATTTTCCAATCGGAAGTAGTCCTTCAAATATAAATCAAAACTTTTCAAATTTTGTACTAAAGGCTTTTATATCGATGAGAACAAATATTTAATTTTAGCTGCTAGTTGTGAATTCGTGAAGTGGTATTTTACTTGAAGCTCCTAATAGATTTTAATGAAAAAACATAAAAATAAAATCCAAAACTTTCCAAATTACATGTTAATAACTTTTATATATATATATATATATATATATATATATATATATATATATATATATATATATATATAGTTAATTAACAATTGATTTAGTAATTTTATTGTAGATTTGAAATTATATAATTGTTTTGTAATTTTTTTTAATCACCTAAGCCAAAACAACTTTTCAGGTCTTTTGAGCAATAGTTTGATCATCTTTAAATCTCTTCAGAATAATATCAGAATCATTACCAAAAAATTTACTACAATTTTTTTCCAATTTGGGACCATTTTGAGGGGCGGCCCGGTTAAAATTCGACTTCATCCCATGGAAATTGGCTCCCTGTACATTTTAGAGCAAAAGTACAAGAATGAAAAGTTGTTTAGAATTAATTTTTACTTATAAAAAGTCCTCATTTAATTCAATAGTATATCTCTAGCACTAGATATTTAGAAAAGAAGATACGACATTTTCGTCAAAAATCAGATAGCCATAGAAATAAAAAACAAATAAAACAAAATCTCATACTGACAGTTCAGTTCAGTGTTATTGATGTTAATTGTTGCAATCATTGTGTCTACACTGTTGTAATCAATAAATTGCATCACTGTTCGTCTGTGCATAATAAAATGGATTTGTTCAGTACCAAAGAAAAAATTTCGATTGTCAAATTACATTGCAGAGGAAATAGTTATGAAGAAATTCGTGCAATATTTCGTGTAATTGAGAGATTTAATAAAACAGGAAGTGTTTTAAAACCATGCAAGTGTCAAAGGTCAATTGCAGATGAAGATGAAGAAAGACAAGCAAATAAAAAAAGACACTTCAATTCTATTTAGTACTGTAAGAAATTATTTAAAAGAAGAAAAATATAAATCTTTTAAATATGGCAAACACCAGGAATTGAATGAAGAAGATAAGTTTCTGAGAGCAACATTTTGTGAATTAGTGCTGGAAAAAGCAAATGCAGATTTACATTTTATTGAAAGTATTTGTTTTTTCGATGAAAGCACATTTACACTCAATAATGAGCCAAATATTCAAAATTTTAGATATTGGCGTAAAAATAATGAACATCTGTATGTTACAACTCATACACAATATCCCCGAAAAGTCAACGTTTGGACTGGAATTTAAAAAAAACATATTATTGGGCCATATTTAATTAACGGCACTTTAACTGGTCAGTCCTATTATGATCTGCTGATAAATGATATTGGACCGGCAATTGAAGAACTGGCCAATGACCGTGAAGTATGGTTGCAACAAGACGGCTATCCAGCTCATAATACAAAAATTCTAAAAGAATATCATAATGATGTATTTCCCGATACATGGATTGGTAGAGACGGACCAATTCACTGGCCCGCACGGTCTCCGGATCTAGCGCCAAATGATTTTTTTCTATGGGGACATCTAAAATCAAAAATTTACACTGATTACAAATATCTAGATTTAGAATCACTACAAAACAGAATATCCCTGGAATGTACTAAAATATCGTGCTACCAACTAGCGAATATTAGGAGTTCTTTTTATGATAGATTAGGTTATTGTTTGGCGCAGAATGAAGACATATTTGAGCATTTAATTTAAATAAAAGTTCTCTAGTTTGCTGTTATTCTTTTCTTCCGATTTGTATGATTTATTTTATTATTAAATATTTGATAATTTCCCATTTTTAATATTCACCGAAATCTCAGTTCAGTGTTATTGATGTTAATTGTTGTAATCTTTGTGTCTATTATTATAATTCAGCATTAAATATTAAAGTATTATGATCTTAATTAATATTTTGTTTTATTTGTTTTTTATTTCCATGGCTATCTGAATTTTGATGAAAATGTCATATTTTATTTTCTAAATATCTAGTGCTACAGATATTCTATTGCATTAAATGAGGACTTTTTTAAGTAAAAATTAATTCTAAACAACTTTTAATTCTTGTACTTTTGCTTTAAAATGTACGGGAGAGCCAATTTCCGCACATTTTTAAAAATCAGAAATAATTCTACAATATTGAAGTAGGCTATGCAATAAACAAATGCAAACAAATGATACAGGAGACAGATAGTTTTGTTACTTACGTTATTAAGTGTTTGTTTTCGTAATTGTTTAATTACTTCGTTATGTAGTTCATTTGTTATTATGAATTTCTTAGTAAAACAAGTTATTTTAGATATAAGAAAATAATATACTATCGTAACCTAGGCAATAGTCGTATTAATAGTTGTTTATTGCATAGCCTACTTCAATATTGTAAAATTATTTCTGATTTTTAATATCATTTTTCTCGAAATAATTGTTATACAACCCCATATCATATTTATATCGTTGAAATCAGAAAAAAATTCTCTATCTAATGTACAAAAAAATTATATAGGTTGCCATGTAAAAAAATATATTTTTTTTCTACCGTTTGAGAACCACTGGTTGAATTTTTTATTTATTATTCCTCGTAAATTAAGCCCTTTTTCCTGGTACTTTTTTGTATATAACATTTTTCTCTAAAGTCATTAGTTCGCCCAAAAAAGCGCTGGTTGTTTTAAAGGAAACACCCTGTATGTATATATATATATATATATATATATATATATATATATATATATATATATATATATATATATATATATATATATACAGCGTTTTATTTTTAATGGGTGATACTACAGGTCAAAAGAAGGCGAAAAACATTAAAACACCTTGGTAAAATATTTATAATAAAAGAGATATGAATATTTTAGTTTTTATAAAGGGGAGGTAAATTAATGTTGAAAAAAGTTGTAGTAACCTGTGGAATGACAAATTTCTCTCTTTTGTTTTTTAATTTGTTTATCTGTCAGTTACAGTTTGTTACTATTTAATTGTAGACCATGAGTTTCTAATTGATTATTGTTATTAATTGTGTAAAAGGTGAACAATATACCATCGGTGTTCTAATACGGAATTAGTTGACATGATGCTCATTTATGGGGAAGTGCATCAAAATTCAGTTGCAGCAAGTCGTCTTTACAGAGAGCGATTTCCAAATAGGCAATGTCCTGTACCCCATCAGTACACTAATTTAGTAATACGTGCTCGAGATAATGGTGATCTGCGAAATAATCAAGGGCGTGATGGAGGTTCTGGTCGGTTCCGACGAATTTTTAGATGCGGATGTACAAATTTTAAACCTCGTTGACGAAAATCCTTTAACCAGTAAATTGCTCGGCAAATAGGTGTCTCAAATCGCATTGTATGGCGAACACTACGCGAGTATCAACTACATCCGTTTCATGTACAGCGAGTACAAGCTTTACAACCTCAAGATCACCCTCAACGCGTACGGTTCTGTAGATGGTTTTTGCGCAAAAATGACGAAGTCCCTAATTTTTCGTTGCGTGTGTTGGCGACTGACAAAGCTATGTTTACTCGTAACGGCATAAACAATTGCCACAATACGCATATCTGGAGTTTCGAAAATCCGCATGTTGTTCGTCGTGGTCATTTTCAATACATATTTTCTGTGAACGAATGGGCCGGATTAGTGAATTCACAGTTGATTGGCCACTTTGTGTTGCCAGAACGACTAAATGCTGATAATTATTTATTTTTCTTGCAAAATAATTTGCCAGAACTTTTAGACGATGTTCCCTTAAATGTGCGTCAAGAAATGTGTTTTCTCCACGACGGTGCACCGGCGCATTTCAGTCGTCTCGTACGTCATCACTTAAACCATGCATTTGGAAATAAGTGGATTGGTCGGGGCGGTCCTGTTTCTTGGCCTCCGCGGTCACCTGACTTAACACCATTGGACTTTTATTTGTAGGGACATATGAAAAACATATATATACACCACCGAAATTATCGACCCTGAAGACCTCCGTAACCGGGTGGAAGCAGCAGCGGCGGAAATTCGACAAGGCATGGGCCTTGCAACGCACGTTAATTCATGGATACGCCGAGCAAGACCTTTGCATACAGCAGCAGGGTGATAACTTTGAACATCTGTTATAAAAGCGCTTATCGTTATGTTTTAATTCCATAAAAATAAAAACTAAAAAAAATCATATCTCTTTTATTATAAATATTTTACTAAGGTGTTTTAATGTTTTTCGCCTTCTTTTGACCTGTAGTATCACCCATTAAAAAAAAGACCCTGTATATATATATATATATATATATATATATATATATATATATATATATATATATATATATATATACAGGGTGTTTCAGGACTAGTGTAACAAACTTTAACAGCTTATTCCTGAGGTCATTTTGAGTTGCCAGAATACAAGAGGTTGAAGTTCTATAAATACCACGAAATTTTCTAATTTTTGTAATCAATGTACTTTCGGAAAACAAGAGTTATTATTGAAAAGTCATACCTTATTTGTATTAATTAATTTTATTTATTAATATTAACGAATACGATTTGGACAACAAAACATACGATTCAAAATTTATATCAAATACATTAAATTATGTACATTTATTAATATTACAATGAATTTTACACTCTAAAGCGTTCTATTTACAGCAGAAATATTTCAAACTTTTAACACATTTTTGGTATCACTGGTTTACACTAAAACCATTTTTTACTATTTTTAGTAACTTTTGAATTAAAACTACAGTTTAATGTCAATTTTTTTACTTTAAACAACTTGTAATGAAAATTGTAAAAAAATTCGACGTTGTTGGACATTTCACCAAGACGTACTTTCTATTTAAAATTTCCTCAACTCAATAATAACTCTTGTTTTCCGAAAGTACCTTGATTACAAAAATTAGAAAATTTTGTGTTATTTATAGAACTTCAACCTCTTGTATTTTGGTAACTAGAAGGAATAGGACCTATGTTCATATGACATTTTTGGCTCAAAATGACCCCAGGAATAATCTGTTAAAGTTTGTTACACTAGTCCTGAAACATCCTGTATATATATATACAGGGTGTTAATAAAAAAACTTTACACACTTTAGCAGGTGATAGTAGAGATGAAAACAAGAAAAAAATTCTAATACACTTAGGTCCAATACTCATTGGTTTTTAGAAAATTTATGTATGGAATTTGTACATAATACACAGGATTGACGGAAGGTATTGTGCTGGCCACATCAGATTTAACAACTAAGGACTCTAGGTGTTTACGATCAATTGTAAACAAAGTTGCAGCCGTCGTCGAAGAGACTCACGCACTTGATCGTAAACACCTAGAGTCCTTAGTTGTTAAATCTGATGTGGCCAGCGCAATACCTTCCGTCAATCCTGTGTATTATGTACAAATTCCATACATAAATTTTCTAAAAACCAATGAGTATTGGACCTAAGTGTATTAGAATTTTTTTCTTGTTTTCATCTCTACTATCACCTGCTAAAGTGTGTAAAGTTTTTTTATTAACACCCTGTATATATATATATATATATATATATATATATATATATATATATATATATATATATATATATACCGGGTGATCATTTGAAAACTTCCCACCTTGAATAACTCTTTAATTAATAAAATTATCAAAAATCACTAAAACAGGTCAATGTTATTTTGGAGGGGGACATTTAATAACCTATTCCAATCAGTTGGGAAACTTTCACCCTCCCATCCAGCCACCCCCACCCCAAAATTTTAAATGGCACTACCCCATATGTGATACATCATTTTAAAGGTTGTAAAATTCTCAATATTTTAAAGCAACGGCCGAGCCGTTCATGAATGAGAGACAAAAATGTATGCCCATTTTGAGTGGTTGATCAAGCCATCTACCTACGTTTTGCTTTGAAACAGAAGAACGTGCGTCGTACAAGTTCAAAGTGTCAAGTGTTGTAGAATTCAGGAAGTAAATATCGCCGCTTCAGATAACTTTAGATTACTTTGATTTGGGGTAGCATTTGTGCCAATTGTGTCACTGAAATGACATACACTTTAGAAGAGAGAATTGAAATAATTTTCATTTATGGAGCTGAAAATCAGTGTGCTCGACGTACAGCCAATGAATTTAATGCAAGACATCTAAATAAACATGTATCCCATCGATACGTTTTAGATTTGGTAGAAAAATTTGAAGAAACTGGATCAGTAGCAAATAAAAAAAGGACACAACCTCGAATTGTGGATGAGGACTCTCAAATAGAAATATTAGGACAATTTGCTGCAAATCCTACGAGCTCAATTCGGCAAGTGCGCAACATAACTGGTTTTTCGTATGGGTCTGTTCATAAGGTTTTAAAACTTCATAAATGGCATCCATACAAACTTCAAAATCACCAAGCTCTAAATGAAGATGATTTCGATAGACGAGTTCAATTTTGTGAACAAATGACTGTGATGATAAATACCACTCCAAATCTAATTCAAAATATTTGCTTCAGTGACGAATGTACTTTTTTTTTGAATGGCTATGTTAATCGTCATAATTGTCGTTATTGGGATGATGAAAACCCGAATCTATTTAGAGTGGCCACAAAAAATTAATGTGTGGGCTGGTATACTGGGAGACTCGGTCATTGGTCCGTTATTTATTAATGAAAATTTAAATGGTACTATTTATCTCAATATGTTGGAAGATGTCATAGACCCCTTGATTACGGAAGCAATAGAAAATCAAGTAGACGACGAAGGAAACTTAATTTTGGATGAAAATCAAGTTTATTTTCAGCAAGATGGTGCCCCACCACATTTTGTGGTACCAGTTCGAAACTGGTTGAATAACAAGTTTCCAGAGAGGTGGATTGGAAGAAGAGGAGCAGTAGAGTGGCCAGCAAGGTCTCCTGACCTAACCCCTCTCGACTTTTTCCTTTGGGGCCACCTTAAATCCATCGTCTATCAAACTCCCCCAGCCAACATCAACGAACTGAAACAACGAATAACATCCGAATGCCGATTAATTCCGCGGCGAGTTTTCGAAAATGTTAGAAGAGAGTTTGAACATCGGCTTTATCATTGCCTAGCAACCAATGAAGCGCAATTCGAGCATCTATTACGATAAATTTAATTGTTTACGTTTGTGAGTTTTAGTTTAAGGTATTTTGTAAAATTTCCGGTTTAATACATTTTTGTCTCTAATTCATGCACGGCTCGGCCGATTTTAATTTTCTTTGCTTTAAAAATGATGTATCACACATGGGGTAGTGCCATTTAAAATTTTGGGGTGGGGGTGGCTGGAGGGGAGGGTGAAAGTTTCCCAACTGATTGGAATAGGTTATTAAATGTCCCCCTCCAAAATAACATTGACCTGTTTTAGTGATTTTTGATAATTTTATTAATTAAAGAGTTATTCAAGGTGGGAAGTTTTTAAATGATCACCCGGTATATATATATATATATATATATATATATATATATATATATATATATATATATATACAGGGTGGAAACGAACTTAACGTCATAAATTTAAGGGTGAGTAGTATGACATGTGTAGATTACGAAACTGAAAGATTTTTTTTAAAATTCGAAAAACGAAAATTCGACTTTTCTTAATGAAACTTTTTTTTACTGCTGTTTTAATTCATATTTCATTAAAAATATGGTTATCAAAAATACATTCCAAATTGTATAAAATATTATTCGTAATAATTAAATTAAATAGCATTTTTAACGAAAATAATTATTGTGTAATAGATAAAATAATACAAATGCGTTGCCAGTGGTCCAGTGGTACCAAAAATGTTAGTTTCATGAAAACTACCCTTAAATATGCGAATTTTTAAAAAATTCTTTCTGTTTTGTAATCTACACATGTCATACTACTCACCCTTAAATTTATGACATTAAGTTCGTTTCCAACCTGTATATATATACAGGGTGTTTCCTTTAAAACAACCAGCGCTTTTTTGGGCGAACTAATGACTTTAGAGAAAAATGTTATATACAAAAAATTACCAGGAAAAAGGGCTTAATTTATGAGGAATAATAAATAAAAAATTCAACCAGTGGTTCTCAAACGGTAGAATAAAATTATATTTTTTAAATGGCAACCTATATAAATTTTTTGTCCATTAGATAGAGAATTGTTTTCTGATTTCAACGATATAAATGTGATATAGGGTTGTATAACAATTATTTCGAGAAAAATGATATTAAAAATCAGAAATAATTCTACAATATTGAAGTAGGCTATGCAATAAACAACTATTAATACGACTATTGCCTAGGTTACGATAGTATATTATTTTCTTATATCTAAAATAACTTGTTTTACTAAGAAATTCATAATAACAAATGAACTACATAACGAAGAAATATCAAAAAATAATAGTACTAACATAAAAGCCGTGAAAATCTTCGTATCGTAGAATTTAAATTTCTTTCACACTCTCCATACATAACAGTAAGATTAAAATAGTCTAAATTTGTTAATTCTTGCAACTGCAAAGCCATTTTTTATTAATAAGTAATTAAACAATTACGAAAACAAACACTTAATAACGTAAGTAACAAAACTATCTGTCACCTGTATCATTTGTTTGCATTTGTTTATTGCATAGCCTACTTCAATATTGTAGAATTATTTCTGATTTTTAATATCATTTTTCTCGAAATAATTGTTATACAACCCCATATCATATTTATATCGTTGAAATCAGAAAAAAAAATTCTATCTAATGGACAAAAAATTTATATAGGTTGCCATTTAAAAAAATATAATTTTATTCTACCGTTTGAGAACCACTAGTTGAATTATTTATTTATTATTCCTCATAAATTAAGCCCTTTTTCCTGGTAATTTTTTGTATATAACATTTTTCTCTAAAGTCATTAGTTCGTCCAAAAAAGCGCTGGTTGTTTTAAAGGAAACACCCTGTATATATATATATATATATATATATATATATATATATATATATATATATATATATATATATATATATATATATGCAGTGTGTTTGAAAAAGTGGTTACACCCATGTATCTGGCTTATTATTGCAGATACGCTTATTGATTATAGGACATAATTTATTCAATACAATATCTGCAATTATTTTATATGAAAAGTGTAATTCTGGGACTTCCGGTATAACCGAAAGTGATATCAACTTTGTTAATTTAAATACAACCTATACTAGTTTTTTATAAATTTAGATTGTATTTTTTATTATCTTTACGACCATACCAAATTTCTTAGTATTTACCATATTCATTTGTTAAAAATACTTATCATTAATGGATATAATTTAGTAACACACACACACACAGACAGACATCATCGTAAAAATGTTATTATCGGATTATAAGGATCTTAAAACGTGCTGATTTACTAAAATCTGGATATGCGATTTTTAGAATGATTCCAATACCTCTCTTAACATTTATTTCAATCTATTTCTTGCATATATTAATAATATTGTTCAATATTTTGGGCTTTGCTACATAAGCCCATTTTTAGTCATTCTTGTAATACTTTGTATTGTAAGTAAAAATCTATTTATCCACAAGTATTATTTACTTAGTACAAGTATTAAACCAGCAATGTCAAATTTCTTGTTTTTCAGTGTAATCCAAGAACGGAAATTAGGCAATGCAATAATATAATAGATTCTACAGACGGAAAAGACGCTTTTACCGTCATTTTAGGTAAGGAAGATATTATCTTGGGTCAAAAAATTCGATGAAGAGTTTTTGGAGAATAAGCACGTTTTAGGGTCCCTAGAATACGATTTTACCATTTTTACGATGATGTATGTGTGTGTGTGTGTGTGTGTGTGTGTGTGTGTGTGTGTGTGTGTGTGTGTGTTGTGTATGTGTGTGACGATTTTTTCATAGACAATAACTTCAACACTACAATTCTAAAAAATATAATTCTTTCGTATTCCTTTTCTTATTGGATTTTGGTTACAATTATTGGTCAACCTGAAGTACCCTCATTTGAAGATATTAACAGTTTTGTTTTTTGGAAAAACACTGTTAAAATCGTTTTCTAACATTTAATGTTATTATAATATTGAAGAATATTCTAGAATCTACGAATTTTGTGCATTTTATACTTCATATAGTGAAAATGATTAGGCAGAAGACACACGTCATCAACCTGAGAAAAACCTTATAAAATGAAATATAACTTGTAGAAATTATTAGTTGTTATTATTTTTTTAACAAAGAAGAAAGAATATACTAGTATTAAAGAAACGTATATATTAATGACTTTATAATTATCTCTTAGTCAATCCTTTTTCCTTTTACGGAATATAAAATTGTTTGACAAAACATGGTCATTCTCAATAGAGTCAACGTATGGTACGAAAATAAACTACAATTATTTCAAATAATATTAAATTCCGTAAATGGAATAATGATTGACTTAGAAATAATTGTAAATATCATTAATATATACATTACTTAATACTAGAACTTTTTTTCTGCTTATTTTAAAAATAAATAACACCTAATAATTTTTATATTTTTAAAGTTATATTTCATTTTATAAGGTTTTTTGCAGGTTGACGACGTGCGTCTTCTGCGTTATAATTTTCACTATATTCAATGGACATAGAGTTAATGAAATTAAATTTCATAAATCAACCAGCCATGCTATAACCATGGAAACAACTTATTAAGAAAATTCTAATTGACAGATGTTAGTGTCAATGAAAAGAAAATGAATGTGACAGAGAGATGAGTATGTTGAGATTGATGTTGGGGAAGGCACCGAAAGGTAGGATAAAGAATGAGAGGATAAGAGAAATGGCTCGAATGATAGAAGTTTCTAGAAAGATACAGGTGAGGCGATTATATTGGTTTGAACATGTCATGAGAAGAGATGAATAATATATTAGAAGAAGAATGAACAGCTTAGTAGTAAAAGGTAGAAGAAACAGAGGAAGACCAAAGAGAAGATGGAAGGACTGTATTGCGGAAGACTTGAGAGAAAAGGAATTGAATGAGTACGATAAGCAAAATAGAGAAATGAATTGATGAAGAAAATCAAGAATAACGATCCCTAACGAATAGGAAAAACTAAAGAAGAAGAAGAAGATGTCAGGGCCAAATGCAATTTACATAGTTCGTTTATGAAATAATTTTACTGGAAAAAGAATCTTTTGCAAGAAAATATATGTATGGAATTTGTACATAATATAAAGAATTAACGGAAAGTAATATGCTGGCCACATCAGATCTTTTTATTCAAATATCACTGCGATTTTGACCATGGTCTCTGTACCTTCCTTATTTTATTAATGACGTGCTAAGGGTGAAGTTGACATCATATAATGTTAATTATTTCGTGAACCGTTCAATTAATTTCAAAAAATTTTGAAGCACAAAAGAGCACTAACGAAGCACTAACAATAGATGTAATATGTAATTTGAAATTTTATTAATGACGTGCTAAGTGTGAACTTGGCACGTCATCATATAATGTTAATTATTTCGTGAACCGTTCATTAATTTCAAAAATTTTTGAAGCACAAAAGAGCACTAACGAAGCACTAACAAAAGATGTAATAAGTAATTTGAAATTTTATTAATGACGTGCTACGTGTGAAGTTGGCACGTCATCATATAATGTTAATTATTTCGTGAACCGTTCAATTAATTTCAAAAATTTTTGAAGCACAAAAGAGCACTAACGAAGCACTAACAAAAGATGTAATAAGTAATTTGAAACTTTATTAATGACGTGCTAAGTGTGAAGTTGGCACGTCATCATATAATGTTAATTATTTCGTGAACCGTTCAATTAATTTCAAAAATTTTTGAAGCACAAAAGAGCACTAACGAAGCACTAACAGACGAAGTAATAAGCAATTTGAAATTTTATTAATGACGTACTAAGTGTGAACTTGGCACGTCATCATATAATGTTAATTATTTCGTAAACCATTCAATTAATTTTAAATTTTTTTAAGCACAAAAGAGCACTAACGAGGCACTAATTACTAATATAAAAAAGAATATTTGTGCTTCCAATGACGTGCCAACTTCACGGACCCCATTATGAGAGCTGTTGTCACAGAAAATTTACAAACAAAAAAAAAATCATTATGACAGGAGAAACAATTTTCAGAAGATATTCCCAAAAGTCTAAATTTTATGTCATAAAGAAAAATATTGAAAGCCACACGGCCGATATGCAAATAACAGACTTGGCTATCGCCTCGATTTACAAACTTCAACCTCGTCCTTTATATCTGTCTAATGACGTTAATAACTATTACCACACGAAATGAATTATAAAAATAACGTGATCGGTACATTGTTATATCAAATATGTATCAATATTCAAATCTTGATGCCGAACAGCCCTACAAATGAATGGTTATTCGTGTCTTTTCAATTTTTATTTATTTTATGTTTTTAGAATAATATTATTTATGCCTTCGATTTCATAAAGGTAGTTCGTAAAGAAAAAGAAACAGTATTACTTAAAAATTGCTGACCGTCAACTAACAGACAGTGGTAATTTATTTCCTACAGCTTACAAGACAGTTGTTATGACAATGGCATTGTGGAGAGAAAACTATGATTTCCTTATGATTTTATTCTGTCGTAAAATGTGCATAAGCATTAATAAAACGGTATATTTGAACTGTAGTGAAAACATGTAACTAATAAAGAGAAGTTACAAGCATTACAAAAATTTAGGGATTCCCCTTCGGTATCTTCATCGGCAATATATTTCAAACATTATTAAATGAGATTACAGTAATAGTAGATTGTGGTACTGAAATCTCATTTTTCTTTACATGTTGAACATACATTATTTGCGTGTACTTAATGAAAAAAAATAATAATAACTTTTAAATTTGCCGCTTCCATAAGAGTTATTTGTGAAACAACAATGTAAAAGTGATCTTTATTGATCGAATCTGATTTTTCCATCCAAGGCGAAAACTGAAGCCAGCAAATAAAATGCCTCTAAACGGAGCACATAACATTTTTAGGTGACTATCATTTAAAAACAAATTTCATATCTGACTAATTCATGTCATATGCCGAGCGCTTTGCTGTCACTTGAATAACTCACAAAAGAATGTTTACTGTCAATGTATTTTATAACAAAAAGGCGAAAATATACACATTAGTTATTAATTTTTTGTGCAAGAAAATGAGCGATAGCAATAGCGATAAGTAGTGCACACTAAATTAATTTGCTATTTAAAAATTCGAGTAGCTGGAGCAGCCGTAAAGTAAAAGCGGCCGTAAAAGTAAAGGCAAGGGAAAAGTTGTATTTGACATAAGTAATAGTTTACGGTTGTCAAAGGATATGTAAAACAACTATTAGCATAATAGCCGCCTAAAGTAGTATATTATGTTATTAGGAGTAGAAAGCGGTCTTTTTGTGTTGAACCCAGCTATTGCGGCCGAGGCGCTCGCCGAGGCCAGGCAAGCTGGGTAAAACACAAAAAGGGCGTTCTGCTCCGAGTAACATATACTATTTTTTCTTCAAGTGTTTCAAAGAAAACTGGAGATTTTTTAAATATTTTTCTAGAATTGTTTTAATTATAGCGTTTGCAATTTCAGCCATAGTTGGCTGTGTACACTACAAAACACAAACGATACAACTGTCAAATAACAATAACAAAGTTTCAATATGCTCTGTGTTGCTGTTACGACTGCTGCCGCCAGCGGTGAACTAAGAAGCTAACATTTTTTTACTAGTACAAAAATGAACAACATTGTTGTACTAGTAATAAAATGAATATCTTCTATAGTGTGTGTATAGTAGCATAATATGAATATTATTGTACACTTGAAGAAAAAAATATTTATTTATGGAATTACAAAACAATTTCAAAATTAATTTCTGCAACCAATCTAAATTTGTGCAAAATGGTCTAAATCAGTGTATTAATATTACCTAGTTATTCACTACAAATAATAAACTTACTTGAATTATTTCTACTGACCGTATTTACATAATATATACATTGTAGAGACATAGTGCAAACGCTAAACAATAGCTAATATTTCAATTTGAAAATGTATACTTATAAATTTTTATTAAGCATTGAAAACGAAATCGTGAGGTATTTATCAAGTTACGAAATAATTAATTGCTAAAGTAAAATTTATACTTAAAACGTGAACCATGAAATAGAATTTTTCGAATGTAATTTATTAAGAACGACGGCCTGATTAGTACGTAGTAATGTATACCCTCACATGACTGGCATTTGCCGGATTACATTTCATTATATTGGATAAAATTTCACTTATTAAGCCCGCATCTAATAGAGGTTGACGGACACTTACAAGAAATACATTAAATCTGAATTAAATCATGTGTTTTTAGAGGACTTACACAATTTTAAAATTTAAAAGATGTAACTAAGTACCAGCGAGAGAAAGTACAGACAGACAATAGCTGTATTTATTTAGTTTATACAATTTATAATTTTACATAAGATATCATATACAGTGTGTTTCAAAAACATACCGACAAATTCCAAATGTTGTAGACGACATCAAAACAATCATTTTTAGTTAATGAGGAGCCGTTCTACCAGTAGAGTAAGAAAAAGAAATTTCTAAAGAAAAATATTTTGAGATTTTTTATCATTTTATTAGTAAGTAAACTATTTGAATTTACAGTAGTTGTCGAAAATGGGCTCCACTCGCTTCAATACAAAAATTACAACGTCGGTTCATGGATTCTTTCATTACCTACAATTTGCAGCGCCAAGAAAGGTGAATATTAATGATTTATTCAAATTAATAATTAACGATAAACAAAATTAATGCTGGCGGTGTTGTATTAACTAGTTAACAATAAAAACAAACTGTTTAACAACTTGAAATAATTAAATTGCTTTCTGTCAATTGTTTTTCTGTTGTAACAATATTTTTATTTAATTTTTTTTTCTTGCTTTACTGCTAATACGGCTCATTTGCGGCTATAAGTTTATTAACAAAAAGTGATTGTTTTGATGTTCTCTACTACTCCTTGACGTGTGTCGCTGTGTTTTTGAAACACTTTGTATTTAGGAGTATTAGACAACTTCATTTTAAATTTTAATAAAAAAAAATATTTACCCAAGCATTAAATTAAATACATACAATTAGTTTGGTAATGCGTAAATGTAACTTATAAGAAATTATAGAAATAAAGTCAGTTTTCAATACATTCAATAAATTTTTAATAGAGTTATTAATGGAGTTTGGATGAAGGATTCCCTTCTCAAATGTGCAAAATAAGTTTGTGGTGAAAGCAGATATTAGGCTTTTGTCCGAAAAATGAATGGTGGAATTATCAGGTGAAAAAAGCGATTGCTAAGAAAAAGGGGGCATATTTGAAGTTTTTAAATGTTAATGATTCGCCTGGGCGTTTGCGTGAAGAATGTTTATTAGAGTATAAAAGGCAGATGCAAATGGTGAGATAAAGTAAAAAGCGATTTGATGACTTGTTGAGTGAAAGGTTGACAAATGATTTTAGTACAAATAAGCGACTGTTTTGGTTGAGTTGTGAAAGCTGTGAGAAGTGCGAATGGAGAGTTATTGTGGAATGAATCAGATGTAAGGAATATATGGTGCGAGTATTTTAATGGTTTGTATGGAGGTGAGATTGAGAAGGATGATTGTAGCAAAATTGGCAGTGAAAATGATAGTGAAGATGATTATGATATAGATGAAAGTGATGTATGTGATGCATTGGCGTGTGTAAGGAATGGTTAGGCTGCGGGTTTGGATGAGATTACAAATGAGATGTTAAAATATAAAGGACAGAAAGTTTTTGAATGTTTAATTTATTTATTTAAATTTTGTTTGAAACGTTGTGTGGTTCCTGAAGATTGGAAAAAAGCTGTTATTTGCCTATTATTCAAAGGCAAATGCAGTTCGACTGAATGTACGAATATTCGCGCGATAAGTTTGGTGTGTGTAGTAGGAAAACTTTTTGGTAAGGTTTTAATTCATAAGGTGCGAACCTTAACAATGTCAAAAATTAGTGACGTTCAGTGTGGTTTTTTGCCAGAGAGGGGATGTATGAATCAATTGTTTGCCCTTCACATGATTGTTGAGAAGTCACTTGACAAGAACAAGGTGTTCTGTGGCTTTCTTGATTTAAAAAAGGCGTATGACAGTGTTCTTCGAGATACTTTGTGGGATGTACTCAGAGAGTACGGCGTGAATGGAAACTGTTTGGGAACGATTCGAGCGTTGTAAGAGGGTAGTGAGGCTGCAGTAACAATAGATGGTAGGTTGAATGATTGGTTTCGTATAAATGTTGGTGTGAAACAGGGTTGTGATAAGTCTCCGTAGTTGTTTAACTTGTATATGGATGTGTTGTTGCGGAGAGCGTTGTGTGAAATGGATGGTGTACATATAGTGCCTGCGTTAGCGTATAATGTTGATAAATCTAAGGTGTTGTATTTGAAAGGAGTAAATTGGTGACTAAGTGCAATGTGTTGGTGGATGGAGTGAAACTGGAGCGGGTAAATGAGTTTGTATATTTGCGTAGCATGATGTCGAGGGATGATCGAATTGATCGAGAGATAGAAAGGAGAGCGAGTGCAGGATATAAGGTAATGGGTACTCTGGGTACGCATGAAACGTATCCAGGAATGCTCGGTTAAGTGTATATAATGGAATGCTAGTACCTGCTTTGATGTATGGAAACGAATGTTGGGCATGGACGAGAAAGCATAAAAAGAGAGTGACTGCCGTGGGAATGAGGTATTTACGTAGTATAAGTGGGTATGTATGACGGAATCGCGTGAGGAATAATTTGGTGTATGAAGAATGTATGGTTAGGAACAATGTTATTAAGAGAGTTAGTATGAGTCAGTTGAGATGGTTTGGTCATGTGGGGAGAATGGCAAGTGAACGGCTTGTTAAGCGTAATATATCTTGGTGAAGTTGAGGGTTTTCGATTTCGTGGCCGACCAGTGTGTAAGTGGATGGATGTGGCTGGTAGGGTGCTTAAAGAGAGAAAGTTTCCAAGTGAGAAGAGAAGAAGAGCATGTATGAATGCGATTATGACTGGCCGAGGCGAAAGAAGTGTGCTTAGACAGGAATGTGTGGCGAAGGATGATTGTTTCCTAACTATTATTGTGATCCGGATGCGGTATTTCGCTACCGAAAATCGGTCGCTTTAATATGTTGAGAGTGAGGATTTATTGTATGATGTTGATGTTGTTATTAATTCCGGGTTTGTGCTAACCCACTAAGTGGGACATACGTGATTTTATGTATGTATGTATGTATATATGTATGTATGTATGTTTATATGATTTCAAAGTACCTACTAAATTTTTAAAGATATTGTTCTTTAAAGAGCCTCAAATTTGAAAATATCACGAAATATCCATTAGATATTTTACAATTAAATATTGAAATGTGTGCATTTTGGAAAAAGTCATTTGAACTGAAACATAATGTGACGTCAGAGTACATACAGTTTAACATGTGACAAACTATCGCCTACTTTTATTTATATAAATAACGTAAACTGTTTTGCTATTGGCTATGAATGACGTACTGTATGTACTCCTACGTAACAGGAGTGGGGGTTGTTTTTCATGATTATTTCTGGCGCCACGAAAATAATAAGTAAATTATTATTATTTTTTATTACTCAGAAAAATATTGCATAAACTCTCATTTAAAATGCTTTTTAAAAAACGTGAAACCAGCTCATTGTAAAAAATCTAATTTATGTATGTCATTATGAAACTATTCGGATTAGAGGTACAGTTTGCCTAGTTCCAGTCTTATAGAGATAATAGATAATAATCGTATATATACTACGAAGATATCGAGGAAGATAATATTATCAAAAAATCGCATGTTAAAAGAAATTTCTCAATAGAAACTAAGTAAAGATTGTGATCAATACTTTGCAAACGAACCTTGATGTACGTAAACTTACGTAGAAAACTTCTTTAAGTTCTGTCATGTTTATTCACTTCTATATTAATGGTAATTTAAAAAAAAAGATGAATTTGCTACTTAAAAATATAAAACGCTAACAGGAGAAATCAAAATGTATCATTCTCGTTATTTTTGTTACCCCTATAACCTTGTTAAGTCATATAAACATCTTACATTCAAAAAATGGTTTTTAATTACCCGACAATTTCGTAATATACATATTAAAATATAGTGAGTTTAGTTAGGGGCCATTCATTTACTTTTTAAGCACATCTTCTTCCTTAACATGTACCACTTACATTACATAATTTCGCAATTCCTAAACCACAAGTGACTGCAAGTGTGCGGTCGGCAAACTCGTCTCATATTTTCTCGTACAACGTACCTACATGTACGATGGTTTTCTCGTATGCAACATTCGCGATTTGCTTTCGTGTACGCCTGGCGCATCTATATAGATAACAACACGGTTTATAATTGGTATGTTTACATTGCTTATGCATATCACACGCTCTTTGATGCTGCTGATTTCGCCGACAACTGCAAATGCACGCTGTTTATTTGTGCTTACATTATAAATGAAGCTTTAGAAACAACATGACAGAGTGGTCTATATTTAATACGAATTTCAATTAGACTTTAGAATTAGAACGAAACTAGTTAGAAAAATATAAACATGTAAACGATCACATGATATAATAAAACTCAAAAAAAAAATCCGGGAAACTAAATAGGCTCCTCATTTTAAAGCCGCTCATTGCATGATTGCGGCATTTTTTCTCCGAACAAATAATAATCATAAAAACAAGGTGTTCAGTTTTAAATTTTATATTGTGGACCCATAATTTATTAAATAATAAAATGTAGACTTCTTTGATTTTTTACGAATTTTGCGGTTATCCGATAAAAAATATGAAAATTAAAACGAAAATGATGTTCAAAAAATAAAGTTAAGGTATATTTTTCAACTTTTTATTATTTGTTTATAAATTATAAAAATTTCAAGCCTTTTACAAAAATATTTAAAGACAGACGAAGATTATATTGGTTCTTGTATTTTGCTTGGATTTAAACAAAACTTGTTACAATGTGACGCGACCGAGATCGAACAATATAGCTCCGTATACCGAAAATTTCAATAAAAATTGCGGAAAATCCTTAATTTTAGAAAACAGTATTTTAAGATACATGTTAAAACAAAGTAAAAAAATCCGTATTTTTATATTTTTTAAATATTCACGTCCTCCCGAAAAATAATTTTAAAAACAAAACATTTCATTAAGGAACTTTTCAAAAGACGAGTACCAAATTTTAAATGAAAATTTAAAGGTTCATTACATTTTTATCCGTCTACATGTACACAAATATATAATCTTTTCCTTTTAAAGTTCATGGTGAGGGTGACAAAATCTATCACAGTCAGCAAATTAGGAACTTTCTATTTTATTGATTTTAAACTAATAAGAGTTGATTGACAAGTCAAATTTATAGCATATAATAACTAGAAATAATTATTACAACAAATTTCAATTATTAAACACAATTACGTGTTTGAGTATGAACATGGCTGGACAGGCAGCAGCATAGATGATACTAGAATTTTTTAATTTACATACTCCTCATTGTTTAAAACCAGAGTACAGCATTACCAGGTGTCAGTAGAGTTCTCAAAAAACCTTATTTTCGAAGGAAATATATTTTCTTGTTTCTTTGATAGATATATACATAGGTATTTTCCAAATTGAATGACATATTTTCAATGTATCGCGCAACATTTTCAAAAATAATAAGAATTTAATTTATAAATAATTTCATTATGTATTAAAATAATATAGATAAAATGAAAAATAAAATTGATATCTCTTGGATTTATGTCGGTGTCACAATTTTCATACCATAAATAAAGATTTTTATTTATTATAATTATTCTCCTTGCAATCAAAAACAGGTATGTATAATCAAGATTTGTTTATAATGTTTTTCAATAAGTAATAATTGCAAACAAGAAACAAGCTGTTAAATGAAATAAATTAATGTAAGAATAATCTATGATTAGTGCGGCCTTCTGGAGATTCAAAAGATGGCGTCCTTGCAAGAAGTACAAAAAATTAAAAAATAGTGTTATTGTATAGTAAGTCATATTTGTTTTTAAATCATGAACTCATCAGAGTTAGACATCATTGAGGTCAGAACCAGCAGGTAGATTGTGGTTATGAATTCCTAATAAATGCAAATCACAGATTAATGGGAATTGTTTCGAAATAAATTAGCATTGAACTCTGACGGTGATTTTGAGGTTAGGTTTACACATAACACGCCGACAATTCACTCACGAGTGATTGGAGTTGTATGGTAATAGTAAACACTATACACATAACATGATGTCATGGATTACGTCGAACAGAGAAAATGAAATGTAGAGCTACATTTGTATTTATTTTTTTGTACGAGTGTGAAGGTGGGCGGCAAGAATGTAAATTATAAATTACAATACATACAACTATTCCGGGCATTTACGCGTCACTTGTCAATTCCTTATACCTTTCATTTTACATTTTAAATTGATTTACTTTTGACTTTGACTGCCGCTGTGAATATAAATTTCACGTCGATTTAATTAATAGTCGCTCAATATTTATTTGTTTATCTCAATATTCTATGTACAACAAAAGTTGTTTATGTATTTATATATATAATATAATAGATCGTTTCAGATAGGTACATAAGAAATTATTAAATACAAAAATAAAGTAGGAAAATTGGTAAAGCTATAGTCAATTTACGAACGTAGTAGTTTTATTCTTCCAAAAGATAGTATCACAGTTAAGTTTATTCCAACAGTTTCTACCGGTTGAAATGGGTTGATCTGATCCGATTGAAATTAGCGAGATGAAATGATCCGAATAAACGCATTTTGAACAAGATTGAAATGTTGAACTCAACCCTAAAACATAAATGGGTTGAGCTTCTTCGACCGGACTTACTATACTGGATAAACGTTCAATCCGATCGAAGTTTTGAAGCTATATTCATTTATATATGGTTCACTACGAGAAGAGACATTTTCTTTTGCACCACTTTTGATAAAATAATGCATTTGAGGATATTAACATATGCACAGTTCGTCAGTTTGTAAATGAAATGTGCATATTATTACTTTTTCCCTCTCACTAAGAGAGCATTGGATTCATGCTGAAAATCGCATAACTAAATTTTAATGAATAAACACGTTTCAAGGTTCCTACAATCCGATTTTTACGATGATGTCTGTGTGCGTGTGTGTGTGTGTGTGTGTGTGTGTGTGTGTGTGTGTGTGTGTGTGTGTGTATGTGTGTATGTAAATATTTAAAATTATAGGTATATTACATATACCCTTTAGAAATACTGTCAATCCCGACAATGAATTGGTAACATCTCGAAAAATTAGAAGAGTCGGACAAAATTTCTTCATAGAATGAATTTAAAATTAAAAAATCTAAATATAAGGAGTAAATAAATAAATAAATAAATATTTCATCACGGCATATTACCCATTGCTGGGTGTGCCAATCTGCTTCGTAGACAGATATCGGTAATGATAGGAGTAGGTATACTTAAATAGAATTTTTGGTGTAGAGTGTAGGCATACAAGAAATGTTAAATACAATACTCGAAAAATTAAAGTGGCGAGAGGTATTGTACCGGCCACAACAGATTTTTCTTTTTACATTTTCGATTATTTTCCTCCGTAAAAATCAAGTACCTAAACATAACCAACCACATTGACTTTTGATAATTACACCTGAAGTTGTTCGCCGACGCTTTCGATCAGGTCCAAATAGGGTCTCAGCCCGCTGGCTAGAGTAAGTGCGCGATAAGTGGTAGAGGGTTAACCAAATTCAATCGGGTCGAATTTCAACCGAGTTGATACTAACGGGATAAACTTAGTAGTATAGTAGTGATACACAACTGCTCATAAGGTTGTCAATCTATACAAGAATCAATACTACAAATGTTTATCATAAACATATGTGGTATTATATATTATTTATAAAAAGTTAAGTATTAGGTAGTAAATGTTTTGTGTTACTATTACATTATGAGCCAATCTTACAATCTCCAGTTAAAATTTTAATTACCAGTTAAATAAAGAAAACTGAAACGAAATAACTTGTGAAATGACAAATTTATCGTTTTTGTCAGTAATCTGTTTATTTATCTGGATGTTAAAATTTTAACTGATGATTGTAAATAATAATAATAATAAATAAAAACCACACAATAAATTTTGACAGAAAATGTTTTAAAAGATATCAGTATCTAGTCCATCTCAATTACTGTACAGTAAACTATAAACGAAAGTGGTACGGAAATTTTTCCACGATTTTTCTAAAGGAAATCTTGAAGAAGTTTCCACCTCATATTTATATAGTTTTATATAGTTTTTTCCGAGATGGAAATAGACATGTGACTGATCATAAACGAAAAATACGACTATATTTTTTTAATACATGGGCATACCTTGTCAACTTGTTCTATTTTCAGAATGAAGCTTTACGAGAGATATGACTTTTAATTACCGTACCGATGATTGGCTGATTACCGAGGCGAATTTACATTGCACCTGTCAAACCTGTAAATTAACAATTGACAGTTGTTTATATATTGTATTTATTTTTCTAATGGCCGGTTGCAGTATTTTTAATTTTAATTAGTATAAGTAGTTTTCTACAAATCTATTAAAAGTAAGCTTTTTAATGTTTGTTTTAGGGTTAAAAATATCATTTTATGCACCAGTGTTAGAAAGTGACAGATAATTTTTACTTTTAACGTTATAGTGTTAGAAGTGACTTAGTTACCTTGGTAATGACGCATGGAATAACAAATCGACATTTTTGACATATGTCAAAAAATTTGTTTGTTTCGCGTCGGGTTCCAAACCTCCTTCTCGCAAAATAAAATGTCACTTTAACACTTATAAATAACTACTGTATTTTTATATTATATAAAATAATAAAAATGACTGAGTCTACGGCTTGGTTTTGTAACAATGTAAACTGGCGAAGGATTATTTAATTAATTCTTAAAGTGGAACAAGGTATAATGTCAAAATTTATTAAATATGTTCTATTTAAATTTATATTCATAAATAGGTACTTAATGAAAATGCTACATGTTAGCAGATTCCTTTCAATTAACAAAAAATACGAGCCGGTATTTCGTATTTCAGTATTCTCATCTCTTGAAGTAACACTATTTCCATTTTTTTTATTTTATTTTATGAATAAACAAGAATAGGTTTATTTTTTTATTAAACCTAGGTATATTTCAAATACGTGGTATTTACAATTTGTCATTTTTATTGCTTTATTATAAGAGTAAATTTAACAGTTGAAGTAGTCATTTTTCGAAAATAGTTGAGAATACAAGCCATTGTTTTTTTTTAAAGTTGTATAAAACACGAGTATGGTAAAATAACGTACATAAAATATAGAATATATAAAGTTGCTTACAGAAACAATAGATAATACAAAAATTTGAATTATTGATTTTATTTGTTCATGAAATATTAGAGTTGCCGTCAAAAAGTATGAACTGGAGATTTTCACATTGTTGTCAATTGATGGGTAATGATGAAAATGCTAAGAAACGGCAACACCGTAGGTCAAGGGACAGGGTGCGGAGAAGGGCAACAGTTGAGCATCAGTCCATACTTATTTGACGGCGACTATAATAGTATATTAAAGAACGCATGTCATAATTGTCATTTTATTTTGTGAGAAGGAAGTTTGGGTCACGACGCAAAGCAAAGTGACTTAACTTAATCCTTCGAACAAAATAATCGACAATAATTATGAAATTATTTCTTTATACCTTTTTTTTCTATTTAGCGCCATTTATGCCATTTTTAAAAAAATCGCAACTTCAAAATTTAGGGAATTTGGTCAGCTAGTGATACTAGTATGTTGGAAAATTCAGTCTAACCTTATTTTTGTAACACAATATGTTCTATTTCTATTTAACTTTATTACTTCTCTTCTTTTTATTTTACTTTTAAATTCAAAACTATATAAAAATAAAATTCTGAACAATCGTTTGTGTTCGTTTAGTTAACGAGATTTGACATATATTTTTTGACATTCATAGCTACTAACCTTATAAAAATAGATTGTACAAATCTATTACAGCACTCGGATGAGCTATTAACGAACTCTTTTAGGTGCTGCTGTAATAGCTTTGTTACAGACGCAAAATAGAAAAATTATTTTAAAGTATGTATTATGTATCCTACTAACAAGAACTGACAAAAGCGAAAAGTAATATAATAATTAATATCAGTTGTCAGATTAACTCTTACCATTATGATATTAGTTTTTAATTATTATCAAAAACAAATGGATTTATTTAAAGGTCTAAATTTTAATTTCACAATGTAGTGACAAGTAAATTATAAATAATAAGAAAAGTTCTTTATACTTGTTATTACGATACGTCGACACAGGTACGATATGTAAATATTTATTTTGCCAGGCCCAAATGTTCATAAGGCAACGTTAACTCCCCAGTGAAATTTAGGACATCAGACATAAATGGCCACGAATTTATCATATTTAGATGCAAATTGGGCTATGGGCTTGCCCGTCGGCCAACATAAATTTTAATTCACGTCTAAATGTAATAATTCCTCAAAACTCATTTATTAAAATCAATAGTTAAAATGAAATATAATCGTAAAAAATCAACGTATTATATGATATCATTTGTTTTAATTTTCTGATTATTGAAACAATAGTAAATTATTAAACCGAAGTAATACTTTTTTTGATAATAATCAGGTAAAACTATGTGATTACTTGGTATACTACAATTTCTCAGATTCTTATTTCGAGAATACTGTTCTACCACTTCCGGCTAGTGGGTGACTGCTATACCACTTTACCACAAGAATGCTTTATGCATAAGAAACAAACTGCAAAATTATGCTTCTTACGAATATCTAAATATAGATTTTATTTAACTACTTCATAGACAGTTTAATCAACTGTCACTTTTTACAAATTACTTCCAGAAATCAAGTTCCTATTATAAAACATTAAAATTAGAGATTGTTGGCACATTACTAGTAGTTAACATTACACTTTAAAGTATATTTGCTTATTATTTTGAATCTTTTAACATCTGTTTCATATAAGTGAGAATTTTTTTCTTGAATATTGTCGGAAGCGCATACACAGTACATTTTGCATCAATTCGCTAGATTCACATAATAAATATTTACATGTAGGAAAGTATAAGCATGCTGTGTGAATATAAAATAAAGAAATATTGTTTGAAATGATTGGCATGTTGATACATCTGTTTAATGAATGCAGGGCATGCTTGATGGAGATGTATGTATTAGTTGTCGGTGTTTTCGGAAATGTCAGTCCGAAAGCAGGGTGAAATGGCATTTGCAGCAATAAGTACAGGCAAAGGATAGATTATAGAATCATCTGATATCTTTACCTCACGTTTAGCCACCTGCCACTGTTTTGATTTGAATCGCCACTGCACAACCGACAAATCGGGAGTTTATTTTCATAAAACGATCGTCCGATTGATTTCGGGCACTTTTTCACATACTCTCTACTGGAACACTGACTATTAGTTAGATGTGTAGTGTTATAGATAATATTCATTTCATTTATATCAGCGATAACGTTTGATTAGATGTTGCCTACGCGCCGCGCTGTACCCAAACCAAACCCACATGCAATCGCGCCCTGACTTATATACGAGCTAAAAATAGCTAGTGATGTCACTTTTATGATATTTGATTGGCCTACTGTGATGTCATAAGCCGCACTCATTGGCTGAGCGGGAGAGCACGAAGTCACGAAGTTACATCTATACTACCCGCCGAGCTGCGCCTATCCTGACCACATCAACATTCAAGAATAAAATTTAGAATGTAAAATAACTCAAATTGTCATCTTAATCAATAACACTATAGGAACTATATCGCACCATTTCCTATTTGTATTTTACAAATTCTTTCTTTCTCAATAGGTACTAGGTACAATTTATTTCATTTGTAAATGTTATCATAATTTTAATTAAGATTGTGAATGTACTTCTAATTTATTTTAGTTTAAAGTCATAAAATGTAAATGTACTTTTTATTCTCAAAGCATATACATCATATACATTATTATGCATGCCTTTATTTAAATTTTATTAAATTGAAAAAATTACTTCACCCCTGATGAATATAAAGAAAAAGATATTCGTAAGATGCAAATATTAATGAATTTTTACTCTGAAATTTTGTAAATAAATAACATTATTTTTTTCGCTTCTGAATATTTGGAGTGTAAAATTTATTTATCAGAATAATAAATTATGAGATCATAGTGTATTATAAATTAAATGTATGTCTAGTTTATAAATAATTTCTATTTATTTATTAAGATTCAGAAATATTACGAAAAATACGTCAAGCAGTTAATTAAAACCTATTGTTGGCATCGTTTCTTAGCTTTAAAGACTCATGTTAAATATCTTATGTAATAATAGATCCAATTTAAATTTTTCTATGTTACTTTCTTTTATAATCTAATATTTCCGTTTTTATTTATTATGTAAATGCATATTATACATTTATAAATATGATTTTTATAAACATGTCATGAACCAGAGGCACATTTTAAATATGACACTGACTTTATCGTTGATTGTGCTGTCATCTTAATTTTTTTTGTAGTACTATTGAATTTTATGGTAAATAGATAAATAAAAATATAAACTATTTTATATTTTTTTATATTTTAAAATAAAGTAATTGGTAGAATTATTTAGCAAAATAAGGAATTAAAGTTAAATAGTTTATTTATTTTCCCGCCAAGCGAAGCTGTCGGCGTGTTTGCTGTCATTGCTGCCATCTATGACGCGCGGTTACCTCCATTAAAGAAGCGCCGTTATTGTCTAACTGAGCTTGAAATTTTTCAAATGAATTTGTTGGTATTTACAGCAAATTAGTAGTGTTTTTACTAATTCTCTAAGATCATATCGAAAGTAATCAGTGAAGTTATTGTATTTTGGATATTACTGGCGAATTATGTACGATATGACGCATATTACATGAACACAACCACACTTACCAACCAAGCCAACAACAGATTATTTAAAGAAGCAAACTGGAGTATTTTATCAACATTTATTGTATCAGCAGTGCATGTTATAGTTGTGATAAGTTAAAATGAGTACAAGTGAAGGTGAAAAAACAGAGGAAAGCAAAAACGATGTGTCAGAAGACACAACTTCGTCTCCAATTATTCCTGAACTCGAAACACCATCAGGCATCAATGGAGATAAAGAGATGGACGTTGATGAAACTTCTGCTGATGATATTAAAGAAGTAGAACCTGTAATAGAAGAAAAGAAGAAAGAAAACGAACTCGACGATGAATTACCACCTAGTAAAAAGCGAAAATTTAATGATTCTGGTGAATTATCTGACGATTCATCCTCTACAGAGTTTTTAGGATTCCCAGACACGCGTACTGAAGAAGGTATGTTATAGTTTTTGTTGCCATTTAAACAATTGTATTTTGAGGTTATGATGAATATTTTGTTTTTATTTTCGTATATTAAATAATAATTATGATTCTTTAGAAAAGAAAGCTGCAGCTGCTAAAAAAGAAAAGCAAGAAAAAGTAAAACAAGATTTGCTAACTTTTAATGCAGAGGCGTTTGGGAAAGGAAAACGTTCAAGAGTACCAAATAAAAGATATGAAGATTTAACATCAACCATTAGATTTTCCAAATATTTAAGTAGTAGACATAGTGAACATCTGGATAATGACCATGGTAAGATTGAAGTTTAATTAAATATTTACAAATTTGTGAATGATAATATATTTTTTAGATGGTTTAGAAGATAGAAATATTGATGACGAAGATGAAATACCAAGTAGCCATAGTAGTCCTCGTGCTAAATCAAAAATGGGCTCTAGTCCAGCTACACCTGTACACAAAAAACAAAAACATCCTGACATGTCAAATCCGAAGTATTTGAAACCGTTTGAGTTGGGTTGGAAACGAGAACTTGTTTATCGTGCCACGCTAGATAACAATATGAGAAGAAATGGGGACATTTATTATTACACACCTACTGGAAGGAAAATACGATCAATGCGTGAACTAACAGACACGTTGAAATCAGGAAGAAGTACAGAATTAAGTGCAGGAGATTTTACATTTTTTAAAGAACCAGTAGGAATAAATGACCCAGAGAAAGAAATTATTCGCGAAGCTAAATATAAAAACGCAACACTTCTTAAGGGTGGTATATCAAAAGTTAAATTAACACCAAGTAAAAATTCCAGTCCCAAAGTCTCAGCTTCTGATGGTAGTACAAAAAATACAAAATCTCCAAAATTAGGTGGATTCAAGGTAATCATTTATTTTATACGTAACTTTTGTAAATATAATTAAAGGTTATATATGATAAAGCACAAATATTTTGCATGTTGCAATGTAATATTTATGTAAAATTTTATCTACCATATTTTCCATAAATTTTTAAAACTTCGAGAACTCAATCATGTTTAGGCATTACAAACCTCAGTATGGTTTGTTAAACCTATTGCTACACGCACAATTTTTTTTAAATGTTCACCCACACCAGGGAATCCCTGTTTCTATTTGCATTTTTACCTCCCGGTACCCTTGCAAAAAACACCTTTAAATGTAATTTTTTCTCAATTTGTTATTATAAAAATTAAAGATTATTCCTTTTTCTACAAGTTTGCTTTAATACTTTTTCTATATATTGTATGGATAAATTTATAAAGTAATATAAAAATTATATACATAGGTAAATAGCGGGAGGTACTGTGTTGGTCATATCAGATTTTTTTTACATAATATAGTTCAAATTTAATAATTACTTTTTTTTGAAAATATATGTTTGAACGTTTTTTATTGAACATTTCAAAACACAAATCAAACGCGGGTCTAGAATAATAAGGTTGTAACTGCAAGAAAGTAAAATTATTTGAAATTTTAACTCGCTTAACACATTATTGTTATCGAATTTAACTCTAATAATGGATTTAATTCTATTATAAGAATATGGACAATGGTATGCTTAGTTACCGAAAATTATTAGAAAAATAGACAGTGGAACTATACCTCATTTTTTACATCTTTCATGGGATCAAAGATCTATCTGCGCGTATTTAAAAAATAACTCATTACGACAGAAAAATATTATTTGCAGTTACAACCTTGTTATTCTAGATCCGCGATGTTTATTATATTTTTTTTTTCTTTTGGTGTTATTTTAAGGAACAAATTTTAAGAAGTTTCATAAAAAACTAATTTTTTTGAACGGTAGAAAACATTTTAAATTTTCATACTTCGCCGGGGAAGAGCTCGCGATTCATGTGTGGATAGGATAAATGCATTTTCATTTCTTTTCAACTTCATTTTCAAAAAAAGTAAATTCAATTTCAGACAATGTAAATTCAATATCAGAAAAAGTAATATGACTTTTAAAAAAAGTAAATTCAATTTCTATTTTTTACAAAAATAAATTTGAGGATAGTTAATGTCATATATTTCAGGTATACGATGACTGCCACTTTTATGTGTAAGACACTGCATTTGTATGTAATTTTTGTTTACAAAAATTCATTCAGAAATTGAATTTATTATTTCTGAAATAGAGTTTACTTTTTCTTAAATTAATGTTACTTTTTCCGAAATTAAATTTACATTTTTTTAAATTGAATTTACTTTTTCTGAAATTGAAATTGAAAAGGTATAATGGCTTAACGGTCTTCAATTTGATTTAAATATACTGTGATAGTTAACTGCATCATAGGGATTTTACTTTAAAATTCCTGCATCATTTAGAAATTGTAAATTATTTGTTTATTTATTTATTTAGGTAAAACTGTCTGGATCGTCAAAATTAAATCAAGGATCTAATAAAAAGGACAGCAAACGAACATCAGGTGATAATGAAATGGAAATTGGGATGTTACCACCAGCATGGTCTCCGAAAAAAGGATCAGCGAAGCAGTCCAATTATTCAAAGTATGTATATATTATATTCGTATTTCTTGTAGAAATTATTAACTGTGTTGCAATAATATTCAAAAATTTATGTTCATTATTGCAATGGTGTCAGTTTTCTATTCTATTATCGTAATTTTGTATATAAAAAAAAAATGAAAAGAACATCGAATTAAGTTCTCAAATGTGCGATATATAATGTTTTATTATTATTTAATTAAAAAGTATTTGAATACAGTATCGCGTAGCTCTTTTCCGTACATTTGTAACAATGATATTATGAGTATGTTGGTGATAGTGAGAATGATAGATAGTGTATTGGAGTAAGTTTTGGAAGGACCTTAATTTGTAATGTACCTCCCGTAATTCCTCATCCCTTCCGCCACTGGCTGGTCCTGTAATATTACAGAACTGGCAGTTTGTCGAGCTCTTCGTTGGAAGTTAAGCGACCGTGCTCCATTCGCTGCCAGGGTGTGTCTGGTCTCATCCCTACACTACAATGTCGACTTTGTTTGTGCCTCTATCACAAAGAATGCGTCGGAGAACTCACAGACGACGTCCCGACCGGCTACGTGTGTAAGGTACACACATACACATGTACTACATTTTATGTTAATACTACAGAAAGCAGCTGGGTGGCATGTATGAGTACATAATCCAGTTGCTTGTATAATATTTGTTTAATAACACTTGTTTCTTTCGTCATAGAATTGCCAAATGGACAATCAAGACAAAATTGAATCAGCGTATGAACCTACCCCTTCAATAGGTCCACCACCTTTAACTCCAATTAGTTCCTTAAAATCCAACAATACTCAATCGTCTACTCCTCCCAAATTACTAAGGATACCTAGACCCGGTGAGAAGGCATTTATACCTTTATCAGTCCAACATGTTCCTAAATTGAATGCAATCCCGGAGCCTTTTAAGTCTCATCTCGCTAAACTTCCCCCTGCTTTACATAATTTGGCAGTTCCGCCTGAACCTACCAAAAGTATTGTCGGTTCTGTTACAACATGGTTTCCACCAAATTCTACTCTAAAAATGAATGCAAATAATTCACAAACTAAAAACTCTGATATGTTAATAACTAAACCTCAGAATGTAGTATTTATGGGTGAAAGAAAATTTCTTGTTGTACCAAAGGGTAACGTACTATCTATATCACCTACAATAGGTGCCGCGGTAAATACTCCCAGCGCAAAACGTATAACGTCTCCTACTGCTGATAAAGCTCCTGTTTTTGATGGGAAAGAAATGATGGTTAATAAGAATTTAGAAAGCGCTGCAACTACGCAGCAAATCCCAGTTCCTGCGAATGAATCTCCTCCTACCAGTTTATCGTCCGTGTCCGTACTACATCCAAGTGATAAGCCCAGCCTTTCGGCAGCTAGTGAGAGACCTACAATCCCAGTGTCAGTGTCTAGTGGTCTGCCTCTGCCATCATTCAGGGAGGAAATCAGCATTGCATCCGGAGAAACGCTTAAAGAGTGAGTTTCTCTTTTACTGCAACATTTTACGGGAACTGTATTAATTTTTTGTTTTTATATTTACAGATGGATTCAAAAATTCTTCCTTACCTTACTATTCCTTTGCCAAAACAAAATTCCAATACATGTTATAGAATGTAGAATGTGAAAATTGTTTTCAGTTCTCCTAAAATATTATATTATAATTTTAATTATTTGGTTTGATTACAGCGTAATATGTTTTGTTCCAGAAATCAAGTGGACGCAACGCCGTCCAAAACGAGGAAAGGAGGTGCAAATAAGAAAACTCCTATTACTGCTCCCATAGCGAAAAATGATGCTGAGTCACGTTTTATGCAGAATTATTTACAAAACCTTTCATATGGTTATCAGACTTTATTATATGTATTTCAATATTTAAAAGTTCAAGATTTGCTTCGAGCCGGCTGCGTATGCACTTTATGGAGGGATATTGCAGGCCATCCAAGTCTCTGGCATACAGTTAGAATGAAAAATTCGCAAGTGTCTAATTGGGAAGGATTAGCTGATGCACTGAAGAAACATCGAACAAAAAATTTAGATCTTCGTAAGATGTTATTACCAAATTCAGGAGATGATATGTGGTCCCAGTTTTCTAAAGCTATTGCACGAGTTGATTCATTAGTACGGATAGAATTATGTCGATGTCCGGCAGCTGTTATTGAACAGCTCGCAACAACAAATAACAGTTTACAAGTTATAAATGCTATGATGATTAAATGTGACGCAATGAATATTACAGCTTTGGATAATTTAGAAAATTTGCAAGAATTAAGATTAAAATCAACAAATGGTTTCATTTTAATGTCTGATTTAACACCACTTAAAAAATTAACGAAATTAAAACATCTGTCGTTAACTTCCATAAAAGATTTATATAAACAAAATGTTCAAGTAATTGGAGAGCTAATAAATTTAGAAACGTTGGATCTCGGTGAATGTAGTGATTTTCCTGATAATTTTGGATCAGATGTGATTACAAAATTAACAAAATTAGAAAAACTGCGATTAGAGAAAGGCCAAGGTTCTTGTTGTACCTTTAATATATTAGAAGCTGTCAGTAAGATATCTTGCTTGGAGCAGCTAGAGTTAGTGAATTTTGACGTGAAAGCTGGTTTTGATAAGGCACTGGGTGCTTGTGCAAACATTAAAAAGTTATTAATTATACCAACATACATATCACAATCAGCAACTACTAATCACATGGTGTTAGGGGGTGTAATTAAGTTAAAATCTACTCTTTCCCACTTTGTGTGGGGAGTAACGTTAGAATTGTTGCGAGTAACAGAACTATTTGTCGATCAATGTGAAGAGTCGCCGGGTAAAGACAAGAAAAAACCAACGGGTAACGGGGATAGTATTCCAGTTCTTAAACCAGTGCCGATAATGAAAACAGATGACTTGAAGGATGAACCGTCAACGAAAGAACAGCCACAAGTTGAAATATTACCGTTGCCTACATTACAGAAATTACTCTTAAATTGTTTGCCAACAACGAGGGTAAAAATATTAAAAATTCCTTTCCACGCAACATGGCGACAAAGTATAGTCGACACTGTCAACTAATTTTTTTTTAGTTTTATGAACGATAGAATTACTTACCTGTGAAGTAAAATGGAATTATCGCTGAAAGTCAGTAGACTTTATATTGTGCCCGGGCACGTTGTTATTTTCATTTTATGTAGAGAGCAGATGATATATATTATGTAACAATTATCTCCTATAAAATGCTGAAACTTCGTGATGTGTTTAAATATCGCGTAAGCATTTTCATACATTTTAGTAATTACAAGATATTGTTTTACTCGCAATGTTATTCTCTTTCGTTTTTGTTAACTGATATCATTTTTATAATTCGACTAGAACTGAGGCATTTTATAATCGCAAATTGTAAAGTTTTTTGTTTTCATTGTATGAAATTTCTATTGCTATTTATAATAGGTACAAAGTTGTAATTAATTATACTGTAAAAATAAGAAAATAAAGTAATTTGTAATAAAATGTTATTTTTTTACAAGATGCAGTCCAATCATCAAATTTTAATGTAATTTATATTGAATTTTACCCTTTGTCCTACTTAAGATTTATAATACATAACATGAATGTATGTTTTAATTTTTAGATAATGTTTTTAAAAATGATTTCATAAATTTAAAACCGTATAAACATTTTTATGTAGAATAATTAAGATCTTAATGTTTTTGGATTGCATCTCGTATAAAGGCAAATGAAAAATAAATTTGGTTGGTGTGGGGAAATAATTTCACTGTATTTATAAAAGAACAAAAAAAATACACCATTTGTAACAAACATAATTGGCTAACAATAAATCTTGTTACTGTTCATTGCACGATACATTTTTAATAATAGTAAGAATACACATTTTATTGCATGAACACATTGTTATAATACACTAGTAACTGCTGTTGTCATTACCCTAACAATAAATCTTCATTTCTTTATATAAAACGAAGATCACATTCATATAATTATATTTTGTAATTGCAATACAGCTATAATTAATTTATACTTCAATGAATTATTTTTAAAGTACCTTGTACTATTTACATCAACTAAACTAAATCACAATGATGTGCTGGTAAATGAGCACTTATTTTTATTGGAAATTTCAGAACAAAAATAGTAATACAATACAATATAGATTTTCATTACTTAGTACTGGGATCATTCATATAGTTTCATAATTAAATATTTCATGTATTAGTAGAAATTGTAAATATTTTGAGTGAATTTTGCAAGTAAATATGAATGAATAAAATATAAATATTGTAATCTGTGAAAATGTGACTTGATATAATATTTGTAGTAACAGAAATAAATTAAATTTCGGCCAATAATTTGTGTTATAATAATAATAATATTTGTAATAAATTTTATAAAAACAGATTATATTTGTATGTAATAGAAGAAGTAAAATATAAATGAGTCAAAATGAGTTATTGATTCCCACTTTCGCTGCTTGCGAGTTCGACATTCATTTGTGATAGATAGATTGGATTGCTTCAAAATTTTCATCATAGAATAATTGTAGAGTTACTTTTCCTAACAGATTTGTCTAGGTTTTTCAAGTATCTGAATCTTTGGTCACCAAAAGACTAGAACAGTAACCCGTAGAAAATAGTTGATGTAGTAATTAAAAAGAATACAGTGAAGAGCAATATGTCCAAAGAAAGAGATGCTTGCTTCGATTCCACCTCAAAGTTCTCCATAATCTTGTTCTATGACTCGGGTCACGGGTGCTACTTCGTTTAGTATTCGAATGATTCGTCTCCGACCGACTCGACTTAGTATACAGTCTGATAGATTTTGATAACAGTATACTGCAGAATGTCCGGCTTTTGGCCACCATTGGAATCTCGAAAACTATAAGAGATACGACCTGTTAATTTTTAAATGTGCTTTTGTTTTGCCAAAAAATCTCAGTTAATAACGGAAAACTGATTTTGGTTGAAGTTTTCATTTTCAAAAAAATCGTATTGTAAAAATTGTTTCAGTTAAAAAATTCCTAATAAGGAATAATTCCAGTGTTGCCAGATTTCACGATTTATTGTGAGATCTTACGATTTTTAGATATATTATTTTAATGGTAATTGATACATGTATATAATAAAACTTATGTTGCCCCATCAAAAATTTGTATTAATTTCGCCTACTTCAAATGTATAGCGAATAGTGTACATATTTTTACCGCGAATTTCAAATGTGCAGACATAATAGGTCACGGTGGCAAAATAATGAACTACAGGTTGACTTTTTATTAAATTATAATATTAAAAATTTGTTAAATATACGAATTTGTGTATCTAAATTGACATATATATTGTAATATGAGTAACAAATATTGCTGCTTACTTGAGTGCACATTGTCCCGTTAGAAAGGCAATAAATTATGTTGTCACGAATTCCCGCGTAAATGAAGAGTTCGTATTTACATTAAAAATATGCCTGACAAGATGAAAAAAGGTAATAATACAGTGCGTGGATCAGAAAATTATAAATTACTATAACCATCTTGTATACTTTGAAGATTTATTCATTATATTTCAAAGAAAACTGTTTCAAAACGAGGTTAGTTTTATAAATGTTCACAAAAATATCACTTAAGTTATCTTCACTTCCACGAATACATCCTATACTAATGTTCACAAGTGAATACGAAATATAATCATGAAATTTTGCTATTTTAACTATTTCTTTGAAGATATCATCTAAAACAGAAGTGATTATACAATATAAGTTAAAATTTTATAAAAATGTACTAGGAATTTACATTAATTTACCCTAAATGGATAATATAAAACCTACTATAAAATAATGTAAAAAGAAAATTAAATATAAGGGTGCATACTCAACGCCCGAATATTCAAAACCAGAATATTCATGCACAGAATCATTCAAAACCAGAAATTCATGCACAGAATCATTCAACACCCGAATATTCAAAACCAGAATAAGAACGGCAACGTAATGTATTTAGATTAAATATTTCGAGAGAATGTGCCATCTATCCCTCCATATACGAATTATTTCTGAGTTAGTTCAAAAAATACATAATAGGTGGATGTTGCACAGTGTTGCCACGTAGCTAGAACAGCAAGATAAGATTTTATAAAGGTTTTTAAGTTTGCTACTGTAATAGTTATTTACATACTAAGTGCGGGAAAACACTCATCCCGCATGAGCGCTTATTTGAGGCACGAGCGAGCTTGCGAGCGAGGGCTTCATTTGCGCGAATGCGTGGATGACGTCTTCCCACAAGAAGTTTGTACAATACTTTTTGTAACGAACAAAATCATTATTAATAGAGTATAAATGTCAAGATAATTGTACAAAATTTGCAAATATACAAGTAAATAGCACAGCAGCAATTTCATAGCAACGGTTGTTAAGTAAATTGTTGATTTCGAAAACATAATTGTTTGCATATTTTTTCAGATTTAAAAGTTGTCAAAATGTCTGATTCTGATATTTCTTGTATGCCTCCCGAAATTTAAGGCTGGAGACAACGAATAAACGCTTTTTTAACTTATTATAATGGCAAATGTGTTAATTCACCTGTAATTCAGTATGTAAATAACATATAAACTAAATTAAGCAGAAGTTCTAACGCATATTGTATGTTGTACTTACCAATTTTTCAAATAATTAAATAAAGAACAATGTCCGGCACATGCCTCTATTTTACTGGTAGTTTAATTGTCAGTGTAAGTGTAATATCTGATAATTTAAATTTAAGGTTATGTACTATTTTGATATTGGACAGATGACAGATTGTTCTCAAACAGATTGCACTGATGGTAGGCAAATTTATTATTTATTAATAAATTATGTATTCTTATTGGTTTTTAATGCTTGAAAATCGTCAATTTTCGAAAAATTTATAAACTATATTTTTTCTCGTTTCATTCTTTTAATTGCTAATAGATAGCGCTAGTAGTATTAAAATGTCAAAATTAGCAATGAAATTTCTAATTTAATTTAAATAATTTTTATTCATTCAACTAATTTTCCTCAATTATCTTGTTCTTATATTAAATTTGTTGTAAAGTGTAAAAAAATTAAAAATATAAATAACACTTTTAAGCTACTCGATCAAAATACTTTCCATTGAAACACTAGTGCGCGAAAGTAAAACAATAACGGGAATATGGCCTTTCGGATTGTGAGTTGGCTGCGGGAAACATTAGTTTCTAGGTAGTGAGCAAGGAGGAACAGGAGAAAGCACTTAGATTAGCAGCTTGTGTCATTTGTGGCGCCATCATACGGCAATGGCCCCAACTAAAATTAGTTCTTTATTACCTGTTAGATGTCACTAGGTGTAATATAAAATTTGAATTTTCTTAGTATTTGTTATTGACTATAACATATATTTATTATTTTTTAATGTATAAGCTAGCAAAAAGAAGTAAACTATTCATTTACGAAATAAATTGATATTTATCGTAAAAGCGTTTGTATTGATTAACTAATGAGAAATATGAATGCTGTCGTCATGACAACATAACAGTGACGTGAAAGTTTCGACAGTTTTTCTTGAAAAATTTGTCGTGAAAGTAAATTGGAAAAAATTATTCTTTTTATCTTTAATTAAAGTGGTGTATATTTATGAAAAGGTAAGTAAGAACTTCTTTCGTTATTATACATTGTACAATAAAGACGTATGTAACTTTCGAATTTATAGATGCCGAGATCGTGCTGCGTCCCTTCTTGCTATATGTTTAGCGAGAAATTAAAAGTACGATTTCCGCCACCTGAAACAAGGATGGATCTGTTCAAAAAGTGGATCACTATCATTAAAAATCCATTGCTTTTAGAAATGCCGCCAGAAAAAGTATATGAAAATTATAGGATATGTATGGGGCATTTTGAGGAGCAAAGGATTGATTACAATTCTTCGAAAAAATATTTAAAACCGGGAGCAATTCCAACATTATTTCCTACCAAAGGTATTTCCATTACATTTAATTTAGAGAAAAAACTATTTGATTATTCCCCGAATAGATTTTCTCTTACTATTCTTCTGTTAGTTTCAACTTGTTTTTAAATTTATATATTGTTGGGGGAGACTACACTTTTTGTATTTAATTTCTTTGTTGCAATCAATTATCTTTAATATAATCAAAATTTATTGTTGTAATCAAATTTAAATTTTCATTGTTGCAATCAAACTTTCTCTGTTATAATTAAAGTATATTTGTTGTAATTAAACCACTTTACTTATTCTAATTAAGAATATTAAATAAAAGGTTTTTTATGAGTACATGTAATATTTTAACTTTAACTTAGAATTTAAGACTACAAATTAATTTTGTGAATGCAGCATTAATTATTTTTCATTATAAGTGTTAGATTTAAGAAATTTGATACTAAATATTTTTTTTAAATTAAAATTCAAATGTATAAATTTCCTTCATTTGAAAATTGTGTAGATAATTTATTGTGTATAATAGTTTTTTTTGTTAAAATGATGTATTGTACGCTTTAGGTTAAAATAAAATTTATGTAAACTAATATTTTGTGTATATTTAATTTTTAATTGTAAAAAAATAAAATTTAATAAAAAAAATATAGAAAACTGCCATGAGAGACATCTTGCGGCAATGGCCCCAACTAAGCAACATGCCGCCTTGACGGTTCTATTGTTTTAACATTGAGTGCGCACTCCTGATCCTCCTTGGTAGTGAGTTGTGGTAGTGAGTACGAAAAACAAGTATACATGTACATTGAAGATTCAAAATATATTATCTGGTTATTATGAAACAATATTTTTGAATTATTGATTATCGAATACCTCTAATGCCTAGTGCACACGGAGAAACTTTTATCTAAGTTTCCGAAAATTTGTTTCCCAATAAGAAGAAGTATGAAAAGTTTCCGGAAAGTTAATGCCTAGTGCACACGGAGAAACTTTTAGTAAAGTTTCCTGAAATTTGTTTCCCGAAGAAGAAGAAGTTTTGGAGAAACTTTTGCATTTACGTACCGTGTGTTCACACGAGAAAAATAAAAGTTTCCTCAAAACTGGTAATTTTTCTCTAAATCTATAGGCTCTTGGAGAATTATTTTTTCGAAAGAGAACAAGAAGTACACAAAATTACATGTAAGAATTAAATTTAACTAAAAGTAAATGGAGAAATAAACTAAACTATATATGCTTATAACTAAGAATTCTAACAGAACTAAATTTATGAAGTAAACTAAACTACATAAGATTTCTGAATAAACTACACTGAAATAAACCAATTTTTATAAACAAGAATTATTGTAATCGACGCCAAAAATCAAAGTTTTTGTGATCCTAACCTCTTTTTCTTTACAAGTGTCATAATAGATGAGAAGTTAGGTGCACGTCAAAAAGTTTCCACAAAACCTCTCAAGTTTTAACGGCGCCGTTAACTTTCCGGAAACTTTTCATACTTCTTCTTCTTGGGAAACAAATTTTCGGAAACTTAGATAAAAGTTTCTCCGTGTGCACTAGGCATAATGGCGCCGTTAAAACTTGAGAGGTTTTGTGGAAACTTTTTGACGTGCACCTAACTTCTCATCTATTATGACACTTGTAAAGAAAAAGAGGTTAGGATCACAAAAACTTTGATTTTTGGCGTCGATTACAATAATTCTTGTTTATAAAAATTGGTTTATTTCAGTGTAGTTTATTCAGAAATCTTATGTAGTTTAGATTACTTCATAAATTTAGTTCTGTTAGAATTCTTAGTTATAAGCACATATAGTTTAGTTTATTTCTCCATTTACTTTTAGTTAAATTTAATTCCTACATGTAATTTTGTGTACTTCTTGTTCTCTTTCGAAAAAATAATTCTCCAAGAGCCTATAGATTTAGAGAAAAATTACCAGTTTTGAGGAAACTTTAATTTTTCTCGTGTGAACACACGGTACGTAGATGCAAAAGTTTCTCCAAAACTTCTTCTTCTTCGGGAAACAAATTTCAGGAAACTTTACTAAAAGTTTCTCCGTGTGCACTAGGCATAACAAATAGTATCTGGCAATACTGTCAGCACGATTTACCGTAGTTCATAGTTTTGTGGTAGGAGTCAATAGCTATCTATAATAATTTTGTGAATAAAAAGAGACAGATATAGTATCTTGCTAAGCCATATGCGTTGCCGTTCTTATATGTATTATAATTATATTCAAAGCCAGAATATTCAAAAACCGAATGAAAAAGTTTAGGCTACCTGTTACTAGATGTCACTACGAAAGCTAGTTCAACGTGTGTTCAATGGTGGTGCAACATATGCGTTGTCGATAATCTAGTGAACTTTAATTTGGTCAAAAGAAAGTAAGTGGACATACGTCTGCATTCAATCCATTCAACTGTCCACAGCAACTGTCAAAAGTGACAGCTACGCTAGTAAGAGAACATATCGATGGTGAAGAATGGAAACCTCCTATGTCAAAAATCGCTATTATTCAAAACATTAAAAAAACATATTTATAAAAAACCCTTTTACAATTAAAATTATAGCTAACATTAAACTTTTAATAATTATCATCCAAATTTATGTAACAATAAATTTTAAATATACTTTTAATTCATAGACTCCTATATTCTATTGACAACTGACAAGCTGCGACATGACATCTGGTGGGAAAAATATGAACTTTCCGATTTGGTACTATATTGTAACTGTATGCTTGAGTTACATGTGGTTTGATCATTTGATGTGAATAAAAATGGGAAAAAGTCGTACAAATTGTTGTATATTCTGACGTCACTCTCAAGATCTGGTCGAGACACAGGCATTGGGTTTTATAATTTTCCGAAACATGGCCAAAATAAAGTTAAAATTACGACAAGAGCAAGTGTTGAAATGGATATGGATCGACGAAAAGCATGGGAATATGCAATTCGTAGTGCAAAACAAATAACAAAACATATGCAAGTTTGTTATCGTCATTTTACATCGGATAATTACATATTTCGTGGTCTTTATCTAGCTTTACACGTGCATTCTGCACTAATAATTTTTAAATTTTCTCTAAATGTATTTTGATTTCATGTGGTTTTGGTTTTGCAGAAATTGCACTGGTTCGCAGACAAAATGCAAATATTAACCACATTATACCGTCATTTTTTAATACTCCACATAATATTATGTGGTTAGCGTTTATAATTCGCTCACCTGCGATCATCAATTTCGATTGATTAAATATATATAAAATTATAAATACATTTTAACATATCTTCTATAATACATTTAGAAGTAGCTGTTGCTTCCAGAAATCTAAAATGTTCTGTGGTACCAAACCCCATTTTAAGTGAAAAAAATTGCTTTTGTTGTTTGTTTTCATATGTCACAACACTGCGAGTACCAATTCAAAAGCAGCTGATCGGCCCGATGGTGCTGCCGCCATCGGACATGTCAGTTCTCAATACCGCATGACTTGGGACTCTTGGGAGTAATTTGCAGAAAATTATTTTCAGTGCCATACAAGAAGTATGTTTTTCTCTTTATATTACTACGATATTGATAAAGAAGGTAATTGCACCATATGTAGAATAATTTTTTAGATTTTATTAACATAAAGGTTAAAAAGGTCAAATTTAACATAGGAGGTTTCCATTCTTCACCATCGATATACTAAAAAACAAATTAATAAATATTATATTCCAAATTAATAACATATGTTTGGTGAACGTTTATTTCTTTTAGAACGAGTTAGCCACTATTTTATAAGGTGATTACAACAGGTATCACAAAAATTTGTGTAAGAATACTGCCAAATGAATTTTTTAAACAATATTAGCTTACTTATAATTTTATTTATAAAATGTCTTTTACAAATAGGAGATTTGTGTCATATTATGTAGCAACTTTCTGTTAAATTGATATATGTATATCTTAAATAATTTCCACTTGTAATACTTTGATGATTTAATTGTGGAGCAAAGGAATGTCAGGAATGTAAATAAATAAATTTACTCATTTTTTAAAGCAAACGAACACATTTTATTCAAATATATACGAGCCCAGGTTCATAATAGTTAGCCAGCTTACATTTTCAAGAAATTTTCCACAAAATTCTTTCGTTTACTTCAAATATAGACTAAAAACTGTGGACCAAAAGACGTATGATAATAGCTCGACCGGCATTTAAAAGGTTTGGCACAAGACATATGGGACAATAATCTAACAGAATAATGTGCAGGGCTTGTGAATACAATGAAAAAAATATAATTTTATTTGTCAGAAACAGTCAGAAATAAACAATAGTAAAAAATATTGTTTGAAAATATTGTCACTGCTGCATTGTGTCAAGTATAGGTTGTTGGCGTAAAAATATACTTATGGCTTATGATAAGTAAGTAATTTAATTTCGGTTTATTTTTTTCAAATGTAACATTTTCGTCGTTAGAAAGTTAAATGTCGGCATCCCAAACTACGAGAAATTACTAAGAGACCATTTGTTACCGATTGGACCTCTGGCTTTTATGGAGGAGACAAGCCTACGTTAAGGGATTCTTTATCTGTACTTCAACATCTTATCACAACATCTGTTCCTCACGCATATTGACGACAGGAGCAATACGAAATTTCAAGGATTTATCCAACTCTTCATGTGAAGAAAACTAGACCAATAGCTTCATATTCGATGTGATTGTGTTAGTTACTTTAGTCTTCATCCAAGAACTTGAAAACTAATTTCAAAGTCGACTTTTGATAACGAACATGTGCGGTATAAAATAGTGGTCAACCACTAAATTTGTGGAGCGCAGCTCAAGTGGTTCAGTTACGTAGTACGTATGGCATCTGTCTTAGAAGTTAAACGTTTCTGCGAAAGACCAATGTTCTACTGCTGGCAAAAAAATCAGAAAAAATATAAAATAGAAGAACCTATGTCCCGAAAATGCATGTGATTGTTTGAAACGGCATTTCAAAAGTCACGCGGAACAACGTTGTAAGGATACCAAATACGAACGTCTAAAATTGACACATATGTTTTGTGACGATACGTACCGCGTCTCAGTATTGTTGTGTTTAAACAATTAAACGATGTAATATTGTAAATAAATCACAGCATCCTGGAAGTATAACTATATAGTCAGAGATTTGCAAATAAATGTATGTTTGACTTACCTGTGTAATATAAAACCATGATACGAAGCGTGTACATTGTTGTATATTATTGTTATGCTGTTCATTGGTTGTAGATAGGATTTGTTACACATTTATTTGATCGCTAGAACTGTCATTGTTTTCGAGGTTATGTTCAGCGCCGTGAATTGAGTGGCATGCTTAATTCTTATCATTGTAAAATATTATTTTATAATATTTGTTACAATGTTTTTATTGTATTTTACGACAAACTGTGACTGCCTGAAATTATTACAATTTCTATTAAATTAGTTTTTGTTGAAGGAGCGTTCGCAGCGCCATCAGTCAGTCATATGTTGAAGTTTAAAGTCTCCCCTCTTAATAATACGCGAGATTTTTCCTGATGTACCAAATCTCGGGTATGAAAGACCGCGCATCGTCTAGAGAAAAAGAGTTCTTCAGTTCGTCCGACTTGAACCTAGCAACTGTGTTCCGGGCTAGAGCTGTAGCTCAGAGTGAGTTAGTTGAGCTCTGAGAAGAACGTTTGAGTCTCACAGTTCCCTTGTAGATTAAACTCAGTCCGTCATAGTTTTCACAAAGGGTTTCATTCTTTCTTTTATTTATTTGTTACATTTTAATTTTACATTACGTTGGGAATAATAAAGTACCTAGTTGGTTAAGATAACTACGTGCTTTTCTGAGACAAACCCTAACCCACCTCCGCAGATAGCTATCCAGCAACCCTTCCTCTCTTTTAGTATCCGCCGCCGAAGGCGTCCGAGCAAACCGAACCTTGCTGGCAGAGAGGACAAGTTGGCGCCTCAATCCACAGGACCGGCGTCACAAATGGCGCCCGAACAGGGATCGGCGTCACAAATGGCGCCCGAGCAGGGACGGCATCACATTTTAAAATAATGTGTAATCATCAATATGCACAGGAATTCGCCCGGTTATTACAAACATTCAAGAACGAGAAGAAAATGCTTTTATTGTAATATTTTGTTTAAATAATGTAAGTTGTACATACAATAGAGAAATTAAAAACAATTTTTTTTGAATATACTGAAATTATAAAAAATTATTGTATATTTGAAAAAAAAACCATATTTTCAGATTGTAGGGACCTTAAAACGTGCTTAATCATTAAAATCTGGATATGCGATTTTTAGCATGAATCCAATACCTCTCTTAGCGAGAGGTAAAAAGATATGTTAATTTTTTTTCAATACCTCATTATTCCGTCAATGATATGAAAATTTTAATGTTATAAGTAATTAATTCACATGTGAAAGAAATTGTCGAATATCAACTGATTACAAAAGAAAATCACATTGCTCTGCGATACGTAATTGCTAGAAAATTTCTTAAAACACTATCGCGCTTTAGAGTCATTGAAAACCCATTAATCAATGAGGCACTATTCTAATTTACATACATACAAATTAATTAATTAAAACATTCGTAAGTTGCGGGAAAATAAAATAAACACAACACCGTCTTACGATTGAACAATTAATAGATTTGATCAAAGATCGTTGCTCGGTTTTGGATATATATATATATATATATATATATATATATATATATATATATATATATATATATATATATATATATATATATATAATATATAATGAAATATGTAATAATAATAATAATAGCCCTTTAGTACAACATAAAAGAAATTACATAGTTATATTATATATATATATATATATATATATATATATATATATATATATATATATATATATATATATATATATATATATATATATTTAATATTAACATATAATCAATACTAGAGAGTACCAAACGTAATATACAAATATTTGTTTATTGTAATTATTAGTTGGTTGTAGTCCATTGCTGACCGAAGGCCTCCTCACGGTTTTTCTAGGTTTCCCTGTCCGAACATTTTCTCCACCATAATTTTCCTCCTAATTTGGTTATTTCATCGTCCCATCGTTTCAGTTGACCTCCTCTACTTCTTTTGTGGTTTCGTGGTAACCACTCCGTTATTTTTTTAGACCATCTGCTGTTGTTTCGTCTAGATAAGTGGCCTGCCTATTTCCTTTATTTTGGTTCTGTTTCTCAAATCTTCATTCTTGACTCTATCTTTTCGTGTAATGCTCAGCATATTTCTTTCCATTTTCCTTACGTTTATTTGTAACGTTTTTTCTTGTTTTTTCTTCAGTGCCCATGTCTGGCATCCATAAGTGAGGCACGAGAGCACACACATATGTTTCGCATAAAATCCTTTGCTCTTTTGAATGAAGATGTAAGAATGCAATATGTTGAAAGGATGAATGAATCCTTGCCCGAATGTGAGTCTAATTTTGATTGTAATATAATTGAAGATTGGATGAAATTTAAGGATTCCCTCCTCAAATGTGCAAAAGAAGTTTGTGGTGAAAGCAGATTAGGCTCTTGTCCGAAAAATGCATGGTGGAATGATCAGGTGAAAGAAGCGATTGATGAGAAAAAGAGGACATATTTGAAGTTTTTAAATGTTAAGGATTCGCCTGGGCGTTTGCATGAAGAATGTTTGTTTGAATATAAAAGGAAGAATAAATGGGTGAAGCAAGTGGTGAGAGAAAGTAAAAAGCGATTTGATGACTTGTTGAGTGAAAGGTTGACAAATGATTTTAGTACGAATAAATTCCTGTTTTGGTTGAGTGTGAAGAGACTGCGAGGTGGAAGTGGCTGTGAGAAGTGCGAATGGAGAGTTATTGTGGAATGAATCAGATGTGTGGAATAGATGGTGCGAGTATTTTAAAGGTTTGTATGGAGGTGAGATTGAGAGGGATGATGGTAACAAAACTGGCAGTGAAAATGATAATGAAGATGATTATGATATAGATGAAAGTGATGTATGTGATGCATTGGCGCATGTAAGGAATGGTAAGGCTGCGGGTTTGAATGGGATTACAAATGACATGTTAAAGTATGGAGGAGAGAAAGTTTTTGAATGGTTAATTTATTTGTTTAGTTTTTGTTTGAAACGTTGTGTGGTTCCTGAAGATTGGAATAAAGCTGTTATTTGCCCATTATTCAAAGGCAAAGGCAGTTCGAGTGAATGTACGAATTTTCGCGCGGTAAGTTTGTTGAGTGTAGTAGGGAAACTTTTTGGTAAGGTTATAATTCATAATGTGCGAACCTTAACAATTTCAAAAATTAGTGACGTTCAGGGTGGTTTTTTGCCTGAGAGGGGATGTGTCGATCAATTGTTTGCTCTTCGAATGATTGTTGAGAAGTCACTTGACAACGACAAGAACAAGAAAGTGTTCTGTGGCTTTCTTGATTTAAAGAAGGCGTATGATAGCGTTCTTCGAGATACTTTGTGGGATATACTCGGAGAGTACGGTGTGAATGGAAACTGGTTGGGAGCGATTCGAGAGTTGTATGAGGATAGTGAGGCTGCTGTGAGAATAGATGGTAGGTTGAGTGATTGGGTTTCGTATAAATGTTGGTGTGAAACAGGGCTGTGGTATGTCTCCGTGGTTGTTCAACTTGTATATGGATGTGTTATTGCGGAGAGCTTTGAGTGAAATGGATGGTGTACATATTGATGAAAGTATAGTGCCTGCGTTAACGTATGCTGATGATGTAGTTGTTTTAGGAAAAAATGAAGAGCAACTCAGGAGAATAATAAAGAGAATACATGTAGTTGGAAGAAGTATGAATCTGGTGTTGAATGTTGATAAATCCAAAGTGTTAGTATTTGAAAGGAGTAAAATGGTGACTGAGTGCAATGTGTTGGTGGATGAAGTGAAACTGGAGCAGGTAAATGACTTTGTATATTTGGGTAGCATGATGTCGAGGGATGGTGGAATTGATCGAGAGATAGAAAGGAGAGTGAGTGCGGGATGTAAGGTAATGGGTGCTCTGGGTACGTTTGCACGAAACGTTAACGTATCAAGGGATGCTCGGTTAATTTTTGCCAGTGGGTGTTATCCATGACCACTTTTTGTTCTTTTTCTGGTCGAAAAAGGAGTTCACGAGCTTTAGTTCGTTGCTTTGGGCAAAATTTATCAGTCTCGTGCCTCTTCCATTTCTTGTACCATAACAGGAATTTCCCATAATATGATCTTCGCACGATCTTTTTGGCCGATTCTGGCGTTAAAGTCTCACATAACTATTAGTTGGGATTTTAACTGATGCAGCAGTATTGTTTTTTCTGATATTTCGTAGAATTTTTCTACCTCTTCGTCTGTATATGCAGTGGTTGGTGCATTGCATTGGATAATTGTATAATCTAAGTTGTCTATTTCAATTTTTAGTACAGAGATTCGAGGTGAAATGGGTATGAATGCTTTGATATTGTTTTTCCATTTGTACTTTATTACAAAGCCTACACCGTAGTTACTATTCTCTGCTTCCGAATGACATAGGATTATTTTTGATTTTTTAAATGTTATTTCATTAGTATTTATTCTTATTTCAGCTATACCAATTATATCCCATTTGATTTCATTTATGGCTGTTTCAAAATCTACGATTTTTTCTTCGCTAGCTAGTGATGTAGCGTTAATTGTACACAAGCTTATGGCGTATTTATTGTTGTAATTAAATATATTTTTTGGGGGTTTTGATCTTACTCTTCCGGGGTGATCAGCCGTGATGGAAGAGGATAGGTTGCTGATATTTTTTCTTGGTTGTGTTATAGGTTGTAAGTTGTTGAGAGAGATGTCCTTATTAACTTGATGTGTGGTTACGTTAGATACAGTTAATTGCTATTGTTGTGTTAATGGTTGAATATATTTTCTTATATCTCCTGTTTGTGAATTTTTAATTGACGGAGGTGAACTACTTCTTTTTCGGATAGTTAGATTCTTTGAGATATTGGGTTTTTGCTTTTCCCCCCCTTCTCTATACAATTTTTTTAGCACATAAGCTTCGATCTTATTAATTTAAAAATATTTCAGTCACGGAATTTGCATGAATTGCATCACTGGTCAAATTTCATTTGGAACTTAGTCGATAGATGGCCACTAAATCCGCAATTTTTAGAAACACTATATGATAAGAGTATGGACACGACGTATATCCGCCATGTTCACTCATTTTTCCGTAACAAGGGTAGAACATACAGCTAATTTCATATACTTCTTGAACGACTAACTTCAATTCCGACTAGGTTTTGTTGGTTTAAAAAAAAAAAAATTAGACGTAAAATGTTTAAAATAATATAAAAAGACATGATTCGTAGGTACTTAAACTAAACTGTATTTTATTCAATTTTTCTGTAATTAATAAGATACAAAATATATGAAAATAATTAATTTTAATTTTATTAAAAAAAAAATTGCCCCCCCCCCCTGGGTTATAGAAAAGTCGGCGCCTATAATCCCGGAGCCTACGTTTCAACCGCAACTCCATGGTTACACAGTTTAGATCTTAAATGCATGTAACTGACAGATATATGTCACTGTCAGACAAATTAAGCATTTCAAATAATAATAGTACCGTTTTAAAAAGAAAATATGGAAAGAAATTTAATACAGTTACCAGCATAAGTAAATATGTAGGAATATAGGTAGGTATATAAATAAATAAAATAAAATATATCGTCACGGCATATTACCAATTCCTGGGTGTACCAATATAGTTTGTACACAGATGCTGGTAACGATGATGACATATTTGTATCGTGCGTGGAGAGTGCAACACAGGGGTCATTTTTGTATCATTTAAAATTCGAAATATATAGGGTCGGTCGGGATGGAATCTGGTATTTAAATTTAATTTAATTTTAAGTGTTGGCCACATCAGATTTTTTTATATGCTTTCTATAAGAATTGAAGCCCTTTAAAACTGACCAATTACGTAATAGTTCAAAATTTTATTTATATATATATATACGAAACTTTAATGACATAATTTGATATACTGATTATAGAACAATTTTTTTTGAAATTCGCAAAAATAAGTGTAGTTCATTCCTAGCGAACATTTTTTGTGCCACTGGTTTCATAGTACATTTAATTATTTACACTCATGTTATTAATGAAATAAAAGTATAAACATTGTCTACAAATAATCATTTATTAATTAGTTTTTATGTAGGTATTGGACGCAATCTGGTTCTATTTCCATTTATAACTTGTGGTTCGAAGTTTTAAATGCATACACCAGAGGGTTGAAGATTTATACATACTAAACTGTGATGAAATATAAAATGTAGAGTCAAAAAATCTTGTAGGTAATTATAATTGCGGAATATTACCATTTCCAACATGTAGGCAAGCATTACTGATTCATTGACGTTTCCGAATTCATGCTCTCCATCCAGTTCATTAATTTTTCATATTCTTTAAAATAGGCTTCCTTTGACTTGTTAGGGACCAATCTCAATTCAGCTTGTTCAGCTAATTCTTGTATACTAGATGAACTTTGCTTCTCCATTCTATCCGCGTTTTCCGTCTTAACGATAGTCCTGATGTTTATAATAATAAACAACAAACTGCGAAACGGCAAATCCGCATAGTAACGTATACAACAAATACTAATCAATCGCCATGTAAACGATGTTACGTCATATCACACAAAATTATGAAACATCAAAATTAAAATTTCAGATCCTTTCTTCTAGCATATTGTGCAGGTATAATTAAAAAAAAACGTATGATACACGTACACGTGTGTAAGAGCCATTAAAGCACTTGTGCTTTTAAAAGCGATCCGCTTCGCGTCGCGTTTTACGCTTAACACGCGTGCTTTAATGGCCGGCTTATACACTTGCAACATAATATAGTATTTTCAACCAGTGGTTCACAAACTGTGGATATCAACTTTGTTATTTTAAATAAAACTATATTTTTTTATTTGCTTATTCGATAGGGAATTTTATTCTGAATTCAATGATATAATATTTGTATACCATTAGATAACAATTTTTATGAGAAAAATGCATTTCATTATAGCTAAAATAAGTATGCCATGGATGAAACAAATTGAATATGGATTAAGATTTTAGAGTGCTGTGACCGAAACAATAGAACTATTTATATTGTTTACAAAAGTCAGTTGCTATTGTTGAATTATTATGGTTGTGTGAATACTGAATAAGCTCAATAAAATAGAAAAATGCACAATTTTACTTATAATGAAAAAGTTGATATTATGAAGTGTACATTTTAACAAGAAAAAATATCTTTATGTATCAGGAGAAATATCCTCAAAGAGAAGTAGCATCACAGATATTTTCGAAGATTAGAAGCCAGATTACGTGCCAATACAACTGCATTTATTGAAAAACAAAGAACTACAATAAATAATGATATTGAAATAGATATTTTGGCATATTTTGAAACAAATCCATGGGCATCTATTAGAATGGCTGTTACCGAGTACCAGTGTAATGTAAGAAGAGTACATAAAATTTTAAAAAGAAATAAATACAGAGCGTTTAAACTTAAAAAAGTCCAATATTTACATCTTGGAGACCATGAATTTTAGTCATTTGTTGTTGAATGAAGGCAGGAGTATTTAAAATTTATTATCTATATATGCAAGAAATAATCACTACTGGAGTACTGAGTACCATATAATTGTGCGTGTGAGAGGAGTTCAAAGAAGATTTAGTGTTAACATTTGGTGTGCTATATTGAAAGATAAAATATTTTTACCTTCCGTCACCTCTAGGTAAGGAAGGTATTGTCTTTGGTCAAAAAATTCGGCGGTGAGTTTTCATTGAATAAGCACGTTTTAGGGTTTTTACAATACGATTTTACTATTTTTGCGATGATGTCTGTATGTGTGTGTGTGTGTGTGCGTGTGTATGTGTGTGTATGTGACCGCGGTTTCGGCCGCGATATCTCCAATACTAGAATTCCAAAAATTCTTGCGTATTCCTCTACCTTACAACCATATGTAGACTTGATTAGATTTTGGTTATAATTGGTCAACCGGAAGTATCCTCATTTGAAGATTTTAACAGTTTTTCTTGAAAAACTCAGTTAAATATTATTACAACTTAAAGAATATATTATTCTCTATACGATTTGATTGCATTTTATATTTCATATTCAACAGATATAGAGTCAAAGAATTATAAAGATAATAATTTTTGTAAATCAGCCAGCTATGCTAACTTAACCATGGAAACTGCTAATATATTCAGGTAATTGAAATTGACAGATGTCAGTAGTCAGTATCAATAAAAAGTAAATGAATGAAATAATAAGGGAAGTAACTCTAGTGTTAGAAGTTTCTAGAAAGATATAAGAGAGAAGGAACTGAATGAGAACTACACGTAAAACAAAAATGAGTGGAACAAGAATATAAAAAATAGTGACTCCCCTAACGAATGGGAAAAACTAAAGAAGAAGATAGTGTCAAGTGTAATTTGAATAGTTTGTTTATGAAATAATTTTACTGGAAATATAGGATCTTTTGCAAGAAAATTTATGTATAGGGCGCGTGCAGTGACGTGACTTTGCTGACTTTGGCAAGCAGATATGGGGCCCGTGTTAAAATGACAGGTATTAATTATATCCATAAGTGACAAATGTCATAATTTTTCTTTCAAATTTTCATGATTTTCTTATTTCATGTGGTTTATTTGGTATAAGGAATGTGGAATTCAGTTGCCGAGAAAAGGAAGCATAAAATACCAAAAAATGAAATTTTGAATGAATAATTATGACATTTGTCAGTTATGGACAAAATTAATAGCTGTCATTCTGGTACGGACTGCTCGTGTCCTGTCCATAAATTTTCGTGCAAAAGATCCTATATTTCCAGTAAAATTATTTTATAAACAAACTATGAAATATTATTTACACATTTAATGTTATTATAAATATTAAAGAATATTCTATTATCTATACGAATTGATTGCATTTTATATTTCATATTCAATGGATGCAGCCGACGCAGGTGGAGTAGCGGTAGCGCTATCGCTTCACGCTCCAAGGGTCCTGGTTTCGAATCCCGGGTAAGGCATGGTTGTTGTGTGTGTCTTTCATCATTTCACCTTCATCAACGAAAGGTATATAATGCAAAAAGTTATAAAAATATTTAGCAAAAATGTCACCCCCATGTATCAATTGTAATAAGTTCGATGTAACTTTAAATACAATAAAGAATTATTATTATATTATATATATTATATTCAATGGATGCAGAGTTAAAGAATTATAAAGAAATTAAATTTTATAAATCAACCACCTATGCTAATCATGGAAACAGCTACTATATTAAGAAAATTCTAACTGAAAAGAAAATGAATGTGGTAGAGATGAGGATGTTGAGATAGATGTTGGGGAAGATACGGTAAGGAATGAATGAATAAGGGAAATAACTCGAGTATGGATGGTAATTACGACTGTAATTAGTTATGGAAACGGATAGCGGGTTTGACAGGCTTAGTGAAGTACACTCTTTTTAATTTGTCAAGCTCTAGGTTATATTTTTAACCATCTTCAGGGCACTGTAATACAATGATGAATACGTACAATATGTTTTAGAATAATTTGGTATAAAATACTTACATTAGTTGAGAGTATTTAAAAAAAAAATCAACATTTACAAACATGTTTTTGAAGCGTGCCATGAGCACATGGTTATCAAGTTTACAAATCGGAAAAATTTAAATAACACATTAATTTTTTTGGCCAAATGGTTACACGATGATGGTGCAACGTATATATCACCATTTTGAATTTTTTGTTTTAACTGTCAAGTCCACTAAAATATAGAAATAGTTTAGTTCATAAGAGTGTGCGTTTTGTCTTACATGTAATTTAAACAGAAAATGGGATTGTTTCCTTATTGTTTTAACCTGGATCCAGGTGTATTAGACAATTGTAACAAATAAGTGGATATATGGCTCAGTCCATCAATATCTGTCCATTTTTTATGGGGTTATTTGTATTGTTAATATGTATCATTTCTAAAAGGTTCTTTTGCATAAATTTTGTTCTGTATCTAGTATTTCTGTTTCATTATATGACAATTGATGTTTCTATTTATTACAGTGATCTGCCAAGTCACAAGATGTAGATCTTAGTTTAGTATCACTTTTGTGTGATGTTATTCTACTTTTTAATGTTCTGCATGTTTGGCTTACATATTGCGCTTGGCAATCAGCTCAAGAAATACGGTACACTAGATTAGATTGGTTTTGGGGTAGAGTTTTATCCTTTGATTTAGAAAATATACTATTTACTGTTAAGCTACTTTTAAAAGCAATTTAAATTGTGCCATGTTTGAGAACTTTACTTATAAGAGGTGTAAGGTCTGGTATGTAAGGTATTGAAGCATATTTGAATTCCTGTGGTTCGTTCTGTTGATCTTGCAACTGATTTTGTGGTAGCTGATTGTTGGTGTTGAAAAGTAAGTTATTTATGATTTTTTTCGGGTAGCCATTGATATATATATATATATATATATATATATATATATATATATATATATATATATATATATATATACATACATATTAAATACCGTGAAATAATGAAATAATATGGCCACCATTTAAACGATCAGCATAACATTGAGGTTTTGGTCAGTTCTAAAATGTTTTCGGCCGGCAAATATAACCAAACCAAACCCTAACCTAACCAAATATTGAGATATTTTTTACTGACTAAATATTTAATTACTTTCCAAATAAAATCTATACTATGATATACGCTTGCAGAAATGAGTTCTAGCATAAGCAGATACAGTACTTTAAAAGTTAAAAAAAAAACCTTAAAAGAACTTCATAGATAAAGTTTGAAAACGAAGTTAAGAGCATTGCGTAAATTCAAATAAATTGTTCCTGTACTAGAAATATTAATATTTTAAAAAATTCAACATTAGACAAACATATTTCTTATATGAACCTCCATTAAAAACAATAATTATCGAAATCTATTAATACTGGACTTTGATTTTAATGTGAAACTCAAAATTCAGTAGCATTTCTTGTTTTCCCATTAAAATCAAGGTCAAATACTGATAGATTTCAATAATACTTTTTTTTAAAAGCAGGTTCATATCAGAAGTATGTTTGTCTAATATTGATTTTTTAAAAATGTTAATAGTTCTGGTACAGGAACAATTTATTTGATTTTTCGCTTCATATTTTAGTATAGGAGTACACAATGCTCTTAAGACAAAACCTCATTCGGCAGGGCGTGCTATTAGAGATACCCGGTATATTACCAACAGTAATAATAATAATAATATCTTTATTCCATTGATCATAAAATACATGATATTGGATGAGTCTGTCATATCATTCACAGTGTAACAACAATATGAAATATATAATATAATTACACAAAAAAATACATTATACTTAAAAAATAATAATTATTGTGCTAGAAATTCCTGTACTGAATATAAACAATTTTTAACTAAATATGTTTTCAAATCAATTTTGTAGGCCCGTAGCGAGGAAGATGATTGTAAAGTATCGGGTATCTTGTTGTACAATACAGCTCCTATATAATATATATTTTTTTCAAATAGGCTAGATTTATGTGGAATTAGTACTAAGTTGTTTTTGTTTCGAGTATTATAATCATGATCATCGTGATGTTTTTTAAAATCTTTACAAAAATTAGCATATTATATAGATAGATGCAAGGAAAAGTTAGAAGATTTAATTGAATAAAAGTAGTGACTAATATTAAAAACACTGTATAACAGTAACAGTATAATAATTATAACAAGAAAGTCCAATTCTCTAAAATTGGTAGCATTATTTACGTTTTTATTTACTGCTTTTTTAATTTTAAGTACCTTATATACGAAATTAACGAGCTTTCTGTTGTTTATGACAATCTTTTACCTTCCGTCACCTCTAGGTAAGGAAGGTATTGTCTTTGGTCAAAAAATTCGGTGGTGAGTTTTCATTGAATAAGCACGTTTTAGGGTCTTTACAATACGATTTTACTATTTTTACGATGATGTTTGTATGTGTGTGTGTGTGTGTGTGTGTGTGTGTGTGTGTGTGTGTGTGTGTGTGTGTGTGTGTGTGTGTATGTGTGTGTGTGCGTGTTCGTGTGTGTGCGTGTTCGTGTGTGTGCGTGTGTGTGTGTATGTGTGTGTGTGTATGTGTGTGTGTGTGACCGCGTTTTCGGGCACGATATCTCCAATACTAGAATTCCAAAAAATACAATTCTTGCGTATTCCTCTTCCTTGCAACCATATGCAGACCTGTTTAGATTTTGGTTATAATTGGTCAACCGGAAGTACCCTCCTTTGAAGATTTTAACAGTTTTTCTTGAAAAAATCAGTTAAATGTTATTATAACTTAAAGAATATATTATTGCCTATACGATTTGATTGCATTTTATATTTGATATTCAACAGATATAGACAAAGAAGAATAGCGATAATAAATTTTATATAAATTTCATAATTCAGCCAGCTATGCTAACTTAACCATGGAAACTGCTAATATATTCAGGTAATTCAAATTGAAAGATGTCAGTATCAATAAAATGAAATCAATGAAAGAATAAGGGAAGTAACTCTTGTGTTAGAAGTTTCTAGATATAAGAGAGACGATTACATATTGGTTTGAACATGTCATGAGGAGAGATGAATATATTAATAGAAGGTGGAAGAAACATAGGAAGACCAAATATAAGATGAAAAGACTGTATTGTAGAAGACTTGAGAGAAAAGGAACTGAATGAGGACGACACGCAAAACAAAAATGAGTGGCAGAAGAAAATAAAAAATAGCGACCCCCTAACGAATGGGAAAACTAAAGAAGAAGATGTCAGTGTCAAGTGCAATTTGCATAGTTTGTTAATGAAATAACTTTACTGGGAATATAGGATCTTTTGCAAGAAAATTTATGTATGGGGCGCGTGCAGTAACATGACTTTGACCCGTGTCAAAATGACAGCAATTAATTATGTCCATAACTGACAAGTGTTATAATTTTTCAATCAAAATTTCATAATTTTCTTATTTCATGTGGTTTGTTTGTTATCAGGAGTATGGAATTCAGATGCCGAGAAAGATAATCACATAATACCAAAAATTTATAATCTTTTGCATGAAAATTTATGTATGGAATTTGTACATAATACACAGGATTGACGGAAGGTATTGTGCTGGCCACATCAGATTTTTTGTTTTGGTGACAAGATAATTCGATAATTTTCTTGACAGTGACTTTCACTCTCCAAACCTTTACACTTTAAACAAACTAGGTCAAGAACAAATGAAAAACTGGTTTAAGATTGTTTGTATTATGTAAGTAGAGACTAATATTTTACTACTTTCAATGAAAAACATCTAAAAATTGAAATTTTACACATAAACAAACGTGATCCACAGACACGAAGAAAAACAACATACGATGACTTTTCATTTTACATAATACGGAATATGTTTTTTTAAACACAATAATTTATAGTTAAAGGCGTACTATAACAAGTGGGGATCTTTATTTTATAATTTTAAATACGTACGTGAATTTCTTAGCCTTATATTTGGTTTCCATGGTTCACACTTAAATCTCGGTGCCTTAAAATCAACGTTGTTTCCGAATGGGGGGTCCAGAATGGACCCCACATTTTTAATGGACTAATTAAATAAAATAAATAAATATATCATCACGGCATTTTACCCATTGCTGGGTGTGCCAAACTGCTAATTAACATATTTAAAAATATTGTTAAAGGAATAGAAACTACAATAAGAAATTGTTACGGTTTAAAATTCACGCTATAACATTTTTGCTCCAGAATCTTATTGCCCTATATATACGTACCTTCCTATCGGCTGAATATAGTTTCCCTCGTTGCATTGTTACTGTTACTGTGTCCATCCTTCGTGTATCTTTATATTTTTATAGTGTTTCGTCCATTAAATTCTCTCTGCTTTTTGGTTGTAATTTTATTGTAATGTTCCTATAGTGTTTATTTATATAAAATATGTTTTACTCCGAATTAGTAACTTACCTGAATCCCTCTTCTACGAAGTTGTAGAAAGGACATGAAAGAAAAATATTAATAATTGCAAGTCATATCTTGCAATTATAAATATTTTTCTTTCATGTCCTTTCTACGCCTTCGTACTTTTCTGACTATTTTCGCCCTATTTCTATTCTATTTAGTGGATTTTTCAATAGTTTATTCTTCGGCGACATACGAGGTTATTTGTTTACCTTGCTGTTTTTACTTGTCGAATTTCACCAGTGGCGGAGCGTTTTTTATTGTATTTCTTCTTTTTATTTTGTTGTTGATTTTTTTTTAGCCATCTTCGTCCGGCAAAACTTCTGGGCTCCAAAAAAAAAGTTTCAGCCTCATGGATTCTGGTACTGGCTCAGTTATGGGGTAGTTGTGTTTCTTTTTACGAGTGCGTTGACACGTGGTTGATGGTCGGCGTAACTTAGTTTTGACGCGAGTGGAGTATCCGTTTGTTGTTTAGAACCAGTTTTTGGTCTCTCCATTGTAGCGGATTTGTACGACATCGGGGGTGCTCGAATGACTTTCCAGTGTTGTGTATTTTGGTGGGTGTCTTCGTGTGATGCCACGAGCATCTTTTTCGAGTTCTGGAAGTCATCTCTCCTCGGAGGATTTGCGACTCTGCCGTCAGCGTCACCATTGTTGTGGACACCTTCTACATTGTGCCCAGTGGCTGTACCTCTGCCGTCACCATCGCCCTACTTCATCGCCTACAATTCCCCGTACACACCATGTAGATAAGTACCTTTTATTTAATATCGTTCTTCCTCTTTTTGGTTTTTTTGTTGCGAGGAAAGAACTTAGCTCAATTGTTGTCTAGGAGGACTGTTGTTACTGTGTCCCCGTGGTAAAATATTATTTGGCGTTTCATTGTTGGAAATGGTATATTTTGTGAAATTCGTTGTTTTATTATATTCATTTTTAGTCAATTGAAGGTCACAGTATTCTTGTGTTTGTAAATTGGAGCCATCAGCTCATTGTAAGAATTATTGTTGGAAATTTATTTTATGTAAAATTGTATTTTCGAACTTATATTTCGTTGCATTGTTGCCCATTGTCGTGACTTGTAACAATGGAACGTGCGTGCACTCCAACTGGCATGTACCTGCCCGCGCTACGAAGTTGATCAATTTCACGCTGCGTAGATGATACGCTTGCGCCCAAAACTGGGTTATGAGACTCCGTGAACAACAATATATTTTTGTACATTTACCATTTTACCTTCTTGCGTTAATGTACATTATATTTTTACAAATTCTTCAATGCCGTCTGCACATAACCTTTTACATTTATTAAATTTCCCTTTTTTATTTATCAACCCTCGGTCGTTTTCAGGCAACAAATTACGGTAGGTACTATTATCTTTATCGTTTTAGTACTCTCCTTTTCATAAATTTCCGGATAAAAATTACGTGGCGCCTTTCATCCCCTATATTTTCAACCCTGCCCGTCTCCACTGTTTAAAAGCTGGCGGCCGCACACCAAACCATCTAGGGTGCGTTATGTAATTTATCGTGTTGCGCGAGGCACGTTACAAAATAATATAATAAAACTTTTAATATTATAATAATAAAAAATCTGATATGGCCAGCACAATACCTTTCGTCAATCCTGTGTATTATGTATAAATTCCATACATAAATTCTCTTGCAAAAATTCTAAATTTCCAGTAAAATTATTTCATAAACAAACTATGCAAATTGCACTTGACACTGACATCTTCTTTTTCTTCTCCTTAGCTTTTCCCATTCGTTACGAGCCGCTATTTTTTATTTTCTTCTTCCACTCATTTCTGTTTTGCGTGTCGTTCTTATTCAGTTTCTTTTCTCTCAAGTCTTCCGCAATAGGTACATACGTACAGACATCACCGTAAAAATGGTAAAATCGTATTATATGGACCCTAAAATGTACTTATTCACTAAAAACTCATCATTGAATTTTTTGACCAAAGACAATACCTAAAGGTAACGGAAGTCATTCTATGAAGAAATTTTCTCCGACTCCGATTTTCGAAATGTTTTCAATTCATTGTCGGGATTGACACTATTTTTGAAGGGTATATGTAATATACTTATAATTTTAAACATTTAACTATTAATACAATAAGAAATAATATCCTGTATGTACTTCCCAGAAATAATCTTCAGTAATGTCTCTGGATTTTTGACACTGACATTTATCTGTCAGTTAAAAACATTTTAATTTTTAAATTGGTTTCCATGACATTATTTGGGCTGTGAGATTTATTCACAACAGATTATTATATACCTTATATATCTTTATCTCCAATTCTATAAAAGATATAAAATATTTATATGTATCAGATAGAGAATTTAATCTCCTTTTATTTGCAAAAACAAATATTTTCAAAAAAATAATATTTAGAATATTTTTTTCAACCATCTGCTTCTCCCGGTTGTCCAATTATTACCAAAACTTTTTCAGCTCTTCCCAATAATGTCCGATTGAGAAATACGTAGTAAAACAGATATTAAGTATTATAGTTTTTGAGAAATCGCCTTTCCAACATTCCCACATACAGACACATACATACATCCACACACACACACAGACATCATCGTAAAAATATTAAAATCGGATTGTAACGTGTAAACGTGTTTGTTCATTAAAATCTGGATATGTGATTTTTAGCATGAATCCAATACCTCTCTTAGTGATAGGTAAAAATATATGTTAATTTTTTTTCAATACCTCATTATTCCGTCAATGATATGAAAAGTTTAATGTTATAAGTAATTAATTCACATGTGAAAGAAATTGTTATATTGTTATAGTTATACTAAAAAAATCTAAATTGGCCATAAAAAAATTCTTGCAAAAGATTATATATTTCCAGTAAAATTATTTTATAAATAAACTATTTAAATTGTACTCATTTCTATCTTGCTTGTTGTCCTCACTTAGTTCATTTTCTCTCAAATCCTTCGCAATACAGCCTTTCCATCTTATCTTTGGTCTTCCTCTGTTTCTTCTATCTTCTACTACTAAGCTGTTATTCTTCTTCCAATATATTCTTCATCTCTCCTCATGACATGCTCAAACCAATATAATCGTCTCTCTTGTATCTTTCTTGGAACTTATATCACTCGAGCCATTTCCCTTATCCTCTCATTCCGTATCTTATCTTTCCGTGTCTTCCCCAACATCCATCTTAACATTTTCATCTCTCTGCCACATTAATTTTCTTTTCATGGACACTGACATATGTAAATTAGAATTTTCTTAATATAGTAGCTGTTTCCATGGTTATAACATAACTGGCTGATTTATGAAATTTAATTCCTTTATAATTCTTTAACTCTATATCCATTGAATATGAAGTACAAAATGCAATTAAATCGTGTAGATAATAGTATATTCTTTAATATTTATAATAACATTGTGTCAAAAATTGATATATAACAGCGTTTTTTCAAGAAAAACTGTTAAAATCATCAAATGAGGGTACTCCGGTTTACCAATTATAACCAAAATCTAATCACTTCTTCTTTTGGATGTAAACTTGAGGAATACGAAAAAATTATAATTCTTGGAATCGTGGTATTGGAGTTATGTGATTCGAAAGGACCATCACACACACATACACACATACATACATACATACATACATACAATATCGTAAAAATGGTAAAATCGTATTATAGGGACCTTAAAACGTGCTTATTCACTAAAAACTCATCATTGATTTTTTTGACCAAAGACAATACCTTCCTTACCTAAAGGTGACGGAAGATAAAAAAGAATGGTGTACCTATATATAACCTCAAAAGGTTAACTGACACATACATAAAAGTAGGGCAGCCAACTATATATGTTAAACAAATAAAACACCAAGAAAGCAATGATGGGTCCACGATGTCCCCCCACCCGGAATTTAAGGGTTGTTGAATAACACAACTGGTAATTTACAGTACTTTGTTTCTATTTTTCTTAACTTAAAAAGGAAAGTTTTATTAGTTGTGCGAAATATCTGTTGTTTACAAAGGGTATGTCTCATATTATTTCATATTAACAAAGGTTATTTACGAGCCCAAACCCATAATATTTATGCCGGTTTACATTTTCAACAAACAAATTATAAAACCTACCCAAATGTTGAGAAACTTCTACAAATTTCTTTCGACTAGTGTAAAATATAGATTTTAAACTTACAAAAACTGACCATGTTATTCAAGTATTCCGCCATTTAATATTAGTAATTTAATTCTACGAAGTCGTTTTTCATTGTGCATAAAGTAAAGTGTCTCGGTAGAAGCTAAGTCTGGCCCTTAAAATGCCGGTTGAACTATTATCACTCGTTATTTTGCCCACAGTTTCTTTTTTTTAATATTAAGTATATTTAAAGTAACCGAAAGAATTTTGTGGAAATTACTAACCATTTGTGTAGATTTTATAATTTGTTTAAAATGTAAACCAGCCGAAATATTATGGGTTTGGGCTCGTATATAGGTATAAGATGATCTCCAATAATAAATGTTAACTCAAATTATGTTTTAGTGTGTATTATGTATTAGTTCAATATCTTATTTAAATATTATTAGTTATTTTTGAAAATGATATCATTAAGACCAAATTACAGTTTTGTACCATTCAAAATTCAAATTATTACGTAGAGAATTATTCAACGTACACGTAGGGAGGCATACTTTATGTATAAGTATTACCAACTTCGAACTTAATGTGAGTTTTGTCAGTGAAACAAAATTGGACGTCTACGATTTAATGTAACGTGTAATAAATAAAGGAAAATAAAATATTTTGTTATTATTTGACAGAACAACTAGAGTATAAGTTAGTTACATGTAACATGAAACTTTTAGAGTACAAGGACAAAATCATGGATTTTCCTGTTCATATACTTTTTATACTGTTTTCCTTTTATATATGAATAATGTTCTTATATACAGGGTGGTTTTGAACTTAATGTCATAAATTTAAGGGTAAGTAGTATGACATGTGTAGATGACGAAACAGAAAGATTTTTTTTATAGATTTGCGTATTTAAGGGTAGTTTTCATGAAATTAACATTTTTGGTTCCACTGAATCATTGGCAACGTATTTGCATTATTTTATCTATTACACGATTATTTTCGTTAAAAATGCTATTTAATTTAATTATTAAGAATAATATCTTATACAACTAATTTTGAATTGAAAAATTTGAAATATTATTATTACACGACATATATTTTTATTTCAAAAAAGGGATGTTAATTTAAATGTCTGCAGAAGTGCACTGTTTCTTTAACTCGTCATCGATGTTCGTTCACTTTTTAACTAATTATTCTATTTTACACTCTTTTTTTATGAAAACTGGCAACACCATACTATTCCAACATTCTCTGATGAATCTTATGAAGCTTTATGTCATTTTGCCAAAGAATCGTGATATCTTGCTGGTCTCTTACAACCAAACTTCTAAGAGCACCGCCATGATGTACATTCCCCTAGTCCACTTATACACACCATTTCTTCTACTCGGCACTATCAACTTCTTCTGCAGGAATGTCTCTTCACTACACAGAAGTTACAAATATTTCATGTGATCTTTTTCTGAAACATTGTTAATTTGTCATCAAGTTTTTATATCACCCCCCGTATAATAATGCTAATATGAAATATAATATACTTACCGAAAATATATTGTATGATAAAGTACTGTATTGCTATAAAGATACCAATTTACAAATAATAGTTTTAATGTCAAAGTATTTCGAACGATGTAATAGAGAATTGTGGGAAATTTACAGCAGTTCTCAAACATTCTGTTACCTTTTTATAGTATTTAGACATTAAAGTTTGAGAATCACTGTAAAAACTGTACTACTTATGACATCTATGAAAGGGTCAGGAAGTATTTCCAAACGCTACTAGATTGAAACTTGTTATCACGTTTCTGTATTCAGTTTCACCCCCCTGTTATGGACGTAATTAATAGCTGTCATTTTGACACGGGTCCCCATATCTGTTTGCCAAATTCAGTAAAGTCACGTCACTGCACGCACTCTATACATAAATTTTCTTGCAAAAGATCCTATATTTCCAGTAAAATTATTTCATAAACAAACTATGGAAATTGCACTTGACACTGACATCTTCTTCTTCTTTAGTCTTTCCCATTCGTTAAGGAGTCGCTATTTTTTATTTTCTTCTTCCACTCATTTTTGTTTTGCGTGTCGTCCTCATTCAGTTCCTTTTCTCTCCTTTCATCTTATATTTGGTCTTCCTATGTTTCTTCCACCTTCTGTTATGATATATTCATTCTTCTTCCAAATATTCATTTCTCCTTATGACATATTCAAACCAATGTAATCGTCTCTCTTATATCTTTCTAGCAACGTCCAACACTAGAGTTATTTCCCTTATTGTTTCATTCATTTACGTTTTATTGATACTGACATCTGTCAATTTGAATTACCTGGTTAAGTTAGCATAGCTGGCTGAATTATAAAATGTATTATCTTTATAATTCTTTAACTCTATATCTGTTGAATATGAAATATAAAATGCAATCAAATCGTATAGAGAGTAATATATTCTTTAAGTTATAATAACATTTAACTGAGTTTTTCAAGAAAAACTGTTAAAATCTTCAAATGAGGGTACTTTCGGTTGACCAATTATAACCAAACTCTAATCAAGTCTGCATATGGTTGTAAGGAAGAGGAATACGCAAGAATTGTAATTTTTGGAATTCTAGTATTGGAGATATCGTTGACGAAACCGCGGTCACACACACACACACACACACACACATACAGACATCATCGTAAAAATAGTAAAATCGTATAGTAAAGACCCTAAAACGTGCTTATTCAATGAAAACTCACCACCGAATTTTTTGACCAAAGACAATACCTTCCTTACCTATAGGTGACGGAAGGTAAAAAAAAGTTTCCTTAAGAAAAGTAGAATTTTCTTTTTTCGAATTTTTAAAAAAATCTTTCTGTTTTGTAATCTACACATGTCATACTACTTACCCTTAAATTTATGACATTAAGTTAAAAACCACCCTGTATACCCATGTTCCATATAAATAAAATTTCAGTCTTTGTTTCATCCCATTTCGTCTTTGTAGATTTAATTAAAGTTTCGTTGTTTATTATTTTTTATAATTACATAAATTTAAAGTTTTAATAGAGCAAATCATATTATCAGAGAGTAATATTTCATCATTTTTGGAAAAAAACTACAATTAGCTGAGTTGCGCTAATGTCAATCCAAGCAGTGTTAATAGAGCTTTTTCCAACCTTGCTTATAAAAGTATATTTTTCTGACGTATCACCATGACTTCTTCCATTTAGTGTAATCATATTTAACTCCCTCATTATCTCAATCAAATCTTTACCTTTTCTGTTCGCTGTTTGGTCTATGCTATAACGTGTTGCAAATAAATTCGTGTCTTTCATTGGAATGTTATCGTAATTGTTGTTCAGGTACCAAATTCTCGCATTAAAATCTCCTATTGCGATAAAATAATTATGTGGGGTATTCACTTATTATATTTTCTAAAGTTTCTGAAAATAGTTCTAGCAATGTAGCGAAATTATATGAGTGTGAGAAATAACTACCTTCTAAAATTATGTTCTTGTAATTAGTCTTAAAATTGAGGAACATCCAATGAGATTCTTGTTCTACTGTTGTAATATCCTTTATAGCGAGTTTTGAAAATATAATAATTTTTCCTTTCGGTGCTAAAATTGTTTGTTGCTGGTTGGTGAGATTTTTTTAGTAACGTAGCGTTTTCTTTTAAGTTGTAATTGACGCATGTTTCACAAATGTATATTATGTCGTGTTGAAATAGAAAGCTTTGTTATGAATTGTTAAGTTTAAATAAGTTGCTGAATCCCTAGATGTTCCAGAACATAATTTTGGAATATTCTTCTGAGATTTTTAGTTTTTTGGAGTAGCAGTGATTTTTGACCTGGTTTGTTCATAATTAAAAATCTAATAACGATAAAGAACTGCATCACCATTTGAAAGAAAATAAAAAGGGCTCTAAAGTAGTGCAAACCATATTTCAATATTGTTTCATACATGCAAGTTATATGCAAACATTAGATTTACTTTTATTGGTTGTAGAAAAAAATGTTCTAGTCCAACGTTGTAGGAAATTTTATGTTCTACAAAATTCATATGGTATCTATTCTGTATCGTTCCATGTTAATGTAAACAGCCTGTTAAAATGTGTAGCCATAGAAACAAATATATTTAAAAAAAAAATATTTGCATAATTTTTCCAAGACGGTGGCGTTTCCAGAAGTGCACCAAAGTCGAAAACTTAGATTTTTTTATTAGAACCCCTAAATATAAAACATCAAAAAATTAAAAATACCCGACGTTTTGTAGGATAAAGCCTAATTTTTACACAGGCAAGACCCAAAATATATAATGGGAAATAATTTATCTGTTCATTGTTTTATTTAAATGAACAGTATTTAATAATAATAATAATAATAATAATAATTCTTTATTTGATAGCTTGACATAGCTAATACAAATGGATGGTTAACAATATATACGAATACATGAAATATATATTAAATTTTACAAACATAAGCAATATAAATATGTACTGCAAAGTTAGCAAACCTAAATAATCAACTAGAACGAATGTTTTTAAGGTCGAATATTTTGATATAAAATAAGATATTAATATTTATAATTACATAAAGGTTTTTCAGCTATAAGAAATAAATATTAATTTCATCATGTATGCTTTAATATAATTTACACAAACGTTAAACAGCATACATTTATAAAAATTAAGAATATAAACAAACTATATTTATGCAAATTAACAAACAAAATTGTTCATTTATTGCAAATTTGCTTAAATATTTTATTATTTAAGAGAAAACATTACTAATTATTATAATTATAAATACAGAGAGATTTTTCAATCGTAAGTAGTAACAATAGTGAATATAACTATCTCAATAATAACGTTGGGCAAACCATATAATCTTGCACTTTTAAAACAAAGAGTGCGAACCTAAAGCGATATATCACTATAACAAAATAACAATCTAAACTAATCATTAAAGAAATATTTTCTTATGGTAATAATAATTAACAACATTTTGAATATATGATGATAAATAATACTCTGTATTCGGTGCAAGTTGTCCTCTTTATTCAAGTTACAAATATAGCAGAGCAGTGTGGTATTCCAGTAATGGCAAATGTTATTCATACAGATATAAATGAAATGTTTTTGTCGACATACTGATACTAGCAATATTTCTAATATATTTGATGTAAGGCTTCAGTTCAGAGTGCATGATGAGTGTTTAGTAGGTTGAAATATATAAAAAAAAATCTGATGTGACCAACACAATACCTCCCGCCATTTACCTATGGGGTCTCGTTGCCGCGTGCCTGATGTCTGGTCGCGAATCTGGGAAATCCGCTTCGATCCTGATCAACGCCAAATAATTCGAATTTTAAATGGCATAAAATTAACCCTTGTGGTAAGGGCCCGCACAATACAAATATGTCATAATCTTTACCTAAATGTGCGTACAAATCAGATTAGCACACCCATATATTTATTTATTTCTTTATTTAAATACATACCTGAATATTTACTAATGCTAGAAAAGATGTATATTAAGTTCCTTTCCATAAAACTATTGTTCTATTTACAATTTTCCTTTTAAAACGTTACTATTATTAATTTGAAAGGATTATATTTTGACAGTGACATTTATCTGTCAGTTACATACATTTGAGCTGAACTATGTAACCATGGAGATGTGTTTAAAGCATAAGCTCCGAGATATAATTTTTATACTACTTTATAAATTTAACCATAAAATATATAGAAAAAGTATTAAAGCAAACCTGTAGAAAATGGAATAATCTTTAACTTTTATAGAACAAATTGCAAAAAAATTACATTTAAAGGTATTTTTTGAAGAAAAACTATCTTGAGCTTCAAGTAAACTGCCATTTCCGGTTATCCGATTGCCACCAAAATGGCTTCTTTCTATATTAGAATAAGGTAGAAATACATGGTTTCAAAACTTTCTGAATGATTTGAGTTAGAGCGTAAAGAGGATCCACACACACACACACACACACACACACACACACACAAATACATACATACATACACACAGACATCATCGTGAAAATGTTAAAATTGGATTCTAGGGACCTTAAAACGTGGTCATTTACCAAAATCTCGATATGCGATTTTTAGCACGATCCCTATACCTCCCTTACCAAGGGTAGCGGGAGGTAAAAATTATAAACCACAGTGTGCTTTTATTTCCACCTACTTTGTAATGCATGAGGATTTTAATTCAGTATCTTCTATCTTCCATCGTTGATACTTTATATAGATTCTTCACAAAATTTACCCGATGAACTGAATACAACACCTAAATAATTTTTTTTTACTATTTCAATTGTGTCATTTTTGAAGATTAATAGCAGTCACTTAGGATTCCAAGATCATCTACGTTTTGATTATTATTTCTAAAAAAAGTCTTCCATATCGTTAATAAACAGAGCAAATAATAAGGGAGATAATATTTCATCCTGAAGAAACTCTTCTTTTATTTCTACATGATTTAACGACACAGTATTATTGTTCTTAATGAATATTTTTGCGTTTTTATATAGTGACCTCATTATTCTTATAATTTTTGAGCTGATTCCTTTGACATATAATTTGTCTCATAGTAATTAATGGTTCAAAAAATTTACCTTTTTAATCTTAGTTGTAAGTAGCAAAAGAAAAAATGTTATCTACAGTGCCCTTGTTTTTTCTGAAACCATTTTGATTTTCCTTAAGAACTTTATCTTCAATCCAAAATTGTAATCCTAAATATAGTAAATTAATTGTTTTAGTAATATTATTTATAAACGCCACACCTTTGTAATTTTCAGGGTTGGTATTTTCTCCTTTTTATTTCGCGCTAAGAAAGGTATTGGATTCATGCTAAAAATCGCATATCCAGATTTTATTTAATAAGCAACGATTTAAGGTCCATAGAATCTGATTTTAACATTTTTACAATGATGTCTGTGTGTGTGTGTGTGTGTGTGTGTGTGTGTGTGTGTGTGTGTGTGTGTGTGCGTGTGTGTGTATGTGTGTGTTATTTTTGAAGATTAATAGCAGTCACTTAGGATTCCAAGATCATCTACGTTTTGATTATTATTTCTAAAAAAAGTCTTCCATATCGTTAATAAACAGAGCAAATAATAAGGGAGATAATATTTCATCCTGAAGAAACTCTTCTTTTATTTCTACATGATTTAACGACACAGTATTATTGTTCTTAATGAATATTTTTGCGTTTTTATATAGTGACCTCATTATTCTTATAATTTTTGAGCTGATTCCTTTGACATATAATTTGTCTCATAGTAATTAATGGTTCAAAAAATTTACCTTTTTAATCTTAGTTGTAAGTAGCAAAAGAAAAAATGTTATCTACAGTGCCCTTGTTTTTTCTGAAACCATTTTGATTTTCCTTAAGAACTTTATCTTCAATCCAAAATTGTAATCCTAAATATAGTAAATTAATTGTTTTAGTAATATTATTTATAAACGCCACACCTTTGTAATTTTCAGGGTTGGTATTTTCTCCTTTTTATTTCGCGCTAAGAAAGGTATTGGATTCATGCTAAAAATCGCATATCCAGATTTTATTTAATAAGCAACGATTTAAGGTCCATAGAATCTGATTTTAACATTTTTACAATGATGTCTGTGTGTGTGTGTGTGTGTGTGTGTGTGTGTGTGTGTGTGTGTGTGTGTGTGCGTGTGTGTGTATGTGTGTGTTATTTTTGAAGATTAATAGCAGTCACTTAGGATTCCAAGATCATCTACGTTTTGATTATTATTTCTAAAAAAAGTCTTCCATATCGTTAATAAACAGAGCAAATAATAAGGGAGATAATATTTCATCCTGAAGAAACTCTTCTTTTATTTCTACATGATTTAACGACACAGTATTATTGTTCTTAATGAATATTTTTGCGTTTTTATATAGTGACCTCATTATTCTTATAATTTTTGAGCTGATTCCTTTGACATATAATTTGTCTCATAGTAATTAATGGTTCAAAAAATTTACCTTTTTAATCTTAGTTGTAAGTAGCAAAAGAAAAAATGTTATCTACAGTGCCCTTGTTTTTTCTGAAACCATTTTGATTTTCCTTAAGAACTTTATCTTCAATCCAAAATTGTAATCCTAAATATAGTAAATTAATTGTTTTAGTAATATTATTTATAAACGCCACACCTTTGTAATTTTCAGGGTTGGTATTTTCTCCTTTTTATTTCGCGCTAAGAAAGGTATTGGATTCATGCTAAAAATCGCATATCCAGATTTTATTTAATAAGCAACGATTTAAGGTCCATAGAATCTGATTTTAACATTTTTACAATGATGTCTGTGTGTGTGTGTGTGTGTGTGTGTGTGTGTGTGTGTGTGTGTGCGTGTGTGTGTATGTGTGTGTATGTGGATGTGCGTTTGTGTGTGTGTGCTACGTTGTTGGGGATACGATTTCTCAAATTCTATAAGACTAAAGACCTGTTTGACTACGGATTCCTCAATTTAACAGTAATGGGAAGAGTTGAATAGGTTGCACGGATGCATTTTAACTGAAAAAAATAAGTGTAATTTATATGAAAATTATGTTTCTTTTTAAATAACGCCTTTCTCAAAGATTTATGCTCTTCACCTATGCATTTGCAAAGCCCAAAAACATAGACTTGACAAAAACCATGGAATAATAATTTGATTTAAATGTCAACGTCACTGGGTAACTATTAGGACAGAGGGTAGTGCAGTAGATAATTAGATATCTGTAACTCTACGACATATGTCATTATTATTTGTAATGTGTTGGAAAGTAATGTCACCATTTACGTATATCTGTCACACAACATAAACTGTATAGGCATACGTTAAATAATCTTTCTCTTTCTAACATGAAATGTTGCTATGTTACTGCTGTATAAAGTGCTGTGTATTCTTTCTTCGAACAAGTGATCATGAATAGTCATCTTTCGTGAACCAAAGTATACCTGAAGTACGTCTAAAGTAAATGGTATATCCAAAAAAGGGTGGAGGCTATCAAAGTAGGTACATTCTGGAAGTAAATTGACTTCATAGTGTAAATAATTGGTGTACTTCTCGCATTCCTCCATGGAGATGTTATTTGGAATAAATTTTCCTTCCTGAAACTTACATACTATGTACCAAAACTGTACATTGTTTTTACCTCTCGCTAAGAGAGGTATTGGATTCGTGCTAAAAATCGCATACCCAGATTTTATTGAATAAGCACGATTTACGGTCCATAGAATCCGATTTTAACATTTTTACAATGATGTCTGTGTGTGTGTGTGTGGATGTGTGTGTGTGTGTGTGAGGTTGTTGGAGACACGATTTCTCAAATTCTATAAGACTAAAGACCTGTTTGACTACGGATTCCTCAATCTAACAGTAATGGGAAGAGTTGAATAGGTTCTGGTAACAATTGGACAACCGGAAGTCGTAGTTTCTAAAAAAAATAATTATTTTTTGAAAATTTGTTACTACAAATATTAAAGATAATTAAATTCTTAATCTAACACACATAATTTTTTTATTATATCTCGTATAGGTTTGGAGACCGTTAATACCGTCAATGAATTTGAAGAATTTTGAACATAAAATTTCTTATAGAACGAAAGAAGAGAAACAATTTCAATTATTTGTGTGTACTTATAGGGCGCGAGCAGACATGTGACTTTATTGGCATTGGCAAGCAGATGAGGATCCGTGTCAGAATGACGGCTAGTAGTTTTTACATAGATGTCACAATTGTCATATGTCATAATTTTTCATTCAAAATTTCAAAATGTTCTGATGTTTATTTGTGATCCATTAGTATGGAATATACTTGTCGAGGAAAATAATCCACATGGATTTGGAAAATCATAATGTTTCGAATTAAAACTTATGATACTTGACACCTATGTATATTACTAGCTCTTATTCTGACACGGGCCCCCACATCTGCTTGCCAAGACCAACAAAGTCACATAACTGCCCTCGCCCTATACTACATAAAATGAAAATGGCGAGAGGTATTGTGCTGGCCACAACAGATTTTTTACATTGGACAAAGCATTCGATATCTGCAATTCATATTCCTTTTTTGTTATTTTAATTTTATTTTTATATTGTTTTTTTGCTAGCCAGATACAAATTAAGATTAAAATCAGTTGGATTATTTCTGAAGTTCCTTAAATCATTAAATGATTTTTATACGTTCTACATATTTGATTAAACCTTATTTTCTACTTCGTTTTTGTTAACTTTATTGAAATTATTGATTTTCATCATTCTTACCTTAATTGCCGTGTCTCTGATAGCATTAAATTGTTACTTAAATCTATTGAGTTCTCTGAGTGAAAATATATATTGTAACGTTTATTTGTTTGAGTGTAGTGTAAAAATCAAAGAAATATTATTAATTAAAATAATACGTATATTAAACGATAAATAATTAAGAGTAAATATTAAAAAGATAATAAAAGTAAGTAACACTATGGATTAGACAAATATAAACACTAATTTAAGACAAGAATATTATTAAATGCTTAAACACTAAGATTATTTATTTATAGTAAAACAATAACTTAGTTAAAAATCACTTTAGTATTTTCACACTGTGACTATAGTTTCGACCTACAAGGTCATCATCAGACAAGATATAGAAAATATTACAAAGATAAACGAGTATTTATACACCAATTACATACAAGCAGAAAAGAGGGGAGTATAGATTAAGTCAATCTGGTCATTTTGATGATTCACAGAGCTGTCACTTTACCTTTACCTTCACAATGATACCAAATTATCATAGTTTTACTTTCACCATTTCAAAATGGCAACCATCTATTCTCAAAATATGTATTAATAAAATTCCAGACAAAATAAAACATAGCAAGCTATGAAAACAATTTTATTATCTTATAACAAAATAAAAGAAGAAAATAAAAAAAAATTAGGCGTGAGGTATTATTTTTTTATTTTTTAGCATGTTCATAACGATACCAAAACAGAAACAGTAAATGTGAAAAGCTACAAATGCTCAAAATGGCCGCCGTTATTTTCTATACATTTTCTTATACGTAATAAAAACTCTCATTACATTTTCTAGGATATTCTCATTAATTTCTCTAATGTAAGCTAATATTCTTTCTTCTTCTTCATCTCGATGATTATCTACTTCATTTCCTCTTCTCGCACGTCGATTTTTCAGTTTAAATGATCCATGTGTTTTCAATTTATTAACAACTTCATTAAAATATTGTCTTCTCGGTTGTCGTCGGTGAGGATACCTCTCTCCATAAAGTTGAAGTGCTCTAACAGAATTTCTTTGACATTCTCCGAATATTAAAATCATATCAACTATTTCTTCATTTGTGTAATTCACTTGAGCCATAATTATTTAATTATTACAAGTAATTGGCACTATCAGAAATGTAGGTAAATTCTTTTCTTTTGTTATAAGATAATAAAATTGTTTTCATAGCTTGCTATGTTTTATTTTGTATGGAATTTTATTAATACATATTTTAAGAATAAATGGTCGCCATTTTGAAATGGTTAAAGTAAAACTATGATAATTTGGTATCATTGTGAAGCTAATTTTATGTATATTCTGGAAAAAATACCGATTCCCTATGCTAGCATAGTTTAAAGTTGTTCCCATTTCCGCTAAAACCGGAAGTGATACAAAATCTGCTATGATCATCTTATGAGCTCCTTTGTCTAGTTTAACTTTGCTTATTAACATTTTTTTGTATCTCTCAAAATAAACGAAATATTCGTGGTGCCGGACTTACGCCAAACACCCTGTACATAACCCCTCGTTCTGCCATTTAATACGAAAAATCCTAGCAGCTCCTTAATCATTGTAATTATTGTTAACAAGTTGCTGTGCTATTACAATTTCTTGCAATTTACTATTATTCCATTGCAATGATGCGCACCTATTATTTAGTTCTTTAAATTGAGAGTTTATTTGTTTAATTTTATTGTCAATAGAGTCTATTTTATTTTTGTTAATATGAGATTTATTTTATCTTTTGTATTAGCCGTATTTAAATTTGTTTGTAGATCCGTTTTTAATTTTGTTAGAAATAATTTATTTGTTTTCTTTATTTTATATTATTTATTTATTTAATTTTTATTAGTACGACACACTGTTTATAATTTTACGTCTCTTGGTGAGAAGACATGAGCAAAAAATATTACTGCTACGACCTTCACAATTTTGCAAGCAGTTTTTGTCGAGTTAGCGATTTGTTTTTAACCTTTACAATTTCAACAAATATTCAACTTTTTTTAGGCTTACAAACTGTTGACCAACGACAATATCAATTATTCTTATGAGCTACACTCGTTGCTCACTGTTTTAAACTATTTATCACCACTTATAATCTTTTTTTACATAAAAAAATGTTCAGTATAAAACATGATGTTTCTACTTACAGCCAATGCTAGCAGCTGAGCAGTATTTTATGTTCAGTATTTTTCATAAATATTCAGTATTAATAATAATTGTTTAGTCCAATATTACTTATTCAAATAGTAAATGTTTAGTAAAATAATACTTGTTCAGTATAAATATTGAATGTTCAATAAATTAATACATGTTCAGTATTTAAATCAATTGTTCAATAATAATATTAAATGTTCAGTGTCAAACATAAACGTTCAGTATTAATTTATATCGCTGTCGTGATGCCAGGTGTCGTTTTTGAGTTTTCTCCGCTTCTCAAAACCGAGGTTCCCAGGCGCGAGTAAAATAATGAACATTTAAATATGTGCCATTTATAATGTTCGTTTAGTCTATTATATCACAAATTAAAATTAATATTTATCTTCAATCAATATAATACATGAAAGCTTTTAGATTACGTATGTCATTGACTCACTTTAAACTATAACATTGATGTTACAGTAATAAATCAATATTTTTTTTCGTTCTAGGTTCATTGTATGAATAAATAAAATAAATAAATAAATATATCATCACGGAATATTACCCATTAAAATGAAATATTTGTTCCGTGAATAATGTCCTATTAATCACTTCATCAGTAAAATATGAACAATAACCATGTTGTTCAGTTATACAACGCTTGTTTCCTATTATATTTATGTAGTTTTTATAAACTATAGTGAACTAAATAATCTGCCACCAAAGATTTTATGCAAAGAAATCAGTGTGGTAAATTTCGTCCAATGGGGGTACTTTGAACCCCAGGATAACTTTAAACAAAATTACCTCTAAAATAATTTTTAATTGTAACTTCTAAATTTTTTTACGTAGAAAAATGCGTAGGAGCTGAAAATGTGTATTTTTAAATTAAATATAAAAATAATATGATGTAAAAATATATTATGCTGATATTAATAATTTTCTATTTAGCAACGAATTAACAAAGAAAAATTCTCCGATAACTTTTGTTTGCATTTTGTTAACTATGGCAATAAACAGTGTATTGTGTGTATCACTTGAAATATCTATTTCCAATTGTCAGCTTTTAATAAATAATTTATAATAAGAATTTTATGAGTTATAAAAAAATATTTATTTCAAATATGACGTCATTTCAAATCGCTATGGGGTAACATTAAACCTCATGTTACAACTTGCACAAAACGTTTTCACCGTTGTGGTTGCTTCTTGCTCAGTTCAGTGCTAAATATTCGTTGGTAGCATAGCGCATTATATCAGTTATGAGTTATGACACCGAATATTACGCAACATTTTTAAAATGGAATCAAAATTCTACATTTTGTTGGCCGGAGGTAAGAAAAATTGTTTTAATTATTACCCTGTTTATCATTTATTTAAAAGTTCTTATCTATTTGGTCGCAGATAGAATATACGTCACTAATTTCACAGGAAAACAGAAAAAAAGCTGCCAAATCCCAGACCAGATCGCCGAGGTCGCTTCATTTTTCCACTTTTTATCTCTCGCTAAGAGAGGTATTGCATTCATGCTAAAAATCGCATATTCAGATTTTATTGAATAAGCACGTTTTAAGGTCCCTATAATCTGATTTTAACATTTTTACGATGATATCTGTGTGTGTGTGTGTGTGTGTGTGTGTGTGTGTGTGTGCGTGTGTGTGTATGTGTGTGTATGTGTGTGTGTGTGTGCGTGTGTGCGTGCGTGTGCGTGTGTGTGTGTGTGATGTTGGAAGGATGGTTACTCAAAAACTATAAGATTTTATATTTGTTTAACTACGTATTTCTCAATCGGACATTCATGGTAAGATCTGAAAAGGTTTTGGTGACAATTGGACAACCGGAAGTAGAAGATTCTTGAAAAAAAATTTTCTAAATATTATTTTTTGAATTTTTTTCTTGGTAATATTAAAGAAAATTAAATTCTCTATCTGATATATTTAAATATATTATTATATATTCTATAGATTTAGAGATAAATGAAATATATATAAAATAATCTGTTGTAATAAATTTTACAGCCGAAAGAATGCCATGGAAAATAGTTGAAAATTTAAAATATTTGTAACTGACAGATAAATGTCAGTGTCAGAAATCCGGAGACATTACTGAACATTTTTTCTGGGAAGTACATACATTATATTATTTCTTTTGTATTAATAGTTAAACATTAAAAATTATAGGTATATTACACATACTCTTCAGAAATACTGTTAATGCCAACAATGAATTGGAATCATCTCGAAAAATTAGAAGAGTAGGACAAAATTTCTTCAAAGAATGAATTTATATATAAAAAATCTAAATGTAAAGAATAGGTATAAGCGAGAATACAGCTCGAATGAAGATGATATTTAAATGTTATAAACGCAAGACGAAAGTGAAGATGGTCTCCACTCTGCAACGTAAAATACAGAAAATTGTATCTCATCGAAATAATGAGTAATGAAAGAAAAATGTACTTGGAGAATCTCTTAATTCTTGATCTGAGACTATTATGGAGGTGACAAGTCTAGGTTGAAGGACTTAAATTTGTTTCAAACATTATGGGGCAATGTACACCAGCACTGTCGACTAGAATAACATTGAACTGCGAAAAAGCTATCAAATTCTTCTCAAGTAAGTTGTAAATATTGACAAAATTACACATCGTTATAAGAATAATCGGAGTGCAATCTATCCATCACTTTATTAAAGGGAATTAATGTGTTATTTACATACAACATGTATGAAAAAATAAAATGTAAGAATAGATGCACAATCCAGATATATACATTTTAGACCGCCCAAAATTAATGTTTTTACTACAAGAATATGAAGAGAAAGTAAACAAGAACGTTGTTCGAATTGAAAATCCCTGTTACCGGCCTAAAATTTATATATGGTAAACTCTACTTTGTAATTTATTATACATAATTTATGGTAAAATATCCTATAGATTTTGTAAATACATGTGAAAATTGTTTTATGTTGAGACATGCTCTTATTGAATAATAAAGAAGTTTATAGATCGTAGACTTATATGAATATATTATTTGTATTACCTAAAAATGTTGTTTGCTTTATACATACAGCCAGGTCAAATATACGGCGAGAGGTTATGTGCTGGCCACATCAGAGTTTTTATTAAAAATTTCAAAATATTCTGATATCATGTTGTTTATATGTCATCAATAGTATGGAATATACTTTGCGAGGAAAATATTCCACATGGATTTGGAAAATCATATTGTTTTGAATGAAAACTTATGATACTTGGCATCTATGTACATTATTACTACCTGTCATTTTGACATGAGCCCCCATATCTGCTTGCCAAGGCTATCAAAGTCACATAACTGCTCGCGCCCTACGCAACATAAAATGAAAATGGCGAGAGGTATTGTGCTGGCCACAACAGATTTTTTTGATGGGTATAAAATGAACTAATGCAATAAAACTACAGTTTTGTTCATCATAATTATAAAAGAAGTATTATTATTTAGTTTAATAATTGTTATAATAAATTAAGAATAATGTTTATTTTATTATTAAATAAAATATAAATTATAACAAAGAAAACGTGTTAATTTTAGTACTAAAAATGTAGTTCCCGATGTCCAAAACATAATATGAAGCCAGTTAACTCACTTACATTTTTCCCGTCTTTCACGTGGTGGGGCTACTTTGAACGTATGTAAGAAACAAACGTTAATATATGACATTTTATGCGTTGTTCAAAGTTATGCCGACATCCGAAGTAACTTTGAACACTTACATTTTTTTTTTAATGACAAAATGTATAGAAGTGACTTTTTGACACTTGTGTCTTGTTCCTAATATTCTAATTAAGTAATATTTTTTTCAATAAAATTAATATAAAAACGAGAAAAATATTAGCAAAAACAACAATAAAATGTTCAAAGTAACCCCATTTCACGGTACTCGATTTTCGTTGTAACAACTATTTTCATTGTTTCTTACAGGTCTTCGCTTCGGAATGATGGAAGTGAAACTGTGCGTACCATCTCTACTTCTTAAATTTAAATTTTCTGTTCATCCGAATAATGAAACAATAGAATTCGTGTTCTGTTTATTTTACGCATAAGTTACCGTTGTAACTTATTCATTTTGTCTTTTAACACGTTGACCGCAGTAATGGTTATATTTTTTTATATATCTGGGGCTAGCATTTTTATTTTTATTTAAACAGTACCTTACGTCATAAATACGTCATGGAATCACCTTATATAACGTTCATTATTTTTTAGGCCTTTGATTTGAGTACGAAGCAAGTGTGCATCGCATGGCCTGCAAACAAACAGAATAAGATTAAATAATGTGTGGCATTTTTTATTACAACCACAGAAAATACATGAATACTCTAAAAGAATGTAAATAAAAGCAAGAAAGATAATAAAAATGTATATGGCTAATACTAAATGTAATACATATATTGATTTTTTTATTTCACTTTGAACCGGGCCAATGAATTTTTTTTGTTTGTATTGTCATCATCTTCTGATTAAAATGAAACTCACTGTTTAATTGTAATAAGGAAGTCCAACAGGTATCTCGATTTTAATTTATTTTTGTTTTCATTTTATGTATCTCTGTATTCATAGTGTTTTAATGTTTTATGTCGAGTTTCGATGACAATAACTATAATTAAGTTATCTTCAGAAATTAGTAAATAACAACTAATTTTTCAGTGTCAGAGTTCACTCTCTAAATGTGAAAAACTGATGTATTTTTTTATATTATGTAATTATTTACTAATGAAGACGTAATATTTTATACAAATAAAATAAAAAATAAATATTTCATCACGGCATATTACCCATTGCTGGGTGTGCCAATCTGCTTCGTACACAGATATCGGTAATGATGGAATATTTGTACCGTGTGGGCGCATACCAGGCGTCACCTCACGGGCACTCAATAAAAATGAAATCTAAACGTTGGTTCTCTATATATACAGATGTGATGCACACAAAACACTAATTTTGGCGACCTTCTGTCGTACATTTTAGAATAATCTTATACATGCACAATAATTTATACTTAAGGTCACAACAATGGAGTGGGGATCTTAATTTTATCATTTTAGAAACTAAGTTTGTTAGAATTGTATTTAATTTCCATTTACTCGTATAATGTTGAACTTGTTCACAACCTATAATCTCGAAAATGTCAATGTTTTTCTCTTTTTATTAATTTGAAAACAAATTTATGTTAATTGTGTGAAATATCTGCTGTTTATAAAAGGTACGTCATTAATAATTTCATTATTAAATGTTATTTAGGTGTAGAGCATAGACAACTCTATTGTAATATATCTGCTGGTTATAAGTATTAATTGGAGATTTTATTAAAGAATTGTTAATTGAAGAATAATTTAACAAATACAAATAATGGAAAATGAATAAAATATATTATTATGTATATGAACGGAACAAGTATAAAGGACATGTACGTTATTTTACAAAATTTAATTTTTGAAATCTGATTTTTGGTATAATTCATGAATACAATAAAATAATAATTATTTGCTTACTAGAACATATCCGTTATCATCGTTTAATATTATTTTCTTAAACGTATTACTTACGTGGTTATATGTATACTGTTTCTATTAAGAACCATATTCCATATTCAAAATTAACTCTTGACTTCCCAAAATAGGGCCAAAACTGACCCGATTTTCGGTTTTTTGTTCATAACACTCATGGTAGAAATAATAAAAAAAAAAATGCTCTTGAGAATTCTCCTAAAGTGTTAATATTTTGTTATATATAACGGTCATTAATACAAATTTAAAAGTATCGAGTTTTTTATTTGGATCTTCTATTACCTGATTTTGGCATTCAATGTTATGATTTAATAACCATAGTAAAATAAAGTAATATAGGAAATAATTTGTTTATATTGATTAAGACAAAGATGAAGAATAATTTTAAAATATATTGTTTATTATATTAAGAAGAATTCTGGTTTGTTTGATACTTTTTTATGTTTTCTTTTAATTTATAGAATAATTATTAAACAAATACAAATTTGTGTTATTATTAATAAAGGAAGTTTAATCAATATAATAAGAGTAAAACAATAAATATTGTCATATTAATAACAAAATTTCGCATAAAAATTTCGGGTCACAGATGTCCCTATTTTGGCTACCCATGGTATAAAATTATTATTATCAGACAAGGACAAAAATGGAATAGATAAAAATACTTAACATAATACCTGTATACATATACTCGTACTGGATGTTGATCGCGATACAGGAACAGAACTTTGACATGTAAATTATACTCTTGTAATTTCCTGCTCCCCTTATTATTTTAGGTAAATAGTGTCAAATAAATATTGTGCAAATAATTGGGGAAATTACTTTCTAAAAATAATTGAGTACAATTACAATTACTTTTTCCAAAATATACTCAAATTACTTTTAAAAATAATTACTTCTGGAGAAATAAGTATAATTAAATTACTATTTATTTTTGCATATTAATTGATATTTTAATTACTTTACTAAAAACAAATCAATCATATTACATTAATAAAAAAAAAACAAAAATATTACTACACTGTTTAATATGAAATACAACAAAAATAAAAACAAAAAAGAGTACTAAAACAAATTTATGAAGAATTGCCGATACAGGTAGCGAAGGCGTACACCTTAAAATTTTGACGTAGTTGCAGCTACCTTTATTATAGGCTGAGTCTGGGAAGATGCCCCCCCCCATTTAACTTCTATATTATAAGTAATATAAAAAAAATACTCATATAAAAGTTTTATTTTTTATTCAAATATACTATTTGATGGCAGATGTAGATATTACAAGATACTACTATCAACTTTTATTTTTAAATAGCAACCTATAATTATTTTACTAAAATATAAACCGCCATTTTTTCTCTTTTCAATGAGGTAAAAATTTGTATATCAGAAATATGGAAAAAAAAATCGAGAAAAATAAGAATTGAAAAATAATGGAAATTATTATCATTCAAATATTCTAGGTGGCTATGTGAAAATAAACAAAATATAACAATGGGAAACAACAAAATAAAATAGACATTTAATTGTAACTTGTTAAACGATTTTTTTTTAATTAATAAATTAACTTTTAAATTAAATGTTGACATAGCCACCTAGAATATTTGAATAAAAATAATTCATAATATTTTTCAATAACAGGTTCGTTGCAAAATACAATCAAATCAGTACGGAACTGTCCGACTCATGCGCAATATTCAAATGAGAACTTGTTAAACGATTTTTTTTAATTAATAAATTAACTTTTAAATTAAATGTTGGCATAGCCACCTAGAGTATTTGAATAAAAATAATTTATACTATTTTTCAATAACAGGTTTGATGCAAGATACAATCAAATCAGTACGGAACTGCCCGACGCATGCGCAATATTCAAATGAGAACGCCATTTTAATACTGTGCATACTTCGGACAGTTCCGTACTGATTTGATTGTTGAAAAGAAAAAAAATGGCAATTTATATTTTAATAAAATAATTATGGGTTGCTATTTAAAAAATCAAAGTTGATAGCCGAATCTCGCAAACCTGACTATAAAACATATCTACATCTGCCATCAAATAGTATAAATAAGTAAAAATAAAATTTTATGTCTTTTTTTTCTATTACTTATAATAAATATGTTGAAAGTGTGGACGTCTTCCCAGACTCACCCTGTATATGTCTATATGGTTATTAAAAATACTCTATTTTAGCCAATTCCGCCCTTTTTTGACCTAATAAAAATGAGATGTTATACAAATTGAATTATTTCATTAATTAATGTATTACATTTTAAATATGTCTCCTAAGGGAAGAAGTCAGTTCAAAATTCACATCTCGACAATGAATTTATTCCATAAATATATATTTTAACTCTTCCGTCTCGTCGGTTTGATAATAGACCCAATGTTGATACGATATCGATAGCCAACTGGGTTAACTAACCCTCAAAGAATTTTAACGCACTCGCCCAACGGGCCCGTGGCTTAAACTTTCTTTTCATGAATAAACATTATCATAACTCAATTGGTCTATTAATCAGAATCTGATACACAATTTATACAAATATTAATTGTGTGTTCCTTACAAATCGGTAGAGAATATTTGGAACATATGTCTAGTAGAAGTGTTTCAATTTTTTTTCTAGGACAATATTAGCATAATTTCCACAAGCGCGTCAGGATCCATTACTGTTTGACAAATGTAAATTATAATAATGATTGACGATGGAATAGGAATAATTAGAAATTTACTTAAGATAAATCAATAAACACTTATATTTTTCTATATCTAAATATTGGTTACGCGCATGTAGAGCACTTTTCTCAGTCCACAATTAAACAACACGAACTGAACTGAACAGGTATGGTTGAATTACAAAATAAACACTTGTGTGTATTCTCAATATGTTGTATAAGGATATCATGAACGGGCAAGCATGTCCAAGTGACTATATATTAATAATATATATTTAAAAAAAAAAAAAACTTTATAATGAGTGTTGTGCTCACCTCGCGTGTAACGCAAGGTTAAATAAAATATTTTAACATTCTTCAATATATGTATACAATTCAGAACTACTTGGAGTACATTGTTATAGTTAGTTACTAGACAAAAATGTTTCAAATAAAGGTAGCAGATAATAAAATTCTACACCTAAATCACAAATCAGATTTTTTTGCACGTTTTGTAATCTATTAAATTGAATACGAATTTTTATAAATATTGCTTATTTTTAGCGATATCCATGGAATTGACACAAAATTACAAATGTTCGAACTGACAGACCATTAAATTATTTACAGCTTTTCTTCTATTTGAACCGAAACACAATAAATAGTAATTTAATAAAAACGAAATCTCTTTTATAACACTACTGAAATAAATTGGTTTCTACCTTAATACACTGTTTTTTTTTGATAGCTCAAATTCCATTGCTGTCACTATAAATGAGCAATATTTATAAAATTTCAAATTCGGTTATGCAGGAAATAAAACATGCAAAATAAAATCTGATTAGTGATTTAGATGTACAATTCTGCAACCTTAATTTGAAACTTTTTGTCTAAAATTAATAGGTAACTAACTACAACAAAATAAAGAAATTAACATTGTATTACTTATACAGGGTGAACACGAGAAATCGTGACAGGCGTTAACATGGGAAACAGTGTTTCTCAAATATTTTCTGTTCCGAAAAACATTATGTTGTGTTTTATAAATAATGATTTAGAGAGCCATGTCGAACATGCGGCTTTTGCAAACACATCTGCGGCCCGTAAAAATGATTCTGTAATATGTCCATTTAACGGCCAAAATTGAAGTTTTTATAATTTAAACTAGATAAATGTGTCGTTCACAGGAAAACGGCATACAATGCAGTGAAAAAATATCAAACAACCTTCGTCCCTCTCCAAAACACTGTGCTCGTAGTAAAATTCAAAATAGCTAAAGTGGCCCGTGGTGCAGAATGAGTTTGACTTGCATGATTTAGAGAATAAAATTCAAAATTTTTGGATAGTATTTTTTTTAAATTTACGCTTTTGGTGCCCAAGCTAACTCAATTTAAAGAGGTGGTAAAATGGATTTGGTATGGGAGTATTTAAAAAAAAAAATAACGTCATGTAAACTTTCAAATCAAGTAACTTATCAAAAATAGGTATGACAATTCGTCAAGCTCATTTTTGGAAATACCGCATACTAAATATGATTTTATTTTACCACGCCTTTAAAATAAATTTACTCGGACATCAAAACTGTAAATTTTAAAATTTTGACACCTACAAATTCAGAATTTTATTCTCTAAATTTATATTTTTTAATCACTACATAACGTTTCACGGGACAGATAATATTTTAGAAAAACTGTTTTTCTATGTTAAACGACTATGTCACGGTTTCTAGTGTTCACCCTGTGTAACAGATTTTAAGTAGACATCCGGTGTAACAAACATAATTTATATACAGTTAAGAACGAAAATCTGTGATTAACATTAAACATGAAAATAGTTTTTTTTTTGTAATTATCTATTGCCCTGTAAAACGTTGTGAACTACAATATACGTAGAATACTCATATGATTTATTTTCCTCGGCCCTAAGGGCTGTTACCACCGGCCTGGCGGCCAAGCGACAAGCCGATTTCTGATTGGGAGGGTTTATAGGCGCGACGATCGCTCACGGGAGGCAGTCGAGTTACGAATGACAATGTGTTCGTATCTTTTTTTGCTTTCATTTAACCCGTCGAGTAATTAGTGCAATTCCCGACGTAGTTAAAGTGTAACAATTGGCGCCTACAACGTGAGCCCTACGTATAGCTTCGATTAGCTATTCGAATCAACAAAAGCGGAAAAACTCGTGATGAAACAACTGTTGAGAAGATGCCGGACAGCAAAGTTGAAGTGAATTCGCAAACGACCACTGCCACTGCATGTGCTACGTTTACGGCTGCTAAACTTACAGAGCTCTTGCAGGAGAGCTCATTACTAAACACCCGCTGGCGTCGAACAAATGAACCTCCCAAATTTGGGGAAAAAAATGACGGAGATCCAATTGAATTTATACAGAAATTAGAAAATAATTTACGGCAATTGGGTGATTCAGAAGATAATTTCGTAAATGCAGCTTGCCGGGTTAAAGTCAGATGCTAGACAGTGGTCTAAAGAATATAACTACGGTTTGAAATGGAGTGAATTTCTAAAAGAATTTAATGGATCAAGAGTAAAAGCGGAGTTGCATCGAATATTATACTTAGGGTTTCATCAAGTCAAGTAGCTTGATATTTTTGTAAATTACTTGCCTTGACTTGAAAATCAAGCTTTTCAAAAATTCATTACTTGACTTGACTTGATTTTTTATCGATACTACTTGACTTGATCAAGCAACTTCAAGCAAATTCAAGCTACTTGATAACGAACCGATTATGTACGAAAACGCGTGAATCAGTAGAATCATAACCTAGCTGTGTGTGGTACTTTGTGGTGTACCATATGCTGTGCCGATTCACTACTGCAAGTTAAAATCAGTGCAGAGTTTCAAAAAATTCACTCAATATTGGAATATATACTAGAATGACCCGAAAAAATGTGAACAAAATTTGAAGTCCTAATCATTATTAGGGGGTCTCGTGGCCGTGTGCCTGAGTGTCTGGTCGCGAATCTGGGGACCCGGGTTCGATCCCAACCGACGCCAGAAATTACTTAGAATTATAATGGCACAGAATTGACCCCTGTGGTGTACTCTCCACGCCAGCAATGAGTGCCCGTGAGGTGACGCCTTGTAAGCGCCCACACGGTACAAATATTTCATCATTACCGATATCTGTGTACAAAGCAGATTGGCACACCCAGCAATGGGTAATATGCCGTGATGATATATTTTATTTATTTATCATTATTATTAAGTTAACTGTAAGCCCAAAAAGCTATACTCGATTCGAAATAAGAATATTAATTGGGACTTCAGATTTTGTCTACATATTCTCGAGTCATTCTAGTATATACTCCAATAATGAATGGGTTTTTTAAACCTCTTAATATCTCGGAGAAAAATAAAGTTCCAAAATGTGCTAAAACCGAATGTTATTTAAACTGGGAAAAATCAAGTGCATTTAGGCACGGTCAAATATTAAAATTAAGCGAAATCATTGTCAGTACTTTTTTTATTTGGAAACATTTTAGAGGGTGGTCCAGTTAAAATTCGACTTGCTTCCTTTTAAGGTCCACCATAATACATATACTATAAATAGTTTGTTAATTCATATATACTTTCAAATCTTTTTTTTTAATTTTTAAATTTGAATGTATGATTTATTTTTATGCATAAAAGTTTATATTTCAAGGTATATTATTGATATTGTTATAAAACATAAGGAACTATATGAAAATGAAATGTTGTCTTGAAGAACTTTTTCTGGTAATTAAAAAAATAATTACTTGATTTTTTCAAGTAATTGAAAAATAACTACTTGATTTTTCAAGTACTTGAAATTGTAACTACTTGACTAGACTTGATTTTCGGCTACTATTACTTGACTTGAGATTGGCTTGATTTCAAGTCAAGTCAAGTCAAGTAACTTGAATATCAAGTCAAGCCGTGAAATTCTAATTATACTCTGAAACACAGAGACCAAGCGAACCTGTATCCCCATTTATAACGTTTAGAATGAGGTTATGGCAGCGTTTAGCTGCCCAATCCGATGTTGCGGAATAAATAGACGTAACCATTAATTCATTAAGGCCAACTTATCGAAGATATTTATACAACCCCAAATGTAAAACTTTTAAAGAATTGCGGGATATGGCTAAATCGCGGTTTTCTTGAAGAGAAACAAGAATATCGTATGGAACAAATGCAGAAGGAAACCAATCGTGGTAGTGGATAACATAAGCCGAAAAACAACCAACAATTGACTTCACAGGGAACCAGAAATTTGGGAAACGAGAGGTAGGCTGCGAAGGCGGCGCAGCCGAGATGGACGAAGGTCAAAATAAATTCGTCTAAAATTCAAAAGATATAATTGCAACGATTCCAAAATCAAAATTACCCGCTATTAGAACAAAAATGAAACAAAAAGCGATAACAGCATTAATTGATACGGCAACTACCTATAATTTGCTGCATGCCAAGCATGTGCACCTCTCCACAGGAATGTCAAAAGAAGTACCACTTGCAGCTGTCGGCCAGGCGGCGGAAGATCGATGGTTGCGTAATAATGCCAGTCGAAATTGGGGAATTTGTGAATGAAGTTAATTTCGTGGTCAGCTCTCAATTGGCCGTGGATTGTATATTGGGCTATCTATGGTTGGAACAATAAGACGTCAGCATTAATATGCGGAGAAAGTGTCTACAGTACGAGAAAGATATACGATATACCGACTACTGGATTGAGGAATGCCGTGAGGCTAAATCAGACGATCTAGATATAGATAATATAGATAATATAGGTTTCCCGAAGAATATGAAAGATAGTTTTGTACATCTATTGCAGAGGTTCCCTGCTAATTATGGGCAACCTAATCGGTATTCCGGCACCAAGACAGTAGCACATCGAATTCAATTAAAGCATTAAACCCCAATCCTAACTTCATCGTTCCGAACAAGTGATGAGAAGAAGAAGTTAATATTAGAGCAAGTTTTTGACATGCTTCGCGACGGTATAATATCCCCATCAACGTCACCTTACTCAAGTCCGGTGGTACTGGCGAAAAAGTCGGACGGGAAGTGGGGATTTTGTACTGATTACCGTAAAATTAATGAAGCTACGGAAAGTGAACCAATGCCTATGCCATTAATACAAGAGACTCTTCGGGACATAGGCGCTGCGAAAGTCTGCTCCTCGTTAGACTTAAGGAGTGGTTATTGGCAGATGCCAATAGAGAAAGAATCAATCCAGGTTACAGACTGCAAGAACACGGCCTCAAACTATCCTTGGGCAAATGTGAATTCGGTAAAACCGAAATTAAATATTTGGGTCACTAAATAATTGAAGATTCTACTAAACCGTTGCAGAAGCACCTTCAACAAATAGCTGAGAAGTCTGCAGCAGGTAATAAAAAGGAATTTCGTCAGTTTTTGGGCCTGTGTAACTGGGTAAGAGATTATGTACCGGGTTTTGCTGAAATAAGTGCCCCTCTCTCCGAGCTAACCAGTTCGAAGCGGGTATTCAAATGGACATAAATTGCTGAAGACTCGTTCCAAGCTGTAAAAGCAGCATTTCGTGAACCATTGACACTCCATCAACGACTGCCGGACGTCCCATTTGTACTCCAAACCGATGCTAGTGGAATAGGAATCGCTGCTGTCCTTTACCAGAAAGACAAGAATGATGAAAAACGCATTGTGGCTTTTGCAAGTGCCCACTTAACCCAGACAGAGCAGAAGTACCATGTTAATGAGCAACAGTGGTTGGCGTTGATTTGGACTATTAAGAAATATAAGCCTAAGGCCTCGGCAAATAAATTCCATATTCATGATAAAAAAAAATAGATCTTCAGTGCCTTGATACACAAATTACAAACTATTAGTAGGTAGTTTTCTCATTTTTATAGTTTTCGAGGTCTGGCAGTTTGAATTGAACCAGTGTTGATATGAAAAATTAATCGATGCCAACTGAATTTTATACGACAATTATTTATATTCCTACTAAGGAATTTTAAAACTTGGAAATTATAGTAGAAAAGTAAATTAATACATTTGCAAATATTAGCATTGGTGACATTCAATTATTTATTTAAACAAATATTTGTTTTTAACGTACACAATTTTTGGAATCTGATAAATCCTTGATAATTCAGTTTGATTTATATTATATTTAGTTCTAAAATTCACTCTATAATCTGCTTTATACTAGTTTACCATATTTTTTTTCAGATATCAATATGCTGTACCTTTTAGAAAAACTGCTATATTGTACTTTAAGTGGCATTATATTATTTTTCTTTTTAATAATTCTTTACTACCAATATGCCTTCAACTACTGGAAGAAGAAGAATATCCCTCACATTAAACCCAAGTTTCCATTGGGTAATATGTCACCTAATTTCTCCAAGAAAATCGGCCAGACAATAGCAAGCATTTACCATGAAATGAAGAAGCAAGGTTGGTATGAATTTATGGCAAAATATTTTGTAGTCTTAGTATTTGTATATGAACTTGAATATATAATTTTAACATTTTTTTGCTAAAAGAGTATCTAATTAACAAGTAAATTCAAAAGTCGTATTCAATAATAATAAACTAAACGTATTGAAACATTTAATTTTATGTACTCGTGTTATAACTAATTATCAAATTTTCTTACTATTAAAATATAATTAAATTAAACATCTGATGTATTTAATGCATAAACGGACCATATGTTATTAAAATTTCTTATTTGGTTCAATGACGATAACTAATTTTCATACAATTATATGTAATTACAAATTTCTAAATTAACTTAATCATGAAAATATCTTTTATAATGTGAAAATGAAATCTGCAAAGTACCATTTACAGTATGATAGTCACTAAATGTTGATCAAACTAAAAACTAAAATATGAAATCACACATTTAAACAAATAAAAAATGTCGTTCAATAGAATTTTAAATAAACGTGTCCACGGCAGAAATATACTCTCTATGGGTGAAGTGTAAAAATCAAAGAAATATTGTTAATTAAAATAAAAGTTTATTTAAACGATAAATAATTAAGATAAAGATAAAAATAATTAATACTATGATTAAACAATTAAACACTAATTTAAGACTAAGAATATTAAATACTTAAACACTATGATTATTTATTTAAACAATATTTATATGACAATATTTTGTTATATAACTATATTTATTTATGTTCACCACTCGTAGATTATTTATTTATACTACCAGCTGTTCATTGCACGATGTCTATAACAGAATGTGTGTCGGCTGTCCTCCCTGGCGTACTTTTTCTAGAGCATTCGACGCGATAATAACACCGAATACAAAGGGTCAGGCCACCGGATGTAATTAAACAGGTATAGCAGGTGTGTTTACCCCGCCGACGATTACGTCATCGCTCACGTTAGGCACCATTCTAGCAATATTCTACCAGTGGCGGCGGTCCCGTACCCCTAGAGTCAGTGGCGCACGTTACAGTGCCCGCTCCTTAAGTCTGTTTCGTTCCGGAACAGTTCTTGATGACGAAATCTGCATGTATTACCCTTGGTGGATTTAAAAGTCTTGAAGAAGTGACAGTCGATGGTCCGCTCGAATTCCTCTTTCTGTCCGTTACGGTTAAAGCTACAGATGAGAATATCAACGCCGGTATAGCGGAAAAGGATCTCTAACATGTTCCTAACAATCCTCCAGTCCAAGACAACTAGTCCGCAGCTTAACTTTGGTACCGCTAGTTTCAATATGTCATTCTCTAGCAGATTATCCCTCAAATCTCACAGCGAGTTCCAAAGACTGCGATACGACGTCTCTAGTACGAGCGTGGTTTTTTACCAGGTAGTAGATATACTGCTGATGTTCTGTATCGCTATCCCTCAGTCGTACGGGTTTTCCGAAGGATGGACCTTGGTTGGCCATTTCTTGTAGTCGTCCAAATTTCGTCTTAAAGACTGAAACTATGCCGCGTGACATCTTTAAGTCTCCTGATACGCAGTGGCCGAAGGAATAATCTGAAGATACGGTGAAAAGGTCTCCATGTTTTTCTTTCGTCACGCCATACCACGCCTTGTGACCAAAGAAATAGTTTTCTATGAAGTCTTGAAAAGTCAGTTCCTGAGCTGTGATCCGACGAACCGTTGACCCATGATGGTATTCATCGTTGTCACCGGTGAAAAAGGCTAGTCGATTAAAATGTACTACTGTCGGCTTCCCGGTAGGTATATATTACGTCATTTATCCTTTTAACGACTTCATAGGGTCCTTCCTAATTTCTTTCCGGCCTTGGTGATAAACCGCGATGCCTTTGTGGATTGTAAAGCCACACTAAATCCCCAGGTTGATATCCACCTTTTTTCTGCCTTGATGTCATACTGGTCCTACATCGACCGCAGGCAGTTTGAATGTTCATGCGGACTTGTTCATAGATAGCATCCATTCTTCTCCGTAAGTCCGTTACGTAATTTTGCCCGGCCAGGTCGTCCCCAGGTTTATCACCGAACTGCAAGTTGCAATGGTAAGCGCAACTCACATCCGAATAAGATGTTTGCAGGAGTGTGTCTAGTTGTTCCATGCTCGGTTGAACGATAAGCCATCAGGAACAGGTGAAGATGACGGTCCCAGTCTCTTTGGTGGTTGGAGATTACCTTTGACAAATATCGGTTAATCGGTCTGTTCATTTGTTCAACCATGCCATCGGATTGCGGATGTAATGCAGTTGTCCTCGTTTTATTAATTTCTAAAAAATTACAGATATTTTGGAAAACGGCAGACTTAAAATTTCTTCCCTGATCGGAGTGAAGTTCACGTGGTATAACAAACCGGCATGTGCATTCGTTCAGCGACGATGAGGCTTCCTGGTTGGGTAATGGATAGGCTTCAACCCAGTGAAGTAGTCCATGACAACCACGATGTATTTATTTCCGTCATCAGTTTCTGCAAATAGTCCGGCCACGTCAATTGCAATGCGCTCAAATGGACTGCCAACGTTATATTGACGCATTGGAGCTCTTCGTCATCTATGCGGATCGTTGCTTCCAGCTCAAACCACACATCTCTTGCACTGGTCTTTAACATCTTCCTTGCAGTGAACCCAGTAAAATAACTGGCGCAATCTTTTTTTAGTTATGTTGAATCCAAAATAGCCTCCTCCAGATCCGTCATGGATCTCTTTCAACACGTATAATACTCTACTCTTAGGAATAACCAACTGAGTTCTCTTCTCAGTTCCTTCGGCATTTTCCACCACACGTTTTAACAGGTCATCCTCAATCACCATGGAGTCCCATTGCGCCCAGTATGATTATACACTCTTCCCATACTGATTTGCTCTCGTTCGCTTTCCATTCCAATAAAATTTTCAAAGTCGGGTCATTGTCTTGGTCCTTGCGTAGTCCATCGGGTTACCAACTATCGTCGACTACTGTTATCCTGGCGACGGTGGAATGTTTCTCTTGTAGTCGACTACAATATTTGCATTCATCTTGGAAAGGCCTTCTGGACAATGCGTCGGCATTCCGATGGCTGGTACCTGTCCTGTGTTGATTTTGAAATCGTTTTCCTGTATTCTCTCAATCCATCTAGCCACCTGACCTGCTGGATTCTTGAATTGTAGCAGCCATTTAAAAAAAACTCAAAAATCTTCCGTATAATTTTTTGTAGAAATGCTCCACGGATTTCACGACTGCCAAAAGTTCTTTTCTGGTGACACAATAATTCCTCTCCGGTTTTGACAAGGTCTTACTGAAGTAGGCAATAACCTTCTCATGTCCTTCTTGTTTCTGGGAAAGGAATTCCAACGTTGCTGGCATCTGTGTCTAGTATGAACTCTCCTTCAAGTAAAGAATAACTTAGGACAGGTGCGCTTGCCAAGGAATGAATACAAGGGGTCAGACTACCGAATGTATTTGAACAGGTCTAGATGGGTGTTTACCCCGCCGAAGATTACGTTATTGCTCAGGTTAGGCGCCGTTCTAGCAATATTCTACCAGTAGTGGCGGTCCTGTACTCCTAGAGTCAGTGCCGCACGTTACAATACATACACAACAAACATACAGACAACCACGCACTTATTTTGTATTTGTAGAAATGTAAAATTTTGTATGACTGTTTTATATTTTCTTTCCTAGGTCATACCTATTGTGGCTACTATCTCTTCGCGTCCCCAATCTTCATGCCCATTTCCCCGGAAATGAATAAATACTTCTTGATTTCAAACTTCAACTGTTTCGCCGACCGGGGTTTTGCTTCCGATGAAAAGAACGACCCAATGGGCTCTAGCTTAATTACGTGGCATGGCGAGAAATGGAGGCGCATGCGCGAAAAGCTCTCTCCAACTTGGTCTGCAGGAAAGACTAAAATGATGCTTCCTATCGTGCTAAAATGTTCGGAGGATCTGGAAGACGTTATACAGCAGCATGCAAGGAAAGGGGAGCCTATTAATTTGAACGATATCGCCAAAAGGTAATATGAAATTAATTTTAGAAATAATAGATTAATTACATCATACATGAATATTTTTTGGCGTATCCATATCCCAAAGAGATTCAATAAATTATGAATAATATTTGGTTAAAAAGTGCTATACGTCTAAATCTCTGATACATGTGTATATAATTCACAATTATTATTGTTTATCGTATCCAACCCATACGAACTTTATCATAAAAGTTTCGTAACTATAGCTAGCGTTTGGTGGGTCCTGTATCAAATCAGTGCAGGCCAGATACTTCGGGGTTACATAACTTAGTAAGCAAAAATCATGGCAATAACATATAACTTGGTTAGAAGAAAAAAGAAGGGACGACGTGAAAATATTCTGATATACTAAAGCCCAGTTCATTAACGCCTTGTTCAGTTAGCTGATCATCAAACCGAACAATTCAGTTTGCTTATTCTTATGCCACTTAACCCATTACCGCTGAATTAAAAAAAAGATTTTACTGTATTCGTACGCAAATAAGTGTATAAGACACAGGAAAAATGATATTATTAAAAAACGTTTTATTTTATTGCAAAATATCAAAGCCTTTTTGCCAATCCCCACTTGGGGATCGTGAGCAATGCAGCTTATACAGGGTATACATCACGTATTGTAAATACATGCTTAAATGTCGATTTCACGTTATTAACATAAGATATATACATACTTATACTTAAATATTACTATAGACAAATTCAATTATATTATTAGTAACAAAAAAAAATGTTCATATTTCTTACAATTTTTGATTTAGCGTAGCCACTGCGCAAAATAATGAACATGTAATAGATATGTTTGCAGAAATGCGGGAAATTAGTCAATGAGAAACGAATACCGGTTCTCGAAACGAGAGCAGTAAATTTTCGAAACGAGAACAGCAAGTTTTGGAATTTGTATCGGTTATCTTCCAAAAATAACAAAATAATCCGAAATGTATTCTAAATATTTCGCATATTATTTAATACTTACGCTGTTGTGCAAGGACAATTGCATGGCAACAAAGAAAGTCATGTTTTAATAATTTGACGCAGTAGTGCAAGAATTGGCTATTTCCTGAACTTATTTTGATCTTGAGACCACATTTTCCGCAACTGATATATTAGTAAAAAGTAAAAATTTCCCGGAAGATACAAGGTGTATTGTTTCGAATAACTTGTACAAACATGTTTGTACGCAGCGAGAAATAATGTTAGTCACTTATAGCTATATTGCCCACAATCCCCGAATGGAGATCGGCAATTATTACTATGTTTGGTCGCGAATCTGGGGACTCGGGTTCGATCCTGACCAACGCCTAAAAGTATATCGAATTTTAATGGCGCAAAGTTAACTTAGAATAGATATAAGCGAGAATACACCTCGAAGGAAGACGATATTTAAATGTTATAAACACAAGATGAAAGTGAAGATGGTCTCCACTCTGCAGCGTAAAATACAAAAAAATTGTATCTCATCAAAATTAAGAGTAATGAAAGAAAAATGTACTTGGAGAATCTCTTAATTCTTGATCTGTGACTATTATGGAGGTAAGTACAGGTCAAAGAATTTAAATTTGTTTCAAACATTATAGGACAATGTACACAAGAGTAACATTGCACTGCAAAAAAAGCTATTAAATTCTTCTCAAGTAAGTTGTAAATATTGACAAAATTATACATCGTTATAAGAATAATCGGAGTGCAATCTATCCATCACTTTATTAAAGGGAATTAATATGTTATTTAGATACAACTGTATGAAAAAATAAAATATTAAACAAGATATGTAAGAATAGATGCACAATCCAGATATATACATTTTAGACTGCCCATAATTAATGTTTTTACTAGAAGAATATGAAGGGAAAGTAAACAAGAACGTTGTTCGAATTGAAAATCCCTGTTACCAGCCTAAAATTTATAAATGGTAAACTCTACTTTGTAATTTATTGTATATAATTTATGGTAAAATATCCTATAGATTTTGTAAATATATGTGAAAATTGTTTTATGTTGAGACATGCTCTTATTGAATAATAAAGAAGTTTATACGCCATAGAATAGGTATATTATTTGTATTTCCAAAAATATTCTTTGCTTTATGCATACAGTCAGGTAAAATATACGGCGAGAGGTTATGTGCTGGCCTCATCAGATTTTTTGTTTTTGGCGTCGATAATTTGTTTTTCGTTGTGTATTGATAGTTTTGCTAATTCTTGGTATTATATTGTGCATTTTGCTATTGCAAAGATTGCCTACAATTGTTGCAACGTATTGTTTTTGGACAATATAAAGAGGTATCTATATTTCATCCATTATATTTATATTGTATTTATTCAATTCGTTTCGTATCGGTAAATAACTATTTATACTTCGAATTTTGATGAATAACAAAACTAACACAATGTAGGTTACATTTATTATAAGTTTTGACATTACATCATAACTATTCAATTGATTTATTATTGCCAGGGGGGTGAAACTGAATTCAGAAACGTGATAACAAGTTTTCAATCTACTAGCGTTTGGAAATACTTTCTGACCCTTTCATAGATGTCATAAGTAGTACAGTTTTTACAGTGATTCTCAAACTTTAATGTCTAAATACAACATAATATTTGAGAACTGCTGTAAATATCCCACAATTCTCTATTGCATCGTTCGAAATACTTTGACATTTAAAACTATTATTTGTGAATTGGTATCTTTATAGCAATACAGTACTTTATCATACAATATAGTTTCGGTAAGTATATTATCTTTCATATTAGCATTATTATACTGGGGGTGATATAAAAACGTAATGACAAATTAATAATGTTTCAGAAAAAGATCACATGAAATATTTGTAACTTCTGTGCAGTGAAGAGACATTCCTGCAGAAGAAGTTGATAGTGCCGAGTAGAAGAAATGGTGTGTATAAGTGGACTAGGAGAATGTACATCATGGCGGTGCTCTTAGAAGTTTGGTTGTAGGAGACCAGCAAGATATCACGATTCTTTGGCAAAATGACATAAAGCTTCATAATATTCATCAGAGAATGTTGGAATAGTATGGTGTTGCCAGTTTTAATAAAAAAAGAGTCTGAAATAAGATAATTAGTTAAAAAATGGGCGAATATCGATGACGAGTCAAAGAAACCGTGCATTTCTGGCAGACATTTAAATTAACATCCCTTTTTTGAAATAAAAATATCTCTTGAAATAACAATATTTCAAATTTTTGGTTCCTTGAGTAGTATGAGCTTAAATTTTAGTAATTGTTGCCGGGTAGTTTGAGATTGTAATTATTTATTTGATTTTTTTGAGGATTATAGGTAGAATGAAAAATAAATAGACGTTCAATTAACTGTTTTAATGAACAATATTTCAAGTTACACTTTTAATTATAAACCGTACTTACAGAACCAAGAAAACATTACAAAACTACTTTTGACAATTTACAATAATAATCGACAGTCTATCATACATAACTACATGTTCGTTTTTACAATGTTTTTCACAGATGATACTTGATTACAAGTTGTTCAAATAATGAATTTAATCAAACATATTTTTATTTATTTAATCATCACTTCCCCTATTTGAACAATTTGTACTAATTTCTACAAACTACACCTATCTTTTCTCGCAGCTTAACAAACTTATCCTTGGTAAGTGCTTTGGTAAATATGTCAGCATACTGCTGCTCACTAGGTATATACTCAACATTAATTTGATTATTCTCATACCTTTCTCTAATAAAATGGTATCTAACATCAATATGTTTTGTCCTTTTGTGGAACTCCGGATTTTTTATGAGTTTAATTGCACTCTGATTATCGATTCTAATCTCTATTGGACCAACACATTGTTGTCCGATATCATTTAACAATTTTTGAAGCCATATCGCTTCTTTAACAGCCATACTTGGTGCTACATACTCGGATTCTGTCGTACTAAGAGTTACCATTCTCTGTCGCTGTGATGACCATGTAATAGGTCCTCCTGACAGTGTAAAAATATACCCTGTAGTTGAGCGACGTGTAACAGTATCTCCAGCATAATCCGAGTCACTATATCCTATCAAATTACAATTTTCTTTTGTGTTTCCACAATACAATATGCAATAGTCTATAGTGCCTAAGATATATTTTAAAATTCGCTTTACAGCATGACAGTGTGAACTGTCATAATCGTTTACAAATCTACTAACTAAATTCACAGCAAAACTTGTATCAGGTCTACTCACCGCGGCCAGAAACAGAAGAGACCCGACTGCTTCACGGAATGGAAATTTTATACTCTTATTCCCATCTTTCGCTGCTTCCAGTTGTACGTTTGGATCAGCTGGTACTGACAGTGGTTTTGCTTCCTCGAGATTGAAACGTTTTACAATTCTCTCCGCGTATGACTTTTGATGAACAAATAATTTTCTCTGAACTCTGTCTCGCGAAATTTCCATCCCGCAGAAGCATTCAATTTCTAATACTTTTGTGGTGATGACCTTTCTCATTTCTTCTAAAATAGCATCTAGGGTCTTCCTGCTTCTGCCCGCGATCAGTCCATCATCTACAAAGAGAGCTAATAACAGTTCATCATCACCTTGATTATTATAAAAAATAATTTATCAGCATCTGACTCTTTCAATTTATATTTACAATGAAAATTAGTGAAAGTTTTGTTCCAGGACCTAGGTGCTTGTTTTAAACCATACAAAGCTTTATTTAATTTACAAATGTATTTAGAATCGTCATACCTTGTTTTAAGACCATCAGGAATAGACATATACACATCCTCTTCCAACTTACCGTACAGAAAGGCCGTCTTTATGTCAAATTGCAGCATTTCATAATTTTTGCTTGCCACTGTAGCTAGCAATGTTCTTACGGAGTCGTACCTCACCACAGGAGAAAACGTCTCCCGATAGTCGACCCTAGGTCGTTGGCTGAATCCTCGTGCGCAGAGTCTCGCCTTATACCTCGTAGTTATGCCCTTCATTTGAATTTTGAAGACCCACTTAGAATCAATAAGTTTCTCACCATTTTTGGGTATAATATCCCAAGTTTTGTTGTCTTCATGAGCTTGAAATTCTTCAGAGATCGCCTGCTTCCATTTATCACCATCTGGTCGGGAAATTGCTTCTTCGATGGTCGAAGGTTCTGAAAATTCTGCAAGATTTACGTCGTATCTCACAGGTCGACGTATCAATGACCTGTCTCGTAGACTATATTGTTGAACTGGTATATTTTGTTCTGTGTGATCATTTTCAACATGATGCTCTTCTCTGTCGTTTTCTTGATTCACATCTTGTAGATCATCTGCTTCATTTTCTCCAAACATTGGAAGATGTGCTTCCAATTTCGGATGGTTTGAGGTTATATTCTCGGAGTTTTCATTAAATGTTACGTCTCTTGACTCGACGATCTTTCTTCTAACAGGATCAAACAATCTATAGTTTGTGGACTCACCTTGGTAGCCCACCATTACCATCTTCTTCGACTTCTTGTCCAGCTTCTGCCTGAATAGATCAGGTGTATGAACATAGGCATCTGATCCGAAAGTTTTCATGTGTTTTAAATGTGGTTTTCTTCCGGTCCAGGTCTCATAGGGTGTCTTTTTCGTTTTCTCACTTGGTATCACGCGATTTATAATATAAACTGCCGTATTTACTGCCTCAGCCCATAGCATTAATGATAAATTTTTTGCATGGAGCATTGTACGAGCACTCTCAACAATTGTACGATTGTCGCGCTCTACCTTACCGTTTTGATGTGGAGAATAAGGAGCCGTCATTTCCAGGATTGTGCCTTTGTTTGATAAAAATGATTTCATATTATTATTTATAAACTCGGTTCCTCTATCTACTCGCAAAACTCGGATGGGGTGTCCTACTTTCGTTTCAACCATTGTAGAGTACTCATTGAAACGATCGAACACGTCAGATTTGTTTTTAAGAAAGTAAACATACCTGAATGATGTCGCGTCATCTTTCAACAATAAAAAGTATCTAGCTCCCCCAAGTGATTCAACTTGCATCGGGCCGCACACATCACCATGCACCATGTCGCCAGGTTTACATTTACGGTCGACTGCATTTCTTGGAAAAGAACTTCTATGTGATTTGCCTAGTTCACATGCTTCACAAAAGAATTTCTCTACTTCACTCATCTTGATTTCACCTATCTGCCCTGTTTTCGAAAGATTCATGATTGTTTTGACATTTACATGTCCTAATCTCTCATGCCACTTTTGGAGTTTATTTTCTGTGGTGGCATTTACCTCACAATCAGTATTTATTACAAATAACATTCGATATAATTCATTATCGTGTTTGACGCCGTTTGATATAGTTACTCTATTTTGTTTTACTTTAACTTCATCTTCATGGAACATAACTTCATACCCCTTCGATGTACATACGCCAACTGAGAAGAGATTTTTCCTTAGTTTGGGCGCAAACAATACCTCTTCAATGCGTCCCTCTAACCATTTTCCATTCACATACCTTTTGATTTTAATCGTAACGATTCCACGAACTTCACACATCGAGTTATCTCCAAGTGAGATTGACATGTCATGACATTCCTTCATTTCACAAAACCATTCTCGCCTGTATGAAATGTGTCGTGACGCACCGCTGCGGTAACCCACGTATCTGCGTTGTTAGCTGTCAGAATTCCTCTTTTCACAGTATCATCTGTTACCTTCTCTCGCAACTTCTGATCGCTTTCTTCATTGCTGCTTGTACGAGAGCTTCCTTCTTTACCAACCGCTAGGAATGCTTGTGCGAATTCACCATTTTGCTTTCTGTCTTTGTCTTTCTTCCTGTGCCAGCAATTTTTAGCAAAGTGACCAGGTTTTCCGCACACATAGCATTTTGACTTGCCTTTATGTTTCCAGTCCTTTTTCTCGTACTTTTGCTTCTTATCTTTTTCGCGCTTTGTTGTCTCGCCCATACTTACTGCTGCCAAGGCACTGGTAGCCTCCTCCAACTCCTGCAACCGACGTTCTTCGGCGATGAGCCGCTCCTGAAGTCGCGTGACCGTCTGATCTGCTGCAGATACATTATCCCATGCTGCTGCTAGTGGATGATATTTTGTAGGCAGACTGCCCAATATTTTAGCCATAATCGCAAGGTCAGACACCTCTTTCCCTATGTCCCGCAGTTGACTTGCCATATTTAAAATTCTGGTTACGTGATGTACTACTGAATCATTCGTATTCATTGTGTAACTGTGAAATTTCTTCATGAGCATCAGCTTATTTGTCTCAGATTTTTGCTCATGAATTAAACATAGTTTCTCCCACATTTCATATGCATTGGCACACGTTATCAAATATTCCAGCTGCGTGTAATCCACAGATGATGAAATTAAGCACATGGCGCGTGCATTATCTTTAACCCACTGTTTACCAGTTTTGTCTTCCAGGTCTTCGGGTTGTTTTCGTGTTCCACCTACAACATCAGTTATGCCATATACGTTGAAAACAGTTTTCATCTGGAACTTCCAGAGCTGAAAATTACTTCCGTCGAATTTTCATCAGCCATGATTTGCTGCTCGTTCACGCACGTGTTTTTTTACTTTCTCACCCGAAATTAATACTTATTTTCCAAAAACGCCTGGGCCCATAATCTTTTGAGGATTATAAGTAGAATGAAAAATAAATAGACGTTCAATTAACTGTTTTAATGAACAATATTTTAAGTTACACTTTTAATTATAAACCGTACTTACAGAACCAAGAAAACATTACAAAACTACTTTTGACAATTTACAATAATAATCGACAGTCTATCATACATAACTACATGTTCGTTTTTACAATGTTTTTCGCAGATGATACTTGATTACAAGTTGTTCAAATAATGAATTTAATCAAACATATTTTTATTTATTTAATCAACAGATTTAAATAGTGTAATGTATACATTTTTAAATAAAAACATTAACATATTAATTATTTTTTATAGTGCAAGATATATTTCACATTTCTTGATAATGTCTAATAAATGATCTATTTTCGATAGATTTTTTATTAATTACATTATGAAGAAATGAAATTTAAAGTTTAGAACAATTCGAAATGAATTTATATTTCCGGCCACCTTGTCGGCTGTCAAATTTAGTTGTCTGACCTTTTCATAGATGGTACTAAACTTGTTATCACGGTTTATCCCAAGATACCCAATCTTCTACTATATATTTTCCTTAATTTATGATTATTGCGAAATAAATGTCACTTCGAATTTTGGTAAATAATAATATTCACACGATATAAGTTTACTGTATACCGTATAACCGTCGCATCGAAAGTCGCCACATCGACATCACCCCCCACCACTGACCGTAGCTACGATAGCCGTCACATCGAAAGTCGCCACGTCGACATCAGCCCCCACTACTGACCGTAGCTACGATAGCCGTCACATCGAAAATCGTCACGTCGACATCACCCCCTACCTAATCGCTACTGAGTCTTTCAAAACTTTAATTCAGCTGACTCGCTATAACATAGTTTGTACTTGATATTATTTACGTTAGATGACCCCGTCATGTACGAGTATGCCATGGCATTTACTCAAATGATTAAATGGAAAAAATATCTATTTTTGTCAACAATTTAATATACCAAAATATAAAACAGTTAAACATTATATGATAGACTGAACACATATATGTGTGTATTATAAAATAGCAAAAAACAGAAACATGCTATTAGAATTGTATTAAATTTAAACACTCTTAATACTAAAAACTAGATTGAAATACTTATAGAGATTAATTGTTTATACAAAATATTTTATTAGCTGTTAGATATATCCAGAAAATGTACCGGTATAGTATGTAGTTTTCGTGCATTGCTAAATACAAGATAAAAATATGTATGGAGATATAATTTGGAGGTTGATAGTCAGAATTTGGAGAGCTGTGCTGTAAATATAATGACAACGTAGATTTTATACTCAATACTCAAAATAATTTTTAAGTTTTACAAATAGTAAAGTGTACAAAATGGTTACTTGCATGCTCCGAAAAATTGTATGAATATACATTATAAAAGCAGTAATATTACAATTGAATGCAAAATAAGAAAATAATTTGCATACCGTGTTATAAAAAGTTTATGGTATATTTTTTTTTTACTGACGATTTATAAGATATTTAAAATCCGTTGTACTCTGCATGAATGTTGGCTAACAAAATGAAACATTTGAAATTAAAAAGTCATACAGTTGAAGCTATTACTTATTACTGTATAAAAAAATTATTATTATTATTATTATTATTATTATTATTATTATTATTATTATTATTATTATTATTATTATTATTATTATTATTATTATTATTATTATTATTAATATTAATATTAATATTATTATTATTATTATTATTATTATTATTATTATTATTATTATTATTATTAAGGTCGGAAAAGACCTATCGATACCATCAAATCATAGGCCGATCAGTTTAACGTCTTGCATCGGAAAGATATTCGAGAGAATGATCAACAACCGTCTTATGTGGATTCTGGAAACCAATCATTTTCTGTCAGATCACCAGGCCGGATTTCGCAAATTCAGATCCACCGTTGATCATCTCGTATATCTAGAAGATGCAATTCTCACTGCTTTCAATAATAAAGAACACTTGGTTGCAGTGTTCTTTGATCTGGAGAAGGCCTATGATATGACGTGGCGGTATCACATTCTTAACAAGCTACATGGCTGGGGTTTCCGTGGTAATTTGCCGCAACTTATTTCTTCTTTTCTGGCAGAACGCAAATTTAGAGTTCGAGTCGGTACCTCTCTATCATCCTCAAGGATATTAGAGAATGGAGTACCCCAAGGCTCTGTTTTGAGCGTCACACTTTTTGCCATTGCGGTAAATGAGCTTGTGTCCTTTGTTAGCTCTGTAGGTATGTGTCTGTATGTTGATGATCTCACCATTTTCTGTTCTGGTAAGAAGATGGGAGACATCAACAGAACTTTGCAATCTGCAATTAACAGCATTACCCGGAGGGCTAACAAACTTGGATTCAGGTTCTCTCGCGAAAAAACCCAGTGCATGCACTTCTGTCGCCTAAACCGACCACACTATGGACCACTCCTTTTTATGAGGGATAATACTATTAAAATCGTCAATAGCGTCAGATTCCTGGGACTCTATTTCGATCCAAGGCTAACTTGGAAATTACATGTTGAAGAGCTAAGGACTGTTTGTCTTAAAGCTCTCAACATTATAAAAATGTTGGCGGGTACTAAATGGGGAGCAGAGCCCAAAACCCTTATACGGGTGTACCAATCTCTGGTTTTATCAAAGATTGATTACGGGTGTGTCGTCTATGCCTCGGCAAAACGTACAACCCTCAATAGACTAGACTCAATCCACAACCAGGCTCTACGGTACGCTCTTGGTGCATTTCCCAGTACCCCCACATTAAATTTGTATTCAGAGTCAGGACTGACGCCACTTGATGTAAGACGTAAAAAGTTTCTGTTGCTTTATGTGTCTAAAATCAAGTCCTTACCGCAACACAAGAACTTCAGTATTTTCTTTCGGAGTGATAATTGGTGCAATCCACGACAAATTCAAACCAGACCCGCTGGTATCCGCGCGAAAGAGCTTCTAGACCAAATAAACTTTGATATACCATTATCGATTCCTGTAGGGGAATCTGAAGTACCGCCGTGGTTGGTTCCATTAGCTAGGACTAACTACATACTAACTATGTACGACAAGTCCAACAGTCCCCCGATAATGATACAGTCAAGGTTTCTTGAGGTTCTGCACGGATACAAAAACATGATGGTAATTTATACGGATGGTTCTAAAACCCACCATGGTACTGGTTGCGCAATTGCTGTCGATAACATACAGCACTCATGGTCGATGCCTCTTCTAACTTCTATCTACACAGCAGAGTCCTATGCTATCTGGCAAGCTCTACGCTACTGCGAGTTCGTCAGAACTTCTAGGAAGTTCCTCGTAGTAAGCGATTCTTTGAGCGTCCTACAAGCCATTTCAAACCCTTTTACTGTTGACCCAATTATTCAGCATATCTTGTCCCTCATGAAACATCTTCATGAGACAGGGAGAGATATTTATTTTCTTTGGGTGCCAAGTCACGTCGGCATTAGGGGTAACGAATTGGCTGATGAGGCAGCACGTTTTGCCGCTGATAGTAACTCTGTTGATGTCGTAATGTATAAATCTTCAGATATAAGTCTTCATCTGAAGAAAGAGGTATTGGCTTTGTGGCAGCGCACATGGGATGGGGTTCAGAACCATCTAAAAACCATTAAGCCGTTGGTTGCGCCAGTTTTATTGCCGAATGATCTTACCAGAAGGGATCAAGTCAAGATCCATCGTCTGAGAATGGGTCATACAAGTCTGACACATGGGTACCGTTTAAATCGGGATAATGCCCCTATGTGCACCAGATGTGATACTGCTCTGACAGTTGAACACATTCTTGTTGCATGTCCACAGTATGATCTACTCAGACGACTATATCATTTAGATCAAGACCTTTCCTTTATTCTAACAGACTCTGATAAGATCCGTAATGTTCTGAAGTTTTTGCGTGCGGTAAATATATATGAAAAGTTATAGACTTGTCTATTTTTTCATCTCATTAAAATTTTCTTTATGTAATTCTTGTATTCTTTTCTATTTTTCTCATTATACGTATACATAAGTATGCGTAAATACTTATATTTATATATTGTATTTTATGCATGTGGGTTTTGTTGATCTCGTATACATATGTATATTTATTTTATATATTTATTTACATGTTACTTTTTTTTCAAAATTATTATTATACATCTATTTGTAATACTTATATAGTAGTATATGTCCCGTATATTTATTTATATTATACTTTTTGATTAGTATATGGGCTAATAACCCCAGCAGTTGATGCCCTCTTCTAGTTAAAAAAAATTATTATTATTATTATTATTATTATTATTATTATTATTATTATTATTATTATTATTATTATTATTATTATTATTATTATTATTATTATTATTATTATTATTATTATTATTATTATTATTATTATTATTATTATTATTAGCTGCACGGTGCAATAGTCCACACATTTGTATATGTGGAAAGGTCTTGCATGAAGGAACCCCTTGCATGGAACCCATTAAATGTATCAATTGTGAAGGAGACCACTCTGCTCGTTCCAAAATTTGCCCACTTTATAGACAAGAGGTTGCCATCCAAGAGCTCAAAGTAAAAGAGAATATTACTTATTTTGAAGCAAAGAAGAAGGTTGTTATTCCTACACCGGCCGGTATGTCTTATGCTAATAAAGCATCAGCTATAGTAACACCGGATCCTACTTCTTTTGCGCAGCAAGTAATTCCTCATCTTGTTCAAGCATTAAAAAGTGTCTTTGTTACAAAAGAAATTTTTAATGCCAAACAAAGTGTACCTCTTATCTCCTGTAATCCTATTTCGACTCCATCTAAAATTCCTACACAAGGGAAGAAAAAAGCAAATTCTACTAATTCTTCTTTTGTGCCTATTTCTTCTGGTCCTTCTTCTATCATTCCTACAAAGGAAAAGAATAGGGCAACTACTATTGTTTCTTCTTCCGACGAAGATCTTTCCCTAAGCTCTGCACCTTCGCAGCAGCAAAAGAAAAAGAAGGGTTGGCCTATAGGCAAACCAAGGAAACCTGTATAGTTCTTCAACATAACATTATAAGTCATGAACAATATTATTCAGTGGAATATTAGGGGATGCGTCTTTCATTATTGTGACTTGAAGATGCTACTATCGGAATTTAATCCGATATGTACGTGCCTTCAAGAAACACACTTTACACCAGGCCAGGCTTACTCATTGAAGAATTATAGTATAGTTAGGTTCGATTCTGCACCCAATATCCGGGTCAACGGAGGTGTGGCGATTATCATAAGACAAGATGCGAATTTCAAACACGTTAATCTCAACACTAATCTTCAAGCGATTGCTATACGAATGTCAGCCCCATTTAATGTTACGGTCTGTAACATATATTTACCTGACGCCAACTGGGATTTGACTGACATTCAAGCTATTATTCAGCAACTTCCCACTCCCTTTATTCTTCTGGGAGATTTCAATGCCCACCATTTCATATGGGGATCTGGGCATATTGATCCAAGGGGTAGAATTGTTGAGAACCTGCTTGATGATCCAAATCTTGTTCTTGTAAATGATGGCTCACCTACATATTTTAATGCCCGTTCAGGGACCTTTTCCTGTATCGACCTAACTATACTCTCATCAACATTATCAACTCGTTACTCTTGGCGGGCACTTGATGATCTACATGGAAGTGATCACTTTCCTATAGTGATCACTACAGACACTCCTATGTGTGAACAAGTGTTTGCGCCAAGTTGGTTAATGAGTAAAGCCGATTGGTCATGTTTCAAGGCATCCCTTAAAATTCCACCCATGACTAATAACACCAATATAAATGTAGAAGAACTAACACAAAATATTTTCTTAGCAGCAGAAACTGCAATCCCTCAGAGCAAGTCCAAAGCTCAAAGAAAGTCGGTTCCCTGGTGGAACCGCGAAATTAAAGAGTTGGTCCGGGATAAAAAAATGGCTTTCAACCGCTTCAAACGGATTCCCACTCAGGAGAACCTTATTCTTTTTAAAAAAGCCAGAGCACTAGCACGACGTTGTATATTGGAAAGCAAGCGAAAATCTTGGGACGAATATGTTTCTGGCATTTCGTCCAGTACCACAACTCAAGAGTGTTGGTCAAGGGTTAAACGTATCGCTGGGCATGGTAATTCTACAGGTATAACGTACCTAAAACTGGATGATGGAACTTATACAGATGATCCATCCGCTATCGCGGAAATAATGGCCGACCAGTTCCAAAGTACTAGCAGCTCTTCAAATTATGTACCTGAGTTTCAAAACTCAAAAGCGGACAGGGAAGTACCGCTAGATTTCAGCACTACTGAAATTCTTAATTATAACGCTGCATTCGTACTTTTGGAACTGGAATATGCTCTCAGCCAATCGAAGTCGTCATCTCCAGGCTTAGATAGAATTACCAACGATATGCTCAAAAATTTAACCCTTGATTTTAAACTACACTTGCTTTCCGTATATAATATGCTCTGGCAAGAAGGTTCATATCCTGAGAAGTGGAAGGAAGCCATTGTCATCCATATCCCTAAGGTCGGAAAAGACCTATCGATACCGTCAAATCATAGGCCGATCAGTTTAACGTCTTGCATCGGAAAGATATTCGAGAGAATGATCAACAACCGTCTTATGTGGATTCTGGAAACCAATTATTTTCTGTCAGATCACCAGGCCGGGTTTCGAAAATTCAGATCCACCGTTGACCATCTCGTATATCTAGAAGATGCAATTCTCACTGCTTTCAATAATAAAGAACACTTGGTTGCAGTGTTCTTTGATCTGGAGAAGGCCTATGATATGACGTGGCGGTATCACATTCTTAAGAAGCTACATGGCTGGGGTTTCCGTGGTAATTTGCCGCAATTTATTTCTTCTTTTCTGGCAGAACGCAAATTTAGAGTTCGGGTCGGTACTTCTCTATCATCCTCAAGGATATTAGAGAATGGAGTACCCCAAGGCTCTGTTTTGAGCGTCACACTTTTTGCCATTGCGGTAAATGAGCTTGTGTCCTTTGTCAGCTCTGTAGGTATGTGTCTGTATGTTGATGATCTCGCCATTTTCTGTTCTGGTAAGAAGATGGGAGACATCAACAGAACTTTGCAATCTGTAATTAACAGCATTACCCGGAGGGCTGACAAAATTGGATTCAGGTTCTCTCGAGAAAAAACCCAGTGCATGCACTTCTGTCGCCTAAATCGACCACACTATGGACCACTCCTTTTTATGAGGGATAATACTATTAAAATCGTCAATAGCGTCAGATTCCTGGGACTCTATTTCGATCCAAGGCTAACTTGGAAAATACATGTTGAAGAGCTAAGGACTGTTTGTCTTAAAGCTCTCAACATTATAAAAATGTTGGCGGGTACTAAATGGGGAGCAGAGCCCAAAACCCTTATACGGGTGTACCAATCTCTGGTTTTATCAAAGATTGATTACGGGTGTGTCGTCTATGCCTCGGCAAAACGTACAACCCTCAACAGGCTAGACTCAATCCACAACCAGGCTCTACGGTACGCTCTTGGTGCGTTTCCCAGTACCCCCACATTAAATTTGTATTCAGAGTCAGGACTGACGCCACTTGATGTAAGACGTAAAAAGTTTCTGCTGCTTTATGTGTCTAAAATCAAGTCCTTACCGCAACACAAGAACTTCAGTACTTTCTTTCGGAGTGATAATTGGTGCAATCCACGACAAATTCAAACCAGACCCGCTGGTATCCGCGCGAAAGAGCTTCTAGACCAAATAAACTTTGATATACCATTATCGATTTCTGTAGGGGAATCTGAAGTACCGCCGTGGTTGGTTCCATTAGTTAGGACTAACTACATACTAACTATGTACGACAAGTCCAACAGTCCCTCGATAATGATACAGTCAAGGTTTCTAGAGGTTCTGCACGGATACAAAGACACTATGGTAATTTATACGGATGGTTCTAAAACCCACCATGGTACTGGTTGCGCAATTGCTGTCGATAACACACAGCACTCATGGTCAATGCCTCTTCTAACTTCTATCTACACAGCAGAATCCTATGCTATCTGGCAAGCTCTACGCTACTGCGAGTTCGTCAGAACTTCTAGGAAGTTCCTCGTAGTAAGCGATTCTTTGAGCGTCCTACAAGCCATTTCAAACCCTTTTACTGTTGACCCAATTATTCAGCATATCTTGTCCCTCATGAAACATCTTCATGAGACAGGGAGAGATATTTACTTTCTTTGGGTGCCAAGTCACGTCGGCATTAGGGGTAACGAATTGGCTGATGAGGCAGCACGTTTTGCCGCTGATAGTAACTCTGTTGATGTGGTAATGTATAAATCTTCAGATATAAGTCTTCATCTGAAGAAAGAGGTATTGGCTTTGTGGCAGCGCACATGGGATGGGGTTCAGAACCATCTAAAAACCATTAAGCCGTTGGTTGCGCCAGTTTTATTGCCGAATGATCTTACCAGAAGGGATCAAGTCAAGATCCATCGTCTGAGAATGGGTCATACAAGTCTGACACATGGGTACCGTTTAAATCGGGATAATGCCCCTATGTGCAACAGATGTGATACTGCTCTGACAGTTGAACACATTCTTGTTGCATGTCCACAGTATGATCTACTCAGGCGACTATATCATTTAGATCAAGACCTTTCCTTTATTCTAACAGACTCTGATAAGATCCGTAATGTTCTGAAGTTTTTGCGTGCGGTAAATATATATGAAAAGTTATAGACTTGATTAATTTTTTCTTTCGTCTCATTAAAATTTTCAATATTTAATTCTTACATTCTCTTCTATTTGTCCCATCCACGTATACATAAGTATGCGTAAATACTTATTTTTCCTATGTTTTATTTTGTGCATGTGAGTTTTCTTGAACCCCGTATACATATGTATATTTATTTACATGTTACTTTTTTTCAAATTATTATTATACGTACTTCTATTTGTAATACTTATATAGCAGTATAGGTCCCGTGTACTTATTTATATTATACTTTTTGAATATGGGCTAATAACCTCAGCAGTTGATGCCCTTTCCCTAAGGTATTGTCTTTGGTCAAAAAATTCGGTGGTGAGTTTTCATTGAATAAGCACGTTTTAGGGTCTTTACAATACGATTTTACTATTTTTACGATGATGTCTGTATGTGTGTGTGTGTGTTCGTATGTGCGTGTGTGTGTGTGTGTATGTGTGTGTGTATGTGACCGCTTTTTCGTGGACGATATCTCCAATACTAGAATTCCAAAAATTACAATTCTTGCGTATTCCTCTTCCTTACAACCATATGCAGACCTGTTTAGATTTTGGTTATAATTGGTCGGCCGGAAGTACCCTCATTTGAAGATTTTAACAGTTTTTCTTGAAAAAATCAGTTAAATGTTATTATAACTTAAAGAATATATTATTATCTATACAATTGATTGCATTTTATATTTGTTATTCAACAGATATAGAGTTAAAGAAGAATACAAATAATAAATTTCACATAAATTTCATAATTCAGCCAGCTATGCTAACTTAACCATGGAAACTGCTAATATTTTCAGGTAATTCAAATTGACAGATGTCAGTATCAATAAAATGTAAATCAATGAAAGAATAAGGGAAGTAACTCTAGTGTTAGAAGTTTCTAGATATATGAGAGACGATTACATTGGTTTGAACATGTCATGAGGAGAGATGAATATATTAATAGAAGGTGGAAGAAACATAGGAAGACCATATATAAGATGAAAAGACTGTATTGTAGAAGACTTGAGGGAAAAGGAACTGAATGAGGAATGACACGCAAAACAAAAATGAGTGGCAGAAGAAAATAAAAAATGGCGACCCCTTAACGAATGGGAAAAACTAAAGAAGAAGAAGAAAATGTCAGTGTCACGTGCAATTTGCATAGTTTGTTAATGCAATAACTTTACTGGAAATATAGGATCTTTTGCAAGACAATTTATGTATGGGCGCGTGCAGTAACATTATTTTGAATTTGTACATAATACACAGGATTGACGGAAGGTATTGTGCTGGCCACATCAGATTTTTTTAAATAATTTTGTTCATTATTTAATACATATTAATAATTGCTCAAATAATAACGATCAATTTCAATGCAAGCATTGCAACGTACCTAACATATTTTGATACATTCGTTAAAAAACGTAGACAGAGTAATTATTAGTTTTGTTTACAAGAGTGTTTCTTGATTTTTGTGAAACACTACACTTAAATTACACTCAGCCGCAGCCATTCTAACTGAAGCTGTTGGATTAGCTTCAAAATATGCTAATATATTTATCTCAGCTTCTTGATTTTGTACGCTAACTCGCTTCGATACGAATGCATCCGTATTAGCGCGCAGTGCTAATTCTAATTTTCTAAAATGCTTGCCGCTCAGGATAACGTTCCCTATACATATTCTTTGCAGCAACAGTATTTTTCAGAGATAATATGAAAACTTCGTACATATCAATTTTTTCTTCGTGCGTAAAATTCATTTTAACACAAAAGAAAACAAGAAAATTCATAAACGAACTACTTTGACATGTGATACAAAACAAAATATTCAATTGTTTTTGTCATTACACTCTAATTACATATAGAAATAAATACGAAAATTATAATTTTTCTTTTCCATTTTTCTCGTTTTTTTTTTCGTTATGTAAGGGTATAAACATTTTACATCGTTGTATTCAGAAATGATGAATCGAATAGGCGAATAAAAAAAGTAGATTCTCATTTAACATTAAAAAGTTGAATTCTGTATTTTGAGAACCACTAGTTGAAAATAATTTTTGTAATGCAAATTTTATTCTAATTTAACCGACTTCGTATCTCTTACGGTTCTCGAGATAGCAATGGTGAAACACTTAAATTGAACATCCTATATATATATATATATATATATATATATATATATATATATATATATATATATATATAAATTCATTTGTATGACGTAACCTAGGCAACAAATCTAATAAAACCAAATTCCATACTTTCTTGACTTATTTTGTAAGATATTTCAAACGTCCGCCATTTTACTTTTTAATAATACAACGTCCTACTTGTTTACTATCATTGTAAAGCAAATTTTGTGTACTTTTCAAAAATTTAGAAAAATATAGTATGTTCCATTTGAAATTTCAAAGTTGGTATCACATACTCCGGAACCGGAAGTAACAGAAAGCTTCTTGATACGACATCTTATTGCCCATATTGCCTATAATAAATTTGTTTATTTGAAAATAATCGCTATCTTGCTTAATAACGGAGATAATTGCCGGTTCATTCTCGCGTGATCACCCTGTATATATATACAGGATGAGTCATCGAAATGAGGAAAATTGAGCCATTTTATATTAGAAAATTGGTCATTTCGACAATATATATATATATATATATATATATATATATATATATATATATTTCTCTTTTCAGTAAAGTAATGTTGTTTATGTTCAATTTTTTTTTCAAATAAACGACTTTTTAACGTTTAAAAATGAAAATTTTGTGAACTGTTTTTAGTTAATTTAACTAAGTAAGCGGTGGAAACTTTTAAAATTTTAATAAAGGTCTTATTCTTGTTAAATTTTCAAAAAATGCTTCGAGCAACTAGAATACGGGGCCGGTCTATGTCACACGTCTCTAATACATATATCATATCAGACATCCGCTTATCAGCGCAAGTTCAATGGCAGCGTTATGTCGCGCGGAAATTTGAACTCTGTCTTTAATACGTATATTTAAATTTTATTTATTACTTATGTTATGCGCCTCTGCACTGCACTCTTCGGTGGGTGCTGTCAAATTTAAATTTGGCGGTACAAGATCCGGATAGGGTTGATCACAAATTTGCTTATCAACAATATTGCAATCCGCGTTACTAACAGATTGATCCTGGGTTCCAAATAAATTATTCAAGCTTACTATTTTTCTACTCTTATCTCCTGCGTTGTCAGCAGAGATAACGTGTACGTTCTCGCTTGCATTATCACTGTTCCTTGAAGGTTTGCACACAAATAAAACTTTGTTATTAATTTTTGTTGATATTTAATAATTAGGCGGTTTATTATTGTAATTAAACTTTAATTTCATAAATTATAAAGGACACAAATGTAAGAGCATAGAAAAACGAAACATTGCATTCTTACTTATTATTCTTACGTTAGATGTCGCTACTATTCAATATCAAAAATCAATAAATTTCAAAATAAACTTCAACAATTTTGAATTGATTTTTTCCAAAATCGATCACTACTTTATTCTGAACTAAAAAATTTACTCCGATCAGTTCGTCGGTCGGCAAATGCTGATCATCCGGACATACGATAAAACGATATACTAAATTTCCGGAACCCGCTACTAATTCGACACTAGTAACTCCATTGAGATAGACAAATTTAGTTCCTCAGATACATTACGTTTCGAAAGAAATACGGCAGCACCCGAATCTCTGAGAAACGTACTTTCGATCTCGTTAATTTTGAATGTAACAAATTTTGTTTTATCTGTATCAGGGTCATCGACCCGCGAACAACGAAGCGACGTTTATTTAAACTGCCTGACGTTGGGTCGCTGCCCAGACAGTTTTCGCGTTTAAAGGACACGCTTTGTCATCTGCACGATTACCTGTCTTAACGCAATTGTAACACAACACTTGTTTTGATTTCAAACAATTCTTAGATGTGTGGTCCGTACTACCACAACTAAAGCAACGACCCCTCATATTATGGTATCGTGCACAAAACTGCGTTTTTCTTTGGCGATGACTTTTGAGAAGGGCACGACGGTGTATGTGATACTTTCGTGTTATGTTGTGGGATAGTGACCGCCCGAACATAAGTCTTATGAGCATCTGCTTTAGTTTGTTTATAAAAACGAGCTAAGACCTCCTCGCAGTGTTCCGTGTAAGGTAACGCCTCCTTTACAGTTTCAAAATGTCTAATTCTACTAATTTCGTTGCCAATTTAGTATCGAGACCCTCAAAAAATTGCTGTATCATTATGGATTCACGTTTAATGCGGTTACGTAAACTTGCCATGTCGTCATCTGACTCCGGAAAAACTTTAGCTGCCGCAATTTCTAATCTTAAAGCAAATTTTTGGATCGACTCATCCTTCCTACGAAAATTTTTAAAAAAATCTTTTTCAACTACTGAAAAATCGTGTTTTTTCAAAAAGTTTTACCAGCCATTCACGCATTTCTATCATTGTTATCAAGGAAGGCTTCTAGGTCGGAACCACCGGAATAAGTATCAATGCTTTTAAGGGCGGACATGGATGTAGGGTCGGCAAAAGCTTGCCTCCCTGATGGTGAACTATTTTGAGCAGATAGTTTATTAGAGGATCGTGGGATGTACTGCTTAGGTTGCGATAAATTTAGAAGGTGGTATGAAAAAGGTGCAAGGTGAATGTCCAATGGAGGTTCACGTGATGGATCAGGCTGCGCGGTATAATAGTATGGATAATAAGAATGCATGGCAACATTCGTAACTGGAGGAGCGGTCGGATTCTCAGCTGAGTTGTTGTAGTGGTTGTAAATACAACCGTCGTGGGTACATGGGGGTTTGTACAGTCGTCGTACTTGTCGTGGGGGTATCGTTTGAGTCACCCATATTTACAGTCTTACTCATAAATTAATTCAGTCGATCACATTATATCTAGTAAGCCCTAATAATCCCTTTACTAGATCTTACTCGACTGCGCCAATTGTAACGGAGTGTACGTATGGTGTAATGAAAAGCACCGTCGTTGACGTACTTAAAGCTCAGACAGCCACAGTAAGAATATAAATGAAAGTTATACTTACATGTGTCACTATGCTAGCCTGTGTTGAGGCTGGAAAGGAGTTAACGGAGTTGATGCACAAATAACTAAATATTTTCTAAATAGATAATTATAATTAAAATAACTTATGAAAATTATACTCACGAAAAATTAGATAGTAAACACATTTGCTGGTAATATGCTGCTTTTCTCCAGTATAATACAAAAAACTGAGCGGAAGATCGCCAACAGTTTCCAAGAAAATACTAAATTAAAAAAAAAAAATTAGAGTTCACGTAATACTCCTATATAAATCTACTCCCGTTCCGTATTCAAATATTAACATTATACAAAGATTCAAAAATAAAACTCTAAGGATGATTAGAAACCCCCTTGGTACGTTAGAACCACACTCTACACAAAGATTTCAAGATTCCAAATGTTCGAGAACATAAAAATATCTGATGTGGCCAGCACATTACCTTCCGTCAATCCTCTGTATTATGTACAACTTCCAGACATAAATTTTCTTGCAAAAGATCCTATATTTCCAGTAAAATTATTTCATAAACTATGTAAATTGCACTTGACAATGACATCTTCTTCTTTAGCTTTTTCTATTCGTTAGGGATCGCTATTTTTATTTTCTTCTTCCACTCATTTCTCTTTTGCGTGTCATCCGTCTTATCTCTGGTCTTCCTCTGTTTCGTCTACCTTCTATTACTAAGCTATTCGTTCTTCCAATATATTCTTCATCTCTTCTCATGTTCAAATCAATGTAATCATCTCTCTTGCATCTTTCTAGAATCTTCTATCACTCGAACCATTTCCCTTACTCTTTCATTCCTTATCCTATCTTTCCGTGTCTTCCCCAACATCTATCTCAACATCTTCATCTCTGCCACATTCATTTTCTTTTCATTGACACTGACATCTGTCAGTTAGAATTTTCTTTATGTTATCAGCTGTTTCCTTGGTTATAGCTGGCTGATGTAATATAAAATTTAATTTCTTATAATTCTTTAACCCTATATATATTGAACATGAAATATAAAATGCAATCAATTCGTATAGATAAGAATATTCCTTAATATTTATAATAACATAAAATGTCAAAAAAAAATATTTAACAGCGTTTTTTCAAGAAAAACTGTTAAAATTTTCAAATGAGGGTACTTTCGATTGACCAATTATAACCAAAATCTAACCACGTCTGCATATGGATGTAAGGACGAGGAATACGTAAAAATTGTAATTTTTGGAATTCTACTATTGAGATATCACGGCCGAAATTACAGTCACACGCACACACACAAACACACAAACTCACATACATACAGACATCATCGTAAAAATAGTAATATCGTATTGTAAAAGTGCTTATTCATTGAAAACTCACCACCGATTTTTTTGACCAAAGACAATAGCTTCCTTACCTAGAGGTGACGAAAGTTAAAAATACGCAACAAGCCACGAAAATAAATTATAAGTTCATCCAAAAGAGCTAGCAATCAATTTACTGAACAATGAAGACATCCGCCGAAGGTTAAAAGGAACATGCCGTCAGATCTCAAATCCATATAACCCTATTAATTAAATGATTATTCAAATACTGTGGAAGCTCCAATGGGAACTTATATGTACATAAATAGATCTAATTTGCTTGTTGACCTATGTATATAGGGTCACTTATAAATAAAGTAAATATAATAAAAAAAAATCTGATGTGGCCAGCACAATACCTTCCGTCAATCCTGTGTATTATGTACAAATTCCATACATAAATTTTCTTGCAAAAGATTATAAATTTCCAGTAATATTATTTCATGCAAATGGCAATTGACACTGACATTTTCTTCTTCTTTAGCTTTGCCCATTCGTTAGGGGTCGCTATTTTTATTTTTTTTCTTCCACTCATTTCTATTTTGCTGGTCATCCTCACGTCAAAATTTTTCATTCAAAATTTCTTTTTTTGGTATTTTATGATTCCTTTTCTCGGCAACTAAATTCCACACCCATGATAATAAATAAACCCCATGAAATAATAAAATCATGAAATTTTGAATGAAAAATTATGACATTTGTCAGTTATGGACGTAATTAATAGCTGTCATTTTGACACGGGTCCACATATTTGCTTGCCAAAGTCAGCAAAGTCACGTCACTGCACGCGCCCCACACATAAATTTTCTTGCAAAAGATCCTATATTTCCAGTTAAATTATTTCATAAACAAACTATGCGAATTGCACTTGACACTAACATCTTCTTCTTCTGTAGTTTTTCCCATTTGTTAGGGGGTCGCTATTTTTTATTTTCTTCTTCCACTAATTTTTGTTTTGTATGTCGTCCTCATTCAGTTCCTTTTCTCTCCTTTCATATTATATTTGGCCTTCCTGTGTTTCTTCCACCTTCTGTTAAAAGCTATTCATTCATACTCATCTCTCCTCATGACATGTTCAAACCAATGTAATCGTCTCTCTTATATCTTTCTAGAAACGCCCAACACTAGAATTATTTCCCTTATTCTTTCATCATTTACTTTTTATTGATATTGACATCTGTCAATTTGAATTACCTGAATATATTAGCAGTTTCCATGGTTAAGTTAGCACAGCTGGCTGATTTATGATATTTTATAATTATTATAATCTTTATAATTCTTTAACTCTATACCTATCTGTTGAATATGAAATATAAAATGCAATCAAATCGTATAGAGAATAATATATTCTTTAAGTTATAATAAAAATTAACTGAGTTTTTCAAGAAAAACTGTTAAAATCTTCAAATGAGGACACTTCCGGTTGACCAATTATAACCAAAATCTAATCAAGTCTGCATATGGTTGTAAGGAAGAGGAATACGCAAGAATTGTAATTTTTGGAATTCTAGTATTGGAGATATCGTGCACGAAACCGCGGTCACACACACACACACACACACATACACACACACGCACGCACACACGAACACACACACACACACATACAGACATCATCGTAAAAATAGTAAAATCGTATTGTAAAGACCCTAAAACGTGCTCATTCAATGAAAACTCACCACCGAATTTTTTGACCAAAGACAATACCTTCCTTGTTTAAATTTTAATATTGATATGCGCCTAAAATTCTTACCCAAAATATTGATTTTTTTGTCTCCTTCACGTAGTAGATACGAGTTTCATTAAGAATCTTTTTTATGTATGGTAAAATAAAATTTAATATTTGATTCTCTTTCTTTTTTTTCCTTGTTTAGGTATACAGTGGATGTAATCTGTTCTTGTGCTTTTGGCGTGGAAGGCGGATGTTTGAAGAATCCTAATTCTGAGTTTGTTCGTCATGCAAAAATGATGTTTACCACGAAGATTGTGGACAATCTCCGCATGGCTATCACCACGTCTGCCCCTGTCATTGCCAAAATATTCAAGATCCAACTTTTCAACCCCACAGCTTCAAGTTTCTTCCGTAAGGTGGTATACGATACAGTGAATTACAGAGAACAAAATGAAATAGAGAGGCAAGATTTTCTTAATCTGATGATTCGGTAAGTGAACGATAATATCATTACATGTGAGTTGTTAGAAACAAGTAAATGTCATAGAATAGCAATGAAACGTATTATCTAGTAGTAACTAGAACTACTCATTAATGTAACCAAAGTCGACTTACATTAATCCTTAACCGTACAATTAAGAACAAAAAATAGAACTGTCAATAACCGACAAAAATTGGAACCGAATACCTGGATAATAAAATCGACGTTTGGAACCAATTCCAAATTTTCAAATACCCAATTAAACTAAACTTTAGCATTAAACTAAATTGAAATAGATGTAGAAATCGAGAAAATATCTTTTCATGTTAGCGGGACCGGACGGGGAACATTTATCTGCATTTTATACACGTGCTTAAGTGTGTATAACATTATGTCATCTTATATAACTATTTCATAAATTACAAATTTTTCCTTCATATTAATATTTTTTTCTTTATATAGGGATTCATTAGCTACTATGTAATACCTATGCAAGGGATTGAATTACAAATATAATTTAACATTAAAAGAAGCATTTACGGTTCCTGGAAAACCAAAAAGCGTGAATCATCGGTAATCCACTTGTGCTCTCAAACCCTTTTCGGATTACCATTGTTGAAGCTCCACGTGTTAATTTGTGTGATACTCCTTGCATCATTATCGAAAGTCTGCTGAATCTTTGGAATTGTTGCAAAATTTAATGCCGAACCATTGCTCACGTCGTTCCATCATTATTCCGCGCAAAGTAAAACCCGACATTCCTTCATTTACAGGCTGATTGCCAGTAATTGAAGCTCTTTGTAGGAAGAAAAAAATTAGATATGTACAAGAAAGTACCCTTCACCTCCTATGAACAACTACCGTGCTTCATTTGTTTCCGCGGTAAAAATCAGATTGGATATTTTTTAACAGATTCATTTGTAAGAATATTTATTTTTAAATATGTTTTACTTATAGTGCTTTGGAATACCATGTTTATCTCACTCGGCTTTGCGAGGTATATCGCAAAGCTTTGATCATAATTTTATTGGCCATTTTCCAGTATTGGGTCGAAAAAATTGACATACGTTTCCTTTATTTAAGTCGATATATCCGAGGCTAAGATCTTCCCTTGTCAGGTTACAGTCAATACGAGTTATGTCTGTTACAGGAAAAGTAGACAATGAGATAATGGGCACATTGTTGGTAAATGTAGATATTTGCCAAAAACTACTTTTTTCTTGCAATTCAACCAAACTCAGCAACAATAACCTCACCTAACGCACAAAAGTTATTCTTGGAAACCTCGGGGTGAGTTTTGTGCGTTAAGCGAGATTATTGTTATATATTTAGTTGAAATGCACGCAAAAACAATGTTAAGCGAATCCCTACATTTGCCGGGCATGCACATTGTCCCAATATGTACATTTACCGTAACATATATATTTTGAAGAAATTGTACTATTCTAATTAAATAAGAAATTAAAACTCACAAATTGAGAAAAAATGTTTTTTCGAACAACAATAATAGTAAATGTTAGTATATAAAAATATAATTAGAAATATTAATTTTTCTTAAATATATGATTTCGAAAATAAATTTGAGTTTAAACGAAGTATGTAGATGTAATTTTATTTTTTTCACAGATTGAAGAACAATATGTCCATCAAGGATGGCGAGGAAAGAATCAAAACAATTATTAACGATGGCTCGGAAAAAATAACTATGGACAACATAGCATCTCAGTGCTTCTTGTTTTTTGTAGCTGGATTTGAAACCACCTCGGCAAGCATACAATTTATGATGTATGAGTTAGCGAAAAATGCAGATATCCAGGATAATGCCAGGGCGAACGTGAAAGATACTATGGCCCGAAATAATGGAGAACTAAACTATGAATCAGTCAGAGAGATGAGATATTTGGAAAATGTATTTTATGGTAAATACTTAAACTTTGTAATTTCACTTAGTAAAAAATGTTGTTTGCATAATCATGAATTTTCTAATCAAATTTTAAATGTTTGTAGGCCTAGTTGTACTCGTAGTAGTAATAAGTTTTACGTCATTGATGGAAACAATTTTCAAGCTGTTTTCAAACGAATTACCTTAGAATTTTCATTAATTTCTAATTATTTTTCATCGTGTCTAATAATAATCTCAAGGAAAATATCGTCTGTCATTTGTTAGTGGTCATAAACCTTATTAATGTATTATTATTACAAATTGTTTAAATGGTTAAGCTAGTCCAGATTTCATTTTTTCAGAGACTCTCAGAAAATATCCAGTAGTTCTTATGTTGAATAGAGCATGTACTGAAGATTTCACTATTCCTGGTACTGATGTAGTTATTGACAAGGGCACTAAAGCAGTACTAACCACTTTGGGAATTCACATGGACCCAGAATTTTACCCTGACCCTGAAAAGTTTGACCCAGATCGCTTCACAGACGAAGAGAAAGCGAAAAGGCCAGCATATGTGTATCTACCATTTGGAGACGGTCCTCGTATATGCCCAGGTAGGATAATATTAATTTTGCACTGGTCTAACAATGGCAATTTTTAAAACTGAATACACATGAGTAAAATAAAAGAATGCATATAATACGACTACGTAATGTTTATATTCATAATCTGAACTCAAATTTAAAAATAAAAGGCAATTGTCATATACTTAAACTGCATTAAAAAATTATGATAATTATAATTTTGTAGCACTGAAACATATTATAGACTGGAACTCGCATACTCTATCAGAATACGCTGAAGTCAAGGCCCATTGAATAACAATAGCTGGCTCGTTCATGCACGTTCGAGATGAACCGATTATAACCGTGTAGTCGTATACAATTCTCCCTGCTACATTTTATTTAAAACCTGCACCATGATCACTAACGGCTCCGCACAGCGCCGCACCGTGGGAAGTATTTTTCGTTAATGCACGAATTGTTCCGATGTTTTTTGTACGTAAAATGATAAATTTTAGCGTTTTTTTATATATTCCAAATGTGTTTGGTTATTGAAACATTTTAATAAACATATCCCAGAATTTCAAATTTTGTGATATTAGACTCGTATATGCGCTTCGTATTAGGGAAACCAATCACTAAAGTTATTTAGGTGGGTGACGTATAAATAATATAATATTGCATCCTAAAATTTACATTTACAATCCCGTGTCATGTAATTAGGACTCAAAATCCTGAGGATCATGAGATGGACCTTGTCTCTTAGCCCACATTCGAAATTTGCGAGGTCCGCATATGCGAACCTATAATTTTGAATGTATAACTTTGTGCAAGGCTAAAAATTTATATCGTTAGTTCTTCACTAAAATTAATATTTATGTTCAAATCAGTAAAATTTATACAAATATAGGTTTTATAAGTACATAGATAAAAAAATCTGATGTGACCAACACAATACCTCCCGCCATTTACCTATGGGGTCTCGTTGCCGCGTGCCTGATGTCTGTTCGCGAATCTGGGGAATTCGATTCGATCCCGATCTACGCCAATTAATTCGAATTTTAAATGGCATAAAATTAACCTTAGTAGTAAACGCCCGCACAATGCAAATATGTCATCAGCATTACCGAACAAAAAATTAACAAATGTTAACGATTTATCTGTCAGGCAAGGTTAATTTAATTTCATTATTATTTGTAAAATCTGATCAAGTGAATAAATATCAATTTAAATTAACAGATAATTGTTAATTGAAACAGAAATTAGAAATAATAAGGAAACTAAGAAAATATTGGGTTCATCCACTAAATAGTATACGCTGTAGAGATGGCCAGTTTTAATGTCTATTTCAAAAATTAAAAGAATATTCAGCACACAAACCTTTTTATTCTTGCACTGATAAAATATTTTTTTCGTGTCAAACATCTTATCCTTACAGCGAAAACTTAATAAATAACTTCAGACGCGCCTGAACCGCCAAGTGTGAACACGTACATGAGAAACATAAATCGTATTGTAGCGGCTGAGCCGCATAACCGAAACACGTTGCGGTTATACATGCGGTTGCGGTTGCTCAGCTACAAATAAGTTCTTCCAAAAGACATGCATTTTTTAAAACAGCGGTTGTAAACTCGCGATTGCAACCGTAACCGCAAATGTGGCACCGGACTAAAATTATACAAAAATTAAATAAACAATACGAAATAATTATCAGAATTTTGGACAAATTCTTTTTGATTAAGAATCAGCGCATCGATATGTATATACTCTCAAAAATATTTCCGTTTATAACATCCTGTATAATCACTAATCAGGTAGCAATGTTTTTATGTAATGAACTCAGTATGGTAAATTTTATTCCGACATAACACCTGTCTTATTTGTTTCTTGCAGGTCTTCGTTTCGGAATGATGGAAGTGAAGCTCTGCATAGCATCTCTACTTCTTAAATTTAAATTTTCTCTTCATCCAAAGAGTGACACGATACAACTTTGTTCTTTAGGAAATCTTATTGGTACCGAAGAACCTATTTTAATTTATGCAGGACCGTTATAAATTTTAGCATAGTATTTTTTTTAAATTATTGTTTTTGTAATTATATAGATTTTTATATTGGATAAAAAATATATACAGTTGGGTGCAAAAGTTCTGAGTCAAACAAATTTTTAAACTATATTATATTATTGTAAAGGTGTTTTAAAAATTAAACAGTTATATTAATAAACATGCGTTTTATTCCAAGAAATTTACGATTTAACCTAAAAGAAATTACAACTAAGCTTTTTTACGGAATCCTGTCCAGAAAAATGCACTGAACAACATATAAAAAGTTTCCGGAAATCGGAGCATGGTACCCTCCCGCCAATTTGGAAAAATGGCGGCATATTTAGGGTTTTGAACATTTTCTCTAAAATAATTGCCCGCATCAAAATTTTGCAAAAATACTGTCAGGGTTTTCAATAAAATATACAATTAAACCTTCTAAAATATTTATTAACGTACAATTCTACAGAATATTAAATACAAAATTGACATATCATGTAGTTTTGTTACTACTGCATTCTCTGAATCTGAAAAATAAAACTAATTATAACTGTTTTCCCTTGAAATCATTTTTGTTAAAAGTCATTTCGCAAACTTCTTTGTTTGCATAATCTTTTCTCGATATATTTCATGCAGCTTGAAGTTTAAAGGTTTTGTCAGTAGGTTTGCAACACTTTGCCATGTAGGTATAGTTCATCCAGAGATCATGTTCCGAAGACTCGTTATCGTTTTATTACGGCAGTACAATAGAGGGTCCCAATAGCCTGGCATGTGCCAGGGCTGTAATGAAAAATTTGAGTAGGGGTTTGAAATATTTCATTTAAGGTACAAAAGAAATATCTTTTCTTAACGTTGTATGTAAAGATGATAATGTGTGAACAATATTATTAGCATAATAATTATGTATTGTTCGTACTATATATTGTTTCGTAAAATCATCTATTTTGTCAGTATCTGAATCTTTTCGAACTCTTTTAGGTACCGGACCACCTATTCTGATAATTTTTTTAACAGTTTTATCACATACCTTTGTTAGTTGGCAAGTTTTCTTAAGAGCAACTGATTCTTCATATTCCTCCAAAAGTCCATTGTAAACATTCAACACGATTTGTTGTCCATGTTCGTGCAAAAAAGGTTTAAATATATTAGGCGATGGTAATACACTTTTACTAGCACTTTCTAATTCTTCGTTTTCTTCCCACGGGCGAAACATTGTTAACGTTGTTGACTGTTGAATTTAATTTAACAAAACAAAAAACACTTTCAGCCTTCGTACACTAGTTAGGAGGTACAAATGACAAGTGAAAATAATTAAACTCACCACCTATTTATATACCTACATAGCCACAAATAACGGTTTTATAATCCTTTGGAGACAAGTTCACAGACCTTATAATAAGCTATAAGAAAATTAGGGAAATTCTAAGTTCAAAAGATTAACACATTAAAATTTTAAATATTAGCAAATACAGCCCTGGTAATCGGTTTAGAAAATCTGAAAAGTGCAGTCTTGGTCTACAGTCGAATACTGGGCGTAAAATATATACCAGCATTGCAAATACTGAACTGGTCGACTGTACGGACCGAAATATTTTGGCATTGCGGTTTTAGCTATTGTGAACCCATAATAAAACGATAACGAGTCTTCGGAACATGATCTCTGGATGAACTATACATATTTTACTTTGAATGTATTATCCAATAGTTTTTCTCTGATGAAATTATATCTAATTCCAATAGGTGCTATTCACAGCTCGATACTAAGCGTTACTAAAGAAATTGTATCAGGGATTACTAAAAAATCTATTCACAGCTTATACTAAGCAATACTAAGCGTTACTAAGTTTTATGTTTTGTACAAAAATCTAAAACAAGGTTAGTACCGTGTTTATGTTAAACAAGCCATGTTGGCTGAACTTATATTATTACTACAGTAACTTAAATAAATCTACTACATTTCATACTTATTTACTAATCTATTAGTAGGTTCCGCCTTAATAAAACAATTTTTATTATATTATTATTATAGTTAATTATGAATAAAGATGCTATTTTAACACTTTACTATGTTAAATTGCCTAACTTTTTTCTTAATAATTATTGTATTTCTTAATTTTCTCGTCCTTCCCTTAAATTAAATATTTCTTCTACCATTTCCATTTTTCTCTTCATATTTTATACTTTTCATTAAAATAAGTAGTTTCCCTTACTTGATTTTTTCTTGTAAAATTCTTGTTCTAAATTTAATAGTTCTTTTTCATATTCTGTCATTTGAATATCTTTCTTGTGAACTTTACTGGAGAACTAGTACGCTTTCTACTTTTTTCAAATTCTTCTTTCGACTGGAAGTTCATGCGTCGGCATTGCTCCTTAATTCTATTTATTTCCCGACCATACGCATAAACTCTAACATACACTTTATATCCGTCAGTGACTCCTTTGGGCTGGATTCTAGAGAGACGAGAAAACGATGAAACTGAAGATGAAAATGTAAATTTTCTAGAACCCCACGAAATGGAATTAAACACGTAATGACTTCCAATATAGCAAATATCCCTACTATAATACATGACGACTTTAAAATTTTAATAGACTCAGGATACGATATAAATTTTATAAATAATGAGCTTGTGAAATCAAAAAAATTCAAAATTATTAATAAACCTGTAACATTTAGAACTGTAAAAGGAAAAGTGACCCTAAAAACGTTAGTAAAATTAAAACTTGGCAAACATACATTTGATTTTTATATATACGACTTCCATAAAAAATGCAACGTACTATTTGGAATTAAAATATTAAAAAAATTAGACGTAAAAATAGATTTTGCAAATGAAAATTTAACTATGTTAGATAAACAATATAAATTTTGTAATCACACAACTGAAAACACAAATAATTTACAAATACGAGATTCACATTTAAATTTTTCCACTAAAACTAAATTGAATAATTTTATAAATGAAAATTCAGATCTTTTTCCAAACCTGGAGAAAAACTCTCCACTACAAATTTAATTAAACATGAAATTAAATTATCAGATGGCACACCCGTTTATACAAAAAATTATAGACTACCACAAATATATGAACAAGACATCGAAGAACATATAAATAAAATGTTAGAAGAACAAGTAATTCGCAAATCTCATTCACCCTACAATTCACCTATTTGGATTGTACCAAAAAAAGCAGACGCCTCGAGAAAACGAAAAACTAGACTTGTAATAGACTTTAGAAATTTAAATTCAAAAACTAAAGAAGACAAATATCCCCTTCCTAATATACACACTTTACTAGACAAAATCGGAACACCAAAATATTTCTCTACCCTTGACTTACATAGTGGATTTCATCAAATTGAAATGAATCAACAAGATATAGCAAAAAACTGCTTTTAGCACAACATCCGGACACTGAATTTGTCCGTATGCTTTTGGTTTAATAAATGCCCCTGCAACTTTTCAACGTATGATAAACATTGCACTTGGAGATTTAGAGAAGAGATACAGGTAATGAATCGTTGGAAAGAATACTTTACACAACTACTAAACGTAGAAGAAGAAGAAAGAAATATAGAAACTCAAGCACATACAGAAGTAGATGATGGAAACATGCATGAGGAGATAACAATGGAAGAAACAATCGAAGCATTAAAATCGTTAAAAAATGGAAAAGCACCCGGGCACGATAAAATAACTGCAGAAATGCTGAAATGCATGGGGGAAAGTGGTACTGAATTGTTGCACAACATTTTTAATCAATCATGGAAAGAAAGAAGAATCCCAGAAGACTGGGAAATAGCAGTGATCATGCCGATATATAAAAAGGGTGATAATCGTGACTGCAACAACTACAGAGGAATATCACTGTTAAGTACAGCTCTAAAAGTGTATGAGCGAGTACTAGAAAAAAGACTAAAGACGAAAATAGAACCATCGTTAGAAGAAGCACAAAGCGGATTTCGAAAAGGAAGAAGCGTACAAGATCACATTTTCACAATAAAACAAATAATACAAAGAACCCTATTAAGCAAGAAGAAAGCACTCATGGCCTTCATAGACCTAGAAAAGGCATTCGACAGAGTACAAAGATATAAAATATGGGACATCTTAAAACAAAGAGGAGTGAATGAAAGGTTACTAGAAGCAATTAAAAGTCTGTACTACAAAAATGTAAACTACGTGATCAGTAAAAATAGAAAGTCAGAACCATTTGGAACCAAAGGCGCAAAGGCGGTCTGCGGCAAGGTGGAGTTATGAGTCCAGTTTTGTTCACAGTGTTCATGGACGAAATCATAAAAGAATGCAAGCCAGAAATTAAAAAAACTTTATGTAGGTCACAGATATTTGGAGCGAATTGGAATAGGAGAATGTGCCTTTGCGGACGATGTTGTTATATTTGCAAACACAGAAACAAATTTACAAAACAACCTTAATGTATGGAATGAAAAACTACTAAAACATGGAATGAAGATAAACGTAAAGAAAACAAAAGTTATGGCGGTAGCAAATGAAGAAATAACAATGAACATCTGCATAAACAATGAAGAAATAGAACAAGTCCAAATATTTGAATATCTGGGAGTAATTATAAATAATAACGGATCTCAAGAACAAGATATTAACAGACGAATAGAAAAAACAACGAAAATGTTCCATTCTATGAAAAATAGCTTCATTGGCAAAAAAGAAATTAACAAAATGACAAAAATGACTGTATATAACACCATATTTAGATCAATTCTAACATATGGGTGTGAATCCTGGGTTATGCCAAGGCGAATAAAAAGCAAAATCCAGAGTTTGGAAATGAAATACCTGCGAAGAGTTAAAGGAGTCACCAGGATGGATAAAATAAAAAACAAAGATATACGTGAAGAACTAGAAAGCAAGCCTATGCTAGAATTTATTGAACAAAGACAACTGAGCTGGTGGGGTCATCTTATAAGAATGGAAGATAACAGACCGGTCAAGAAGATCTGGACATCAAGAACGATCGCGAAGAGGAACAGAGGAAGACCAAAGGACGACTGGGACAGCATAATTAAGAAACTGCTGAAGAAGAAAGGCATATCGATTATTGATGCAAGAGACAGAAAACAGTGGACAAAGTTTGTGCACGACTAGGACTAAAAATCCCTACACTTTACGGTAGAAGGGAAATTGACTATATATATATATATATATATATATATATATATATATATATATATATATATATATATATATATAAGTTATATTTTTAAGGTTCGCGGAAGGGTGACTGCATTTAGTTTCTAATTTTTCGGGGTACGGAAATATAGCCAAATATTGGTTGATTTCTTCCAAATATTCGAGATGGTTATTCTTTATCTCTAGTTTGACGAAATGACAGTTTTCGACGGTGTTTTTCGTTAGGAAGTTAGCCTCGCAAGAGTCTTCGGTTATTTCCTTGATTTTATTAGGACATTGGAATATGTTTCTTTTATTGCGGTTACACGTACCACATAGAGATCTTATTTGACCAGTTTCAGACTTCAGAATATAATCGTGATTGGGTATAATAGTAATTAAATTAGAGTTGTGTTTTGTAGGGGTAGGAATTAAATGGATTAGTTCGAAATGTGTTTCATAATTTATTGGAATTTCGATAAAATATAAAATTTTGTTGTCTTGTAATTTGCAATTAACTGAGAGTAAATTTTCAATTTCTGCAATGTTTTCCAAATTTATTTCAAATGGCAACTCATCATTGTAATATTTTGAAATTTTGTTTAGTTCCTCATAAAGGTCATTTGTTTTGATTATACTGGGGTGTATAGTGTGAAGTTTACAAAATGTGAGGGAATTTTCAATGTCTTGAAGTGTGTTAAATGATAGTGTATACAAAGTATCCAATTGATTATAAATATCTTTAATAAATAATTTGTCGTCATTTTTTGTTCCGCTAATAGCCAAATGCATGAGTTGTTCAATTTTTAATTTTAGGGTGACTTCATTTTGTCTGATAGTGTCGACAGTCTTGTTAAAATGTTTTATTATTTGGTGACTAACAGAGTATTGATGCTTAATTTGGTTGTTTAATTTAAATTGATTTTCTTGTAGGTGATTTAAAATTTTAGTGTATCTTTTATTATCTTCTTCATCCAAATTTCCTGTAATAGCTTTCACAACTGTTCCTAAACCATTGACTATACCTCGTCTTATTCGAGTGCGGGTGGATAAATGGTTGAATTTTTCATCGATGTTGTTCTTTAGGTATTCTATAATTTTGTTATTATTTTCGAAGTCTTTTATAGTTATTTTGTCTGTGTTTAGTGTCTCTACAAGATTTGTGTATTGTTTATTCAGGTTTTCGTATTGTGTTTTAAGTGGAAACAGGTCATAATAGTGTACAAATGTGTGTTGTGTTCTTTGTAGTTTTGCAGGTCCGAGATTAATAGCCAAAAGTCCTGGATTGCGGGTAATGTCCTTTACATCTATTCCGTCTGAGCACTGGAAGTAGATGGACCTGGAATTGCGGGATTGTTATTAATTATTTTTCTTGGTCTTTTAATGTTTGCAAGATGAATTTTGGGTTGCTTTTTGTCATTGTTTTCTGTATCAATTTCGGCTGTTTTCAAATCTTTGTTAATTGTTTTCATTTTCTCTTTCTTAAATTTTGGATTTTTTGTTTTATTGACCTTTTGTTTATTCTGTACATAAATTGTTTTTGGTATTTCCGGGGGTTCTTCGCGATTTTCATTTATTTGATTAATTGTTTTTGTTTTATTTTCTTGTAACTTATTATTAATATTTTTGTATACTAATTTAGTTCTTTCTTTATGTTTTTGAATATAATCCTGGGTTACTTGTTTTTTTAATTCAATATCAAGCGGTGAATTTGTTTCTAAATGACCATTAATGATTTCGACTGGTTTTAAATTTGTTGTGCTATGGTTTGTATTATTATATGCTAAAAGTGCATAATTAACTTTTTCATCTATTGAATTATTTTTAAAATTTTCCTGCATATTAAATAAACGAATATGTTCTACTAGGGTGGAATGGAATCGTTCAATTAAACCGTTAGAATTTGGATTTTGTGAGCAGGTAAAATGAATTTCAATTTTGTGGAGAGCTAATAATTCTTTTACAATACTATTTTTAAATTCGAGTCCGTTGTCTGAAGTGATAAATTTCGGTATTCCATGGTGTGAAAAGAAATGAGTTAATTTGTTTGCGATCTCGACAGCATTTGTTGAGCTAACTCTGTATGCTTGTGCATATTTGGAGAAAACGTCAATGATAGTAAGAAATTTAGCGTTTTCAAGTGTTAATGTGTCTACGTGTAAGGTGTCTAGTGGTTTGTTAGGAGTAGGGGTGATATTTAATTTTGGTTTAATAGGATTTCTTTCATATTTTGCAGCTAAACATACTTCGCATTTATTTATGTAGTCCGTAATAATTTTTAATTGGTTAGGCCAGTAGTATCGTTTTTTAATTTGTGTATGGGTCTCGTTTATTCCACGATGGTTTGTTTTTCCTTCGTGATAATTTGTAATGACTTGTTGAATTTCATCTTGTTCTATATCTATTAATTTTGTGTTACTTTTGATAAATTTGATTTCTGAATCTTTGAAATATTTTTGGAGTGCGTTACTGAATTGTTCGTAAATAGGGCTTTCGAAATAGAGATGGTATGTAGCGTTAGGGGCGACATATTGTTTTATAAAATTAACAATGTCTTGTTCGAAGTTTGTTTCCGATATTTGAACGTAAAGTCTCATTTTATCAACGTGAAATTTTTTTATTCTAGGTTTAGATGGAGAATGTTTTACGAGAGATATAAAAATTTGATTTTTTCCAAAGTTAACTGGGGATTCGGTAATTGTTATGCCAACAATGGGGCTTTCAGGGTTTGAATGGATAGTTTGGTCAGTTTCGGGATCTTTTTGTTCGTCATCATCGGCGTTTACTATTAAAGATTGTGTGTCGTTATCAGGGTTAAAATTTTCATTAAAGTTTTCAATGTATTCAAAAAGATTTTGTGTGCCTGCATCTAGTGTGTTTATGTTTAATTCTATTCGCGAAAGTGCGTCTGCATTTGTGTTCAGCTTGCCTTTTTTGTATATTACTTCATAATCGTAATCTTCAAGTTTAGTTCTCCAACGCATGAGTTTGGAATGTGGGTCTTTTAATGAGTGAAGGTATTGTAAAGGTTTATGGTCGGTAATAATTTTGAATTTTCTTCCAAAAAGGTAATGTCTAAAATATTTAGTTGCCCATACAACGGCAAGTAATTCTTTTTCGGTGGTACTGTAATTTTGTTCCGTATCGTTCAACGTCCTGCTAGCGTATGCAATAGGAAGGTCGGAACCGATAGTGCCTTGCGATAACACAGCGCCAATGGCGTAGTCACTCGCATCTGTAGTAACGTTAAATGTTTTTGTAAAGTCTGGGTATTGGAGTATTGGTTCATTCATCAAAAGATTTTTACAAGTGTTGAAGCACTGAATGTACTCAGGGTCATTGTACTTTACTGTCGAGTCTTTCTTTAAACATTTGGTCATAGGTTTGGTTAGATGTGCGAATTTTTTTATAAATCGTCTGTAATATCCTAAGAGTCCTAAAAATGCTTTAATTTGTTTTGTAGTTTTGGGGATTGGATAATTTTGAATAGCGTTGAGTTTATTAGGATTAGGTTTCACACCTTCCGGGGTTACTACATGTCCAAGATACTCTACTTCGGTTCGTAAAAATTCTGATTTGTCCAGTTGTATTTTGAGATTAGCTTTCTTTAATCGATTAAAAACTGTTTTTAAATTTTCTATATGTTCCTGAAGAGATGTACTAAATATAATGACGTCATCCAAATATACAAGGCAAATTTTGTTAACTAAATCTCTAAGTACGTTATCCATTACTCTCTGAAAAGTGGCGGGGGCATTTTTTAGTCCAAATGGCATTCGTAAAAATTCATAATGTCCGTTTTCGGTGTTAAAAGCCGTTTTCTGAATGTCTTTTCCATCCATTTCAATTTGGTGGAAACCGGATGCTAAGTCCAGTGTAGTAAAATATTGGCAACGTCCTAGTTTATCGAGTAAGTCAGTAATGTTAGGTAAGGGGTATTTTCGTCAATAGTCTTTTCGTTTACTTTTCTGTAGTCGATAACTAAACGCCATTTACGTTTACCTGATGCATCGAGTTTTTTGGGGACTACCCAAATAGGGGAGGACCATGGAGAATTAGAGGGACGGATTATGTTTTGGTCTAGCATTTTTTGAATTTGTGTTTGTACTTCTTGTCGATGAATTTCGGGGTATCGGTACGTTTTGGTATAGACAGGTATTTCATCCTTTGTGCGTATGGAGTGTTTTATTTCATTAGTGAATGTCAATGCCTTATCGTCAGAGTGAAAGATCTCAGAGTACTCCGTCAGCAGTTTTCTTATCTCGCGCTTTTCTTCCTCGTTCATATGGTCGAGTCTCACTTTACTCATATCAAAGTTATTATTTTCTATTTCTTGATTAAAATTTAGATTGTTAATTTCAAAATTGTTTAAAGAATGAACTTGTACACAGTTTACAGAGTTAATAATTTCTTTGTTTTTGCTTGAGTTAATAATAGGATAAACAATTTGATAATTTTGTATTGTAGCCAAATAGTTATGTCATTTATTTTAGTTTCTGGGATAAACACTTCGCCATTTTCTATATTGTGAATGAAAAGTTTGGATAATTTCTCGGAATTAGGGGGGATTTTTATAAAATGTGATTTAGGGAGAATTTTGTGATAATGAATTTTGATTTCCTGATTTGGTGTGATTATTTTGTCGTTTACCAGATCTATACTAGCATTTAATAGTTTTAAATTGTCGAGTCCTAAAAGAATGTCAAAATTTTTATGGAATTTAAATAGATGATATTTTAATAACATGTTAGGAGAATTAAATAATTTTGATGCTGGTATTATAATACTAAAATTTTCAACTGATGTTCCGTGAGCTGTAGTAATTTTAAATGGGTCATTTTTTATTTGAGTTTTGAAAAATTTGCTTGCAATGTTTGGGTTAATAAATGAACGTGTGCTACCAGTGTCGATCAGGGCTTTCAAGTTTGATTCGGGGAAAACTACGAATGGTAATTCACTATGATTGTGAATAACATTCATAAGTTCGATGTTGGTTCCGAGGCTGGTATTGGAAAAAACTCGTCCTGATCAGGCTCAGTAACGTAGTAATTAGGGTTTAACTCGTTCTCGGAATAGTCTACGTTTTGATCCTCAATTTCTGGCTCTACATAATCGTCTATTTCGGTTGTAAATAATTCCTCTGCTATGTAGTTGGGTCTGTTTTGAGACGGGTAAAATTGTTGCGGACGATACGGATTGGGTGTCGCGCGTGGTGTCAGTGACTGCCTAGTGCTGATACTCATAGGCGTCGGTCTGGGGGCTTTATAGTTAGGATTTGGCCTGAAGACGTTTTGTTGGGGTTGATTATTGGGTTTAGCTATTTGATTATTAGGGTATTGAGTGCTGAATGGTTTCTTAAATTGCTGGTTTGTATGGAATTGATTATTATTTGGTTTATAGTTTTGGTTAGTGGGTGGAATAGGTCTGTATATCAGTTGTGGGTGTTGTGTTTGTCTGTATTGCGTGTGTATATTCTGTTTTTGCTTATGTTGTTGAGAGTGTTGTGAAATATTTCTGTGTTGTAAATTTGTATGTGTACGACTATGTGTTTCGAGTTGGAAATCATTGGTTAACATGTTTAATGCAGTGTTCATGTCTTTTGGGTCTTTGGTCCTCATGAGGGTACCAAGTGGATCTTTAAGTCCACGTAATAGAATTCTAAGTGCATAGTTCTTGAAATATTGGATTAAGACGGGTCTAGCATCAATAGTAACAATAGTGCTTATATAAGAAATTTGCAAGTTTAAGATATCTTGTACACGGTTGTAAAATTCGAATGCTGATTCATTTCCTTGTTTTAACTCAGTCATTTCAATGTTTAGTGTGTACATATCTATTTTGTCCGAGTACGTGTTAAGCAGGGCATGTTTTAAATCATCCCACTTTGTGACTGTGGTGCTAGCGATATTTACTGCTGCATCACCTTTAATTTTCGAAAGAATGCTTGACATTAAAAATTCATTTTGGAAATCGTTAACGTCAACCAAATTATAAAATTTGTTAACAAGTTTTTCGCATATTTCCAAAAATCTGGATAATAGCTTACTGTCGCCGTGGAATTCGGGGATCATGTCTAAATAAATTTTCTCTAGTTTTGGTGGGGGTACTAATGGTACTTCTGGTTGTGTTTGTGGTTGTGCCATTTTTATAGGTTTTTTCTTAGTTAAATTGGGGCTAAAAGTTATATAATAAGGGAATTCTGATTCTGAGTCAGATGAGCTATTATGATTTTTTATTGATTCTAAATCAGAATCTGAGTCTGAATGGTACTGATTACTATGTGACATGTGCAACTCACAATAGAAGAATGATGATGTCCATGGATCGTGCTGCTTCCTGCTGCTCTGTGTTCGTCAGGGCCTGGTTCTGCTTCTACGATGTTCGCTCGTGGATGCGGGTGAACCTGGATTGGCACGGGATGTCTTCTTTCTTCAGTCTTCTTCAGCCTTCCGATATTCGGTTAATCGTTTGAGAACGAACGCGGATTTCACTATTCACGGAAATCGCCCGAAAAATCCGTTACGACTGCGCCAGTTATATTTTTAAGGTTCGCGGAAGGGTTTTTAAAAAGGATTATTTATTGCAAGTCGAAAAATTATATTCGCTAATCTTTCCTTTTGTCACAAAGTTACAGTTATAATTTATTTAATTATGTTACATTTGAGTGTTTGGTATGAAATTTACGTGAGACATCAGACTGACTAAAACTAAGTAAAATTACAAAACAAATTTCCTCGACCCTACGGCATACTTCTATGTTTAAATAAAATTACAAAATATATAGTTTCTCCTTTCCGGTGTCGGGTATAAACCTGGGAACTGCAACCTCAGCAATATGGGCTGTGGTAACTTATATATATATCTCGATGACATTATTATATTTGGAAATACAGTTGGCGAACATTTGGCAAATTTACGTCAGTATTTGAGAAATTACGTTTAGCAAATTTAAAAATTCAAATTGATAAGAGCGAATTCTTTAAAAATGAAGTAGAATATTTAGGCTTTATTATTTCAAATAAAGGTCTTAAACCAAATTTAAAAAATCTGATGTGACCAGCGCAATATTTTCCGTCAATCCTGTGTATTATGTAGATGTTCCATTAAATTTTCTTTTTGGTATTTTATGATTCTCTTTCTCGGCAACTGAATTCCATACTCCTGATAACAAACAAACCACATGAAATAAGAAAATCATGAAATTTTGAATAAAAAATTATGATACTTGTCACTTATGGACATAATTAATTGGTTATTTTGATACGGGTCCCCATATCTGCTTGCTAAAGGCAGCAAAGTCATGTCACTGCACGCGCCCTATACATAATTTTTTTTGCAAAAGATCCTATATTTCCAGTAAAGTTATTTCATAAACAAACTATGCAAATTGCACTTGACACTGACATCTTTTTCTTCTTTAGTTTTTCCCATTCGTTAGGGGGTCGCTGTTTTTTATTTTCTTCTTCCACTCATTTTTGTTTTGCGTGTCGTCCTCATTCAGTTTTTTTTCTCTCAAGTCTTCTGCAATACAGTCTTTTCATCTTATATTTGGTCTTCCTATGTTTCTTCCACCTTCTATTAATATATTCATCTCTCCTCATGACATGTTCAAACCAATGTAATCGTCTCTCTTATATCTAAAAACTTATAACACTAGAGTTACTTCCCTTATTCTTTCATTCAATTACTTGCTTTTTATTGATACTGACTTCTGTTAATTTGAATTACCTGAATATATTAGCAGTTTCCATGGTTAAGTTAGCATAGCTGGCTGAATTATGATATTTATATGAATTTTTTTATCTTTATTATTCTATAACTCTATATCTGTTGAATATGAAATATAAAATGCAATCAAATCGTATAGAGAATAATATATTCTTTAAGTTATAATAAAATTTAACTGAGTTTTTCATGAAAAACTGTTAAAATCTTCAAATGAGGGTACTTCCGGTTGACCAATTATAACTAAAATCTAATCAAGTCTGCATATGGTTGTAAGGAAGAGGAATACGCAAAAATTGTAATTTTTGGAATTCTAGTATTGGAGATATCGTTGACGAAACCGCGGTCACACACACACATACACACACACGCACAAACGAACACACACACATACAGACATCATCGTAAAAATAGTAAAATCGTATTGTAAAGACCCTAAAACGTGCTTATTCAATGAAAACTCACCACCGAATTTTTTGACCAAAGACAATACCTCCCTTACGTGACGGAAGGTAAAAAGATAGAAGCTGTACAAAATATTACTGTCCCAAAAACATTAAAAGACATTAGATCTTTTCTAGGAAAATTATCGTGGTATCGTAGATTCATACCAGATTTTTCAAAATTAACAAAACCCTTTACAGAAGTACAGAAAAAAGGTAAACAAATTGACATCACAAACCCAGAATATCAAACAGCATTTCACAAATGTAAGGAATTAATAACAAATCCACCAATCCTATTATTTCCGGATTTTAGTAAAGATTTCATTTTAACTACAGACGCCTCAGACTATGCTATGGGTGAGGTATTATCACAAGTAATTGACAATATTGAAAAACCAATTGCCTATGCCAGTAAGACATTCAATACATCAGAAATAAACTATAGTATGACAGAAAAAGAATTAAAAAGTATTGTTTGGTCAATAAATAATTTTAGGTCATATTTATATGGAAGTAAATTTAAAATACGTACAGATCATCGACCACTCACTTCGTTATTTACTATGAAAAATGCTAATAAAAAATTAATGCGTTGGAAAATAGAAATTTCAGAATATAATTTTGACATAGAATACATACCCGGTAAAACAAATAAACTAGCTGATTTCCTCTCTCGTACACGTGATAAACACAAAATTACAGAAAAATAAGGCAATGTATTAAATACCAATATATTTGCACATTGTATCTCAAAAGATAAACACTTTGGAAAAGGTTTAGCTAAAGAAATTAATAAACTTTACGATAGTAAAAACTTTTGTTTAAAACAAAATGAAGGCCTTAGAAATATAGTTATACAAGACACACCAGAAAAAAAATATTTCACTTAATTTCAAAAGAAAATTATAATGAAAATTGCAATATAAAAATGTTCAAAAAATCCTTAATTGATTTAAGAGATTATTTTATAAAGAATGAAATTTATGAAATTAATATTCCAAAACTTTCATGTGGATTAGACAAACTAGATTATTCCAAATTAAAAGAATATATAAATAATATATTTTCAGAAACATTTATAAACTTAATCCGCAAGACGAAAACCTGCTCCTGCAACATATCACATGCCTAACGGAAACATGGATAAATTACGAACTTGAAGAAAACCCAGCGTTCCTTCAGAAATATAACAGAATTCAACAAGTAGCAAAACAGGAAGCTAGCACAGGTAGAGCTATAGGAGGAATTATATTTTTTTCAACATTCCCCACAACTTGTATCTCAGTCATAGAAAAAGAATTGCACTGGGTTTTTCTTAATTTTCAAAATAACATACAAAATTTTATTATAGGTGTAACCTATTTCTCGCAATCCTTTGAGTACAAGGCTCTCCTTGAATTGTTCTCACTCAGTCTGAAAAATATAATAAATAATTATCCAAAACATTGCTATATATTTGGCGGGGACTATAACGCTAGAATGGGTGAACTGAACTAGCTTCCTGAAGATATATTACCCAAAAATAATAATTGGAATAACAACAGAACAGTATAGGACAACAATAAATAAAAAAGGTAAAGACCTGACAGAAATATTCGAGCAAAAAAATCTTATAGTGCTTACTGGCCAATCTCGCAGTGATACACCAGCTAATTTCACCTACATGGGATCGCGTGGTAAAAGCACTATAGATCTAGTATGGGCTGACTTAAATGCTCTACATTATATCAAGGATTTCACTGTGATCGAAGATGTTATAATTTCTGATCATTTCATATGTTCAGTAAAAATCGCTAATCTTACTAATACTAATAATGCCAAAAACAAATGTATATCAACGTTATCAAAAACTAAATGGGATCCAGAGAAAACCCTAGCCTACAAACAAGAACTAGAAAATAAAATTTATGATCTAAATAATATGAGATCGGATGAAATATACAGCACTATGACATCTGAAATCATAAATGCTTCCAATAAAATTGGAATTGTTTATAAAACGAAAATATTCCAGCACGCTAAACAAAAACAAAATAAGCCATGGTTTAATGAAACCTGTAGCAAACTCAAAAAAGGAACAAGACATCTTTTGAGACTATGCAAAAAGCACGGATACACACAGGAAAATGTCGGTAAATATTATAACTCAAAACAACTTTACAAACAAACAATAACAGAAGAAAAAAATCTGATGTGGCCAGCAAAATACCTTCCGTCAATCCTGTGTATTATAAACAAATTCCATACATAAATTTTCTTGAAAAAGATTATAAATTTCCAGTAATATTATTTCATACAAATAGCACTTGACACTGACATCTTCTTCTTCTTCTTTAGCTTTTCCCATTCGTTAGGGGTCGCTATTTTTTATTTTTTTCTTCCATTCATTTCTGTTTTGCGGGTCATCCTCACGTCAAAATTTTTCATTCAAATTTTTTTGGTATTTTTTGATTTCTTTTCTTGGCAACTGAATTCCACACCCCTGATAATAAATAAACCACATGAAATAAGAAAATCATGAAATTTTGAATGAAAAATTATGACATTTGTCAGTTATGGACGTAATTATTAGCTGTCATTTTGACACGAGTCCACATTCGTATCTGCTTGCCAAAGTCAGTAAAGTCACGTCACTGCACGCGCCCTACACATAAAAGATCCTATATTTCCAGTTAAATTATTTAAGAAAACTATGCGAATTGCACATGACACTAACATCTTCTTCTTCTTTAGTTTTTCCCATTTGTTAGGGGATCGCTATTTTTTATTTTCTTTTTCTACTAATTTTTGTTTTTCGTGTCGTCCTCATTCAGTTCTTTTTACCTTCCGTCACCTCTAGGTAAGGAAGGTATTGTCTTTGGTCAAAAAATTCGGTGGTGAGTTTTCATTGAATAAGCACGTTTTAGGGTCTTTACAATACGATTTTACTATTTTTACGATGATGTCTGTATGTGTGTGTGTGTGTTCGTGTGTGCGTGTGTGTGTGTTTATGTATGTGTGTGTGTGTGGACGCTATTTCGGGCACGATATCTCCAATACTAGAATTCCAAAAATTATAATTCTTGCGTATTCCTCTTCCTTACAACCATTTGCAGACCTGTTTAGATTTTGGTTATAATTGGTCAACCAAAAGTACCCTCATTTGAAGATTTTCTTGAAAAAATCAGTTAAATGTTATTATAACTTAAAGCATATATTATTGTCTATACGATTTGATTGCATTTTATATTTGATATTCAACAGATATAGAGTTAAAGAAGAATAACGATAATAAATTTTATATAAATTTCATAATTCAGCCAGCTATGCTAACTTAACCATGGAAACTGCTAATATATTCAGGTAATTCAAATTGACAGATGTCAGTATCAATAAAATGTAAATCAATGAAAGAATAAGGGAAGTAACTCTAGTGTTGGAAGTTTCTAGATATAAGAGAGACGATTACATTGGTTTGAACATGTCATGAGGAGAGATGAATATATTAATAAAAGGTGGAAGAAACATAGGAAGACCAAATATAAGATAAAAAGACTGTATTATAGAAGACTTGAGAGAAAAGGAACTGAATGAGGACGACACGCAAAACAAAAATGAGTGGAAAAAGAAAATAAAAAATAGCGACCCCCTAACGAATGGGAAAAACTAAAGAAGAAGAAGTAGATGTCAGTGTCAAGTGCAATTTGCATAGTTTGTTAATGAAATGACTTTACTGGAAATATAGGATCTTTTGCAAGAAAATTTATGTATGGGGCGCGTGCAGTAACAAGACTTTGACCCGTGTCAACACGACAGCAATTAATTATGTCCATAACTGACAAGTGTTATAATTTTTCAATCAAAATTTCATAATTTTCTTATTTCATGTGGTTTGTTTGTTATCAGGAGTATGGAATTCAGTTGCCGAGAAAGGGAATCACATAATACCAAAAATTTATAATCTTTTGCAAGAAAATTTATATATGGAATTTGTACATAATACACAGGATTGACGGAAGGTATTGTGCTGGCCACATCAGATTTTTTTCTTCTTTCATCTTATATTTGGTCTTTCTATGTTTCTTCCACCTTCTGTTATAAGCTATTCATTCTTCCAATATACTCATCTCTCCTCACGACATGTTCAAACCAATGTAATCTTCTCTCTTATATCTTTCTAGAAACGTTCAACACTACAGTTATTTCCCTTACTCTTTCATACATTTACTATTTATTGATACTGACATCTGTCAATTTGAATTACCTGAATATATTAGCAGTTTCCATGGTTAAGTTAGCATTGCTGACTGAATTATAAAATTTATTATCTTTATAATTCTTTAACTCTATATCTGTTGAATATGAAATATAAAATGCAATCAAATCGTATAGAGAATAATATATTCTTTAAGTTATAATAACATTTAACTGAGTTTTTCAAGAAAATATGTTAAATTCTTCAAATGAGGGTACTTCCGGTTGACCAATTATAACCAAAATCTAATCAAGTCTGCATATGGTTGTAAGGAAGAGGAATACGCAAGAATTGTAATTTTTGGAATTCTAGTATTGGAGATATCGTGCACGAAAGGCGGTCCACACACACACACATACACACACACACGCACACACGAACACACACGCACACACACACACATACAGACATCATCGTAAAAATAGTAAAATCGTAATGTAAAGACCCTAAAACGTGCTTATTCAATGAAAACTCACCACCGAATTTTTTGACCCAAGACAATACCTTCCTTACCTAAAGGTGACGGAAGGTAAAAAGAAACATAAATTAGAGATCAAATATAAATTAGAAAATATATCTGATCAGAAAGAGTTCTGGCGCACAATAAACTCCCTACAGCCTTCAATCTACATATCTAATTCAATTAAAACAGAACACTGGGTCAAATATTTTCAAAATGCGTACAATTCTAAATTAAATAATGAAGTAATATATTTCGGTACCCATTGCTCGTATTTTGATGACGACATTACACTCAATGAATTACATGGTGGCCTAAGAAAACTAAAAGCAAACAAGGCGCCAGGAGTTGATGAAATCATTTATGAACAGTTACAAAATTTACCAACAAACTGGATTCTTTATCTAAAAACATTATTAAATAAATTTCTTTCGGAAGAAGATTTACCACAAAATCTAAAAACAATTAAACTTACACTTCTTCATAAAAAAGGAGATCGTTTAAATGAAAATAATTATAGAGGTATATAGGAAAGCAAAAACTTATTACCTGAAGCGCAGGCAGGTTTCAGACAAAAACGTTCCTGTATAGATAACATTTTTGCCACTAACGCAATCATACAAAGTTCTTTTTAACCAGCACAAAGGGAATCTACGCAGTCTTTATAGACTTCCAAAAAGCGTTTGACGCTATCCCGCACAAGATTCTGTGGAACAAAATTTACCAGCAAGGCATAAGTGCCAAAATCACCAGATTACTTAAAAATATCTACAACGATGTAGTCATTCGCATTAATCTAAACAATGAACTATCCGAAGAAATTAATGTTACCCGGGGTGTACTACAGGGCGAGTGCACTAGCCCACTGTTATTCGCACTCTTTATCGCGGACTTAGAGAACTTTATTAGAGGAAAAAATCTGCAAGGATATTTTATAGATAATAAGAATGAAATCCTATCTCTACAGTACGCTGACGATATCGTGCTCTTCGCTTACTCACAGCCCAACTTGCAACGAAAACTCGACGCGCTTACTGAATATTGTGATTCTCATCACCTAACAGTGAATGCGAACAAAACTAAAATAATTCATATCCACATAGGAAGAACTCCTAAGCGAAGAATTAAACATATGTGCCAAAATAAAGAAATAGAGTTCACAAATAAATACACCTACTTAGGAGTAACTTTTACAATCTCTGGTTTGTTTACTCAAAACACCACAGAAAAATTAAGCACAGGAAGAAAAGCTGCAGGTGCTATTAAAAACACTATATTAAAGACTAAACTGTTCTGCTGGCAAACAAATATGAAATTGTACAACACCGTTCTGGTTCCATCTCTTCTATATGGGGCTGAAGTATGGGGTCTCTCTCAACAGGATAACATCGAAAAGGGTCTGTCAAGTTATGTAAAAAAAACCTTCGGATGGAAAAAAACAACTCCCAATTATATAGTACGCCGTGAAACAGGACTGGATAAACTTGAAGTACAAATTGTCAAAAAAACACTGCGCTTTTGGCTAAAATTTTTATTAATGCCTGAAAACCGTTACGTTAAGCTCTGTTATAATAGATTATTAGCGCTGAATGAGAATCCCACGAATTTAACTAGAGAAAGGCAAGACAAATATAATTGTCCTCACAGAAGTTAATTTTGTCCAAGTGTGAAAAAAACAAAGTTGTGTGTCGCTAAAATCAGAAATCGACAATATTGTGACAGCATATAGTGACTTATTATATGCAAAAGATACAGACAGAATAATTCATTCATCCTACAATCCAAATTACAAAACGTATATAACTAGCCAACACTGTTTGGCTTTAGATGTCCTCTTCAAACTGCTAAGACTATTTGGACAACTAAGGGACATCCAACTTCAAATGTTTTTCCATTTACCAAGACGACCTTTGGCATAACTTTAAAGAAGACGAAATTTGCAGCTTATGTAACCTTTTCGAAGACAACAATATTTTACATTTTCTGTTTCAGTGTCCACTGTATCTCCCGTTTCGAATCCGCTACATAGACAAATATATTTCTTGCAATAACGATTCCACCCCCATCAATGATCTACTAGCAGAGATATCAAAAGAAAAAATCTGGGATATAGCTAACTATTTTAAATCAGCACTGAAAATTCGAGCTTTCATCTTAAATGAATAATCCTACGTACATTATGAAATAATATGTAATATGTATTCTTATTCAGTTATATTGTCAATCAATTTTGTATAGATATTTTTCTATAACAAATATATATTTATTATTATTATTATTTTCAGAAACCGAAATAAAAATTAATATTATAATATTACTTTGTGGAAGAGTACTTTCTTTCCGCCTACTGGAGGTAATAAAGAGAAAGGAGATTTGGATCACCAAAATTTAACTTTCTTTAAAAATTTTATTTGGATGTTTCGGGAGTTGGACAACTCCCATTTTCAGCATTCAAAGAAATATTTTAAAGTGACTGGAAACAAATATTTGTATGAACAGCAATCTTAAATTTAACTTAATTCAAAATTAAAACATGTGACATGAACATACCATTATAAAGTTACAAGATTCATTTGATAACAATATTTCAAACAAAATGTCTACAGTCTAGGCCGCCTTCACATTCCAAGATCCTCAAATGATGTGACGATTACTGACAGAGCGCACTGAGTAGGGGTGCCGCGAATTTTAAACAGCCATCATAGTCAGTTTGGTTGTTGGAGCATGAGTCCTTATTCATATTGATCAACAAACATTCCTTGAGGAGTCTTTTTTTGTTTCTTTTGTTCTGTAAAGAGGATTTTAGGTTCGGTGAAATTAAAAGTATGACCTGTGTCGCAAAGGTGTTTTACTAATGCACTGTGATTGTAATTTTTGAACTTGCAATTGTAGTCGTGTTGATATAATCTTTTTTTCAATGGTTGTGAGGTTTCTCCGATATATATTTTACAGCATATTTTACAGTTTGCTTGATACACAAGGTCTGTTTTGTCTATGGGTTTTATAGCGTCTTTTAATCTTGAGAAGAGGGGTCTTGTGTCTTGTGGATGTGGAGTTTGAGTGTGCGATTTTAATCGGGATGTCTTTGAATATGCGAGTTAGACCGAAATTAATAGATTTCACGTATGGAATTGAAACATATGTCACTCTCTCTCTCTGGGTGTCCTTTCTGTGAAATGGTAATGGGTAACCATTTTGTTGCAGGGTGGCATGTATAAACTTAATATTTTTTGTATGGAATTGGCGATCGGATAGTAAATTTAAATAACGTCCTGAATAGGTAGGTTTTCGATACCAATCTGTCATAAATTTATTATTTGTATGAATGAGGGTAACATCAAAATAATTTAACCTGTTATTTGAAGAGCGTTCGATATTATAATATTACCTGAACAATTTTATCAAGAAACACTAAGTAATAATGTTATAAATTCCACCGTACATAGTAGTGACGAAAATCCAGTAAATGGTATAAAATATAAAGAAGATAGAATAAATATAGCTGACAATCAACTTATATTCAAATATGAGGAACAAAATGAAATTAATATAGAAAAAATTACATTTCAGAGACCAAAACAACGTTTAAATGTAGTAATAACACGTGAAAATACAAATAATGACATATTAAATTTTTTTAAATCTTATATCCAACCAAAAATTAAATATCTTGCAATATTTGATCAATAACTTGACAAAATAACTTCAGTAATAATTAAGAACAATTTCGAAACAAATATTATAAATATTATAGCTGTAAACAAAATAGTAAAAGACAATAGACAAAAATGAACAATTAGAAATTATTTCAAATTTTCATAATGGTTTTACAAATCATAGAGGCATATTAGCTACAATTAGTGAACTTAAAGAAAATTACTATTGTCCTAACATGATGACATACATAATTTTATAAATAATTTTGAAATATGTAAAACAAATAAATATCTACGACATACAATTGAAACACTAGATAATCTAACTCCTACCCCAGAAAAACATTTTGAAATTATAAATTTGGATACACTATCTCTCAACACACAAAAATACTTATCTTTATTTGATCAATTTTCTAAATATGGAATACTCTACAAATTCCCAGTATTTAACTCTTTAGAAGTCGTAAAAATATTAAAAGAACAATTTTTATGGTTCCCATTACCAAAAAGAACATAGAGTTACATATAAATTGTACTGACAACCCTAAAAGTAACGCCGCTGAAAGATTTCATAGTAGTATTATAGAACATCTGAGAATTACAAATTAAAAAACAATCACAAGAAAACCTTAGATAATATGGTACAACAATCCATAATCGTATATAATTTTACGAAACAATCAATTCACAGTTGTCACCAATGGAAGTAATATACGGGAAAGACAGAAATAATATATACACAAAAGAAAATTAGAACTAATTCAAAATTATTAGATCATGCTAGAAATCTTAAAGAAATCCAAAATCTTGTAAAAATTCGAATACAAAAAGAAAAAGACAAACGATATAAAGAAAATATTAATCCTTTAGAAATTCCAAAACATATATATATATATATATATATATATATATATATATATATATATATATATATATATATATATATATATATATATATATGTAAAAGAAACTAATAGACGTATTCAAAAATATAAAAAACCATTGTATAAGAAGGCAAAAGTTATAAAATATAACCCTCAACTTGGAACAATAAAATGTCTTAAGAAACAAAAGAAAAAATTAAGTAACGAAACATTTAATAAGTACAAAAGATACGATTAAACAAAATTAAAATATAACGTATTTGATTACCATCCATAATTGCAGATACGCAATTAGAGGAAATAAAAAATAATAATGGAATAATTTAGTAAACCTCGGTAAAGCAAAAATTTATGAGCAAGAAATCTACATACATTATGTATATGATCTCGATAAAATTACAGATGCATTTCAAATAATTCAACAACAAAGAAATAATTTAATAACAAAAATAAAGGACATTAACAATAAACGCTAGAACAGTGAGCTTGCCATTAGCCTATAAAATTTAAATAATCAGTATGACAATTTAAATAAAAGAATTAATATACTATTTCCTAAACGACAAAAACGCGGATTAATAAATGGTCTTGGATCCATTGTTAAACAAATTACAGGAAATTTAGATAACTCTGATAAAGAAAAATATGATAGCATTATAAACTCTTTTCAAAATAATCAAATAATACTTGAAGAAAATCTCAAAAATTGTATATTTTATGAAAAATGCAACTAAATAAAAAATCAAGAACTATTAAAAAGTAGAAGTCTTAATCTACAACAATTACTAAAAGAACAAATTACTTGGCCTAACGTTTTAATAGCTTTAAATACCATAGATTTAATAAAAACAAATCTTGCAGAACTCAGTGATATTCTAAATCTCATAGAAATTACACTTTCTTTTTGTAGTCTAAATGTCTTTCATATCTCCCTTTTAGAAAATGAAAATATTATTGCTTTAAAGAAAATTATCCAAAATGAAAATAAAATTAATGACGAGGAATATATAAACTATTTAAATCTCAATAGAATAATACAACCTTTTTAAATCTCATACATAGTTATTGTTCGGTAAAAGACCATAAATTACAATATTTAATCATTATTCCAAAATATTCTGTAGAAACATTCCATACAGTCCAAGTAACACCAATTCCCTTCTTCCAAGACAACGATTTATTACTGTTAAATATTAAAAAAACAAATATTATTACAAATGGATCAAAATTATTACTCATGCGAAAACAACAAAATTATTAACAATATAATTTATTGTAAATTAAATTATAACAAAATAGATCTGTGTACAACACTTCTTTCCGAGCACAAAAACACACACTGTGATTATCGACGACTTGCACAAAATAATGACTTCGTAACAATAGAAAATTCAAATATTATATATCTTATCCAAGTTAACAATATAAAGCAAGAATTATTATGCAGAGATAAATCCTTCATGATAGACAAAAAAGTATATATAAAGTACATAATAATCTATGTTCTTTAAATAACAAACATTTCGAAAATACACTGAGAGGTAAAGAAATCAACCTAGACCAATTATCTCTAGATATTCAAACTCCAAATATAGAAAATATGAATATAAAATTAAAACATTTAAATATTCATGAACTCACAGTTCCAAGACTAAAATAACTTGTTGAAATAAAAAAGAATTCCCATCATCTCTTTATAATTTTTATTATTATATGCATTGTATTTATGTAAGGAAAAAGATTGCAATAACTATTAATAAAGTATTTAGACATAAACAATCACAGAATACCCCAGTAAAAGAAATAGAATTAAATGATATTGAAAATAAAGGAAAATTGCAAACTTTCTCTAGATCCAGTATATGATTACATGTCACATATATACTTTAATCTCCAGGGGAGGAATTATGAATCTTCCAATATTAATATATATGGAAATAAATCATATAAATATGGATTGTAAGACCTCATAGATGATAAGCAGCTGTACCAACATAAGTTGTATTATTCACTATTTTATCAATTATGTTTAGAAAATAAGCGTATAAAAAGGATAATCTGTAATGAATTTAGAGTTATTGTATTGTTTTGAATAAATATAACTTTTTTGAAAATATTAAGTCGAAATTTTATAATTCACGCACTCAATCAAAAAAAATCCTCTTCCATTCCCCAATATTCGGATCTTTCCCTTTTTTGTTTGATTTTTGACTTCCAGAGATATTTGCGATATTGTCAACTATGTTTTTCGGTAGCCACTTGAACTAATTAGTACGCGCTAGTTAAGAGCTCTGAATAGGCAGTGTATTAATTTTTATTTTAACGCTAATACATGTTTTAACTAAAACAGCCTAGTATTCAACTTTAGTATCAAGCTGTGAATAGCATTCATAGTGTTTAGTTCGTGATTTATTAATGAAATTGATAGCATGCGTTATTGGAGCCTGATTGTCACATCGAATAGCACATTTTTTTTTACTTGTCGCTATGAGAGGTTTGGTTGAGGATGTTGTAGGTACGATTTCTCAAATTATATAGGAAAGACCTGTGTAACTACGGATTTCTCTATCTAACAGTAATGAGAAGAGTTGAATAGGTTCTGGTAACAATTAGACAACCGGAAGTGGTAGTTTCTAAAAAGAAATATTCTAAATATTATTTTTTGAAAATTTATTAGTACAAATAATAAAGAGTATGAAATTCTCAATCTGACACATTTAATTTTTTTATTATATCTCTTATAGGTTTGGAGATATTATTCCATGATTCTATATCTTTGTCTAACAAATGATTTTGTACTCTTTTTAGTAAATTATTTTTTTGTTTTATTAATTATATCCTTATCTGATAAAATTGTTATATTTTACTAATAAGGCTTTTTAAATGAGTATCTGCTATCTTCCATCGTTGATACTTTGTATAGATTCTTCACAAAATTTACCCGATGAACTGAATACAACACCTAAATATTTTTTTTACTATTTAAATTTTGTCATTTTTGAAGATTAATAGCAGTTACTTAGGATTACAAGATCATCTATATTTGTATGTTTTTGGTCATTATTTCTAATAAAGTCTTCCAAATCGTTAATAAACAGAGCAAATAGTAAGGGAGATAATATTTCACCCTGAAGAAACCCTACTTTTATTTCTACATGATTTAACGACACAGTATTATTGTTCTTAATGAATATTTTTGCGTTTTTATATAGTGACCTCATTATTCTTATAATTTTTGAGCTGACTCTTTGACATATAAATTTTCTCATAATGATTAATGGTTAAAAAAAATACCTTTTTAATCTTAGTTGTAAGTAGCCAGAGAAAATATATTACCCACAGTGCCCTTGTTTTTTTTTTTGAAACCATATAGTTTTTCCGTAAGAACTTTATCTTCAATCCAAAATTGTAATCTTAAATATAGTAAATTAGTAATATTATTTATAGGGTCCCTATAATACGATTTTACCATTTTTACGATGATATATGTATGTATGTATGTATGTGTGTGTGTGTGTGTGTGTGTGTGTGTGTGTGTGTGTGTGTGTGTGTGTGTGTGTGTGTGTGTCTGTGTGTGTGTGACAAAAGTTCCGGATCCCATAACTTCAATTCCACGATTCCAAAAATTATAATTTTTTCGTATTCCTCAAGTTTACATCCAGAAGAACAAGTGATTAGATTTTGGTTATAATTGGTGAACCGGAGTAGCCTCATTTGAAGATTTAACAGTTAAATTTGATTTATTGACATTTAATATTATTATAACTTAAAGAATATATTATTCTCTATACGATTTGATTACACTAATGAAAACTAATTGCAGGTTGCTGTTGAAAAGTGCTATTGGTTTCTTTTGTCTTTTGTCTTCTCTCATCTCAAAATGTATTAGAAATGATGCACTTTGTCACATTCATCTATTTGACATTTTTTTTTAAATAACAATTCTTCCAAACATGTCCATAATTTAAACAGGCAATACAAAGTTTCATCTCTTTGACAAATTTCCAACGATCGTTAACTTTCATTTTCTTGAATGCTTCACACTTAGCGAGTTTGTGGTCAGTCTTTACGACATTTCAAACATACTCTGGTTTTTTTTTCTGTTTTCTACGCATGGCTTCTCATTATGTTGTGCTGCTACGAAAACATCTTTGACAGGGCTAGCTCGGTACCTTAAAAACCACTGTTTATTTTTGTGACCATTTTATTAATATTTACAAATAACCCAACCCAAAAATTAACAATTACAAATGACCCAACATAAAAGATAACAAAGAAGCAAAAAGTTAAATTAAGCGTAGTTCGGTTCGTAGTAGAGCCACCCCCGGCCTGGAGTCGGCGAGAGACGATCTGTGGGTGGAGTGTGTACGGGGGACCCGCAGGGCCGCTTGGATCAGCTCGGCAGCTACTCTTCGGATCGGCCTCTGTCGGCGGTGGCGGATTACGGACGCACTGTAGCGGTACCCTCTCCATCCGTGCGCACAAGGGTGTGCGCTGATGGCCTCGGTCGCAGTGGAAGGGGGCACTGTCGGCTCTCGCTTCGGAGCGTGCGGTGGTGCGGGCTGTCCGATTTCAGAGTCCTCGTTTTTGTATCTGGCTGGGAGAGAGGAGCTAGGCTCAGACTCGTTAAGGTGAAATGATACTCCTGCCCGCGAAATTCAAAATTAGTGAATAGGTTTTTCATGTTTTATTTAAAATTGTATAATGTAATATGATTTCTTCGTATATAATAATAAAAAGGAAACAGATTGTCATGAAAATAAAATAGTTTCAATAATCTTTGTATCTATTTATTCACCCAAAACAATAATTTAAATATTATTTTTAAAATATCTTCAGTTCTAAATTTTGGATTTTAATTAAATTTGCATGAAAAATTTATAACACGATAGGGAATAAAATATGTGAAAATAAAAAAAAAACGAACTTCGAGAACAATTTTAAAAATACAAAAAACTTACTTTTTTCATACATTTTAATGTGTTTCTTCTATACTAAACATTAAATTTTGTTTAAACTTTAATATGTTTTGAATAATTATGTTATACATATATAAAAAAAATCGAAAATTAAACTTCGAAAACATACTTAAAAAAATCTGATGTGGCCAGCACAATACCTTCCGTCAATCCTGTGTATTATGTACAAATTCCATACATAAATTTTCTTGCAAAAGATTCTAAATTTTTGATATTATGTGATTCCCTTTCTCGGCAACTGAATTCCATACTCCTGATAACAAACAAACCACATGAAATAAGAAAATTATGAAATTTTGAATGAAAAATTATAACACTTGTCAGTTATGGACATAATTAATTGCTGTCATTTTGACACGGGTCCCCATATCTGCCAAAGTCAGCAAAGTCATGTCACTGCACGCGCCCTATACATAAATTTTCTTGCAAAAGATCCTATATTTCCAGTAAAGTTATTTCATAAACAAACTATGCAAATTGCATTTGACACTGACTTCTTCTTCTTTAGTTTTTCCCATTCGTTAGGGGGTCGCTATTTTTTATTTTCTTCTTCCACTCATTTTTGTTTTGCGTGTCGTCCTCATTCAGTTCCTTTTCTCTCAAGTCTTCTGCAATACAGTCTTTTCATCTTATATTTGGTCTTCCTATGTTTCTTCCACCTTCTATTAATATATTCATCTCTCCTCATGACATGTTCAAACCAATGTAATCGTCTCTTTTATATCTAGAAACTTCTAACACTAGAGTTACTTCCCTTATTCTTCCATTGATTTACATTTTATTGATACTGAAATCTGTCAATTTGAATTACCATGGTTAAGTTAGCATAGCTGGCTGAATTATGAAATTTATGTGAAATTTATTATTTGTATTCTTCTTTAACTCTATATCTGTTGAATATTAAATATAAAATGCAATCAAATCGTATAGACAATAATATATTTTTTAAGTTATAATAACATTTAACTGAGTTTTTCAAGAAAAACTGTTAAAATCTTCAAATGAGGGTACTTCCGGTTGACCAATTATAACCAAAATCTAATAAAGTCTGCATATGGTTGTAAGGAAGAGGAATACGCAAGAATTGTAATTTTTGGAATTCTAGTATTGGAGATATCGTGCACGAAACGGCGGTCACACACACACACATACACACACACACACAACACACACACGCACACACGAACACACACACACATATAGTCATCATGGTAAAAATAATAAAATCGTATTGTAAAGACCCTGAAACGTGCTTATTCAATGAAAACACCACCGAATTTTTTGACCAAAGACAATACCTTCCTTACCTATAGCTGACGGAAGGTAAAAAATAAAATGTTTAATTTTTTTTTCTCAAGTGTCTGAAGTTCTAATGTTAAATTTTGTTTAGTGTTAGGTACTATACATATTTCTATATGTCTCAGGTAAGTATTTTAAATATTTATTTTTTATATAAAATATATTCGTAATTTAAACAAATTCGGTAAGTATTTTCATGAAATATAAGGAAGTGGCGCTATGAGTAGACCTAGCGGTGAATAGATAAACTATAATGTAATCGGTGGCTCTATATTTCCTCCCGACTTTATACATTGTCTTACATATTTTTCGCAGCATTTATTTTATATTGCGTTTCATAGTGTAAAGTTATATTTTGTTGTCTATTGTATTCACGTGTTTTGTAATAATGGCAAGCGAGCAGCCAAAGTTATTTTGTCGCAAAAAGATCAGCAAACGAGGTTCTAATTTCTTAAAATCGGGGTAAATAAAAACATTTACATGCGGATTATATAGTTGTTTTGATTGAAAATGAGGAGCAACTGTGAGAATGATAAAGAGAATACATGTAGTTGGAAGAAATATGAATCTGGTGTTGAATGTTGATAAATGCAAGATATTAGTATTTGAAAAAAGTGAATTGTCGACAGAATGAATTTGGTGGATGCAGTGAAGCTGTAGCAGGAGAATGAGTTTGTATATTTGGGTAGTATGATTGGACAAAATTATCATGAAATTGATTAGAGAGGTTGCTAGAAACGTAAAAGTATCTAAAAATGATAGGTTCAGTGTATAATGGAGTGGTTGTGCCCATTTTGATATACGGTAAAGAATGTTGGGCTTGGAAAGGTAAACCTAAAAGAAAACTGACTGCGGAAGAAATGAGAAATTTCTCATCATCTCGGTGGGTTCGGTCCGACCCTGATTTTTATGTATGAAACCCTGGAAATTTCGCAGAAAACTACCCGTCCTATACACACTGTACAAGCACTGCTAGTGACCCTACCACGTGACATACACTACCTGTCGCTCTCTAATGGTTAAAACACAATCTGTCTCTCTCTCTCTTTCTCTCTCTCTCTCTCTCTCTCTCTCTCTCTCTCTCTCTAGGGCGCATCTACAGAACAGTTATGAGATCATTGGTTCCCAGTACAGCGTTATATTCTATATACCGCTGAACACATAATGATTTGTCGGAAGCCGTGCGTAATTATTCCAAACGGAGTTATGCCACACTGTTCGAATGATATTAATTCCAACATAATTTGTAGTGGTGGAATGTGTAGTTCCTAAAATAATGTTGGAGAAAATATTATATATGCCATGTTTTTAATAGTATATTATAACTGAGGTGGGATGTTTCATTATAGCTTATAGCCGAGGGCTTATGTGTATTACCGAGAGGCGAATCCTTGAGGTGAGATACAGCGCGAGGCTGTGATGAAACTCCCATCGCGGTATGTATACTATTTTATTCACAATCATCCTCTTTTTAAATCAATAATTTTCAGAATAAATCATTAAGTTAATATTTTTTGACAGCTATATTAAAATTTGTTTGATCTACCTTATTATAAGGATCTATGACAATAGTACTAGGCAACCCCTACATAAACATTTTCAACCCGTGGGGTGGAAGTGAAATCTGCTTTTTCGCACCCAAAAGATTATCATTACAGTTAGGAATGGCGTATTCCCAACCTCTAAAATGTTAGGAATCGACATATTATTATAATAATTGTGAATAAACTTAATATTTATTATTATTAAAAAGTAGAGATAAAACATATTTTTCATTTTGGTATTACTACGATGTATAAGGTAGGCGTTGCCTTTTTGCCTACCCTAGCGAGTCGCCACTGCTACGGATAACATATTTAAATAATTTGTTGGTCATCGAATTGACGAAATACAAGAGACAATAAAATCCAGCAAATAGCGACAGGTTAGCATTGGAAGAAAATATGGCAGGTGAAGTCACAAAATGGTCTAAATTGTCATTATTAAGAAACAATGAACGATGGTTGTATGGACAAGAATTTTTAAAATTACCAAAAGGATACTAGTCATGTGGATACACGAGAAAATATATGTGATCTAAAAAAAGGAGTTAAAAGAAGTTACAAATTCCGAGTGGTGTCAAGTGCACTTGGAAATTTAAGAATCTTTTTAAATGCAACGATTTTTGAATATTTATATATGTTCAATTCGTACGCAACTGTTCACGCGCTTGTTATTGTCGATGTATTCCCTCTACTCTCTTAATCATTCGACTTCTGTCTTATAGCAGTCACAGCGATGTGGCGTCTCAAGCAAATTTCATCAACTTAATATTTTTTTTCGGGTATTATTAATTTCAGAGAAGAATGCAAAAATAGAGAACTTTTTTTTTTAAATGAAATTAACCCCCATTTACATAAATGTGTTATTATATTAATATAAAGAAGGATTTAATTATTTTGAAAATATTTGGATACATTTATTCTTATCCTACAATACACTAAAACTAGAAAATTAAGGAGAGAGTCTTCAACTTCAGAATATTCAAAACCAGAAATGCATGCACAGAATCATTCATATCCCGAATATTCAAAAACAGAATTGCGCATCATCAGAAAGCGTTTCTCCCGAATCATTCAATGACCGAATACGTGGGCGTGGTTTGGAAAACGCTAGGTTGAGAATCGCTGCATTATACGGTGATTTCATTTAAATGCAACCTTATGAAAATTATTGTACATAGTTATACGTAAAATGACAAGAAATATGTGCAAGAAGAATGAATGAAATTATTCCGATGAGATTTGAGATAACACATGTAATTTTGAGTGTTCATTACGATAACTTCAATGTCCAGAGATTCACAACACTGAATATATGTACGTTTGTGTAACTGACAGCAGCTGAAAAATTTGTCAACATAACCTATAAAAATAAATATTCCTTTAATTTTCTGTTTTGGCACTAAAGTTCCTTTTTATATATGGTTTATTTCCTCAGCCCTACGGCCTTGGCAACTAAATTCTACATTCATGATAAAAAGTAGAACTTCAGTACCTACCTTAATTGATACATAATAACTATTATTCTGAAAGTACGAACACATATTCTCAATGAAAAGCTTATACATATCTATGACATGATGAATAATTAGCAGAACCATTCGGATACTTATGTACAAGAAGGTATAATAGGGCTGTTACAATAATTTTTATATGCCTTCTAAATATGAAAACTGAAAATATTTCGAAATATTTATTAGATATTTTACAATATATTTTTGAAATTTGGATATTTTGAAAAAGTCACGTGTTCTGTTTTCTTTGCGATCCTCAAAATAAGGATTTACTGCTTCGATGGCTTCTTCGTTGGATCGAAATCTCTTTCCAGTGAAGAACGTTTTGAGTTTCGGGAAAAGATAGAAGACCTGGGGAACTAAATCGGACGAGTACGGTAGATGGGGGACGATTTCAGTTGGGTCAATTTTTGTTGAGCAATACGGCTTGAATGAGCTAGCGCATTGTCGTGGTGAAAAAAACTCTTTTTCTTTGCCATTCCCAGGCGTTTTTCTTGAATTGCTGGGTCTGCCAATCAGCTTTGTACACAGATTTCGGTAACGATGATGACATATTTGTACCGTGCGGACGTTTACCAGGTGTCACCTCACGAACACTTATTGCTGGCGTGGAGAATGCACCACAGGGGTAATTTTTGTGCCATTTAAAATTCGAAATATTTGGCGTCGGTCTGGATCGAACCCGGTATTTAAATTTAATTTAATTTTAAGTATTTACATGAATAAAAATTGAATTCAACGGGAGGTTTTGTGTTGGCCACATCAGATTTATATTTAATTATTTACGAAAATAAGAAATTATTAAAAAAATATATTACTAAAAAAATATTGCATAAACTTTTATTTCAAATACTTTTCGAAAAATGTGAAACAGATTTATTATCTATTTGACTTATATTACATCATACATAATGGTATATAGATTATAACATATTTATAAAAAATGCAACTAAATATATTCAATTTTTTGTTTTAGCATATTTAGGAGCAATTATTACAATCCTAAACTAAAGCGTCATGGGTGATAATGCTGGATGAGTGGATATGGATGACGATGAATTGCTGAACCCCGTCGCATAATATTTTATTAAATAATACATTAAAAACAAGACATTCATTGCAAACCAAATATTATACGAAGACAATACATTTAATATCATACGAAAATTATTTATATTGTGATGTACCTACCTACCTATTTTTTTTTTTAATAATTGTGAAAATGTAACATTTATTCTTACAGTCTATAAATATGTTCATAATAAAAGTTTCCTACGGTAAATACAGAATATTATGTAATTAAGGAATAATATATAATATATGTTACGTACGATTTTTAAAATTTTGTTACTTATTATTCATTCACTTCATCACTCTTCCCTCTTGCAATACATTATTAATATTTCATACAAATAAAATATCTTTACGTTCGTTAATACTTTTAAAATTATTATTATACGTTCAATAAAATGTTCAATTTTCATTAGGCAACCTACGAGAGTTAATGCCAAACGACATTATTTTACTTTTAGATTTAGAACTTGGAACAAGTATGACTATTACCGAATAGATGGAGACTGTTAAATGTACAAATATTTCTACTTTATCGGTTCAGCCATATTTATTCATTTCAGTGCACACTAGCGCTCGCCTCGGCGTAGAAACAAAATAAAAGGGAGTATCATTTCACCTTAAGGCAAAGGTAGAGAGGAGCTAGCTCGTGACTCTCCTCTATTTGGCGCCCTCTTTTAAGCCGGCCGCTGGCTAGTGGGAGAAGCGCGTGACGGTGTGTGGGTAGGGCGCTGGCCTGCCGGATTGGAGCTGACGTCACGCGCGTTGCGCGCGTGGATGCCATCATGCGTGGTGGTGTCATCTTTCTTTTGTCTTCCGACTTTTTTGTCTTCCCATCCTTTTCTTTAGAAATATTGGATTTCATTAAGAGCATACGGCCCGAGCAAATTCTGTTTTCTTTTTTAGTCACTTGGAAAACCAAAAAAGATTCTTTATGCCACTGTTTGCTTCCTTCCACTCCAACCACTGCATGTGTAATACTGGAGATAGCTTTTCTTCTAATCTGCGTATCAATATAGGATTCTCTAAATGTTGCGGTTTCTTTAATGCTGTTATGGTGGCAGTTAAATTGATTACTGTATCCCCAAATTCAGTTAGAGCATGGCACTGATACTCCCTTACAGACGAAAGATTTTCTACTTCATGTATCAGTGCGTCAAAAATATGTTCTGGTTGGCCGAACTTCTTTTCCAGTCTGTCCATAATAGTAGATAAAATACCGAGAGACAATAACAACGACTTCACAGACTTCAGAGCATCTCCCTTTAAACATTTCCTAAGTCGAGATATATTTTCAAGGGGATTAAATTTGCAAGCGGAAGTGGTATCTTCATATGTATCTTTAAAGTAAATCCACTCTTTCGGTTTCCCACTGAAGTCAGGCAGCTCCTTAGCTACAACTGCTCTTGTTATATATTTTGTTTCTTCTTGAGCTGAAGATGATGATTGAGGTTGTTGGTTCACCTTCGAAACCAATTTTGTCACTGCTTGAATGAGCTGGGTGATGTCTGACTGTGGCGCAGTCACAACAGTCTCTGCAACTGCCGCTGAAACTGGTAGTGATGAGGTACGTTGTTGTATTGAGTGTAGCGCTGAATCTTTCTTTTTATGACTTCGTAACTCGCAAAATTTAATTTTTCTTGGTGTTGAATGTCACCCTCAGCAGACTGGTTAACCATTTCAAACTGGTCTTCGATATCATCTATTATCTGCGATCCCCATACTTCGGTTCTTTTCAAGCGCTCTTCATCAACTTCTGCCTCACCATCTGATACATCAGGTTTGTCGCTTTCTAGGTCTATTTTATTCTTTTCTTGGTCGGCACGGGCACGTATGAGTTTCATTTTTCGCTCAATCGTCCTCTGCCTCTTTTCACTTTGGTGCTTGTACAATTCTTGACTTTCTTTTAACTATTCTGTCACTTTTTTATATTATTCATGGCAGATTCTTTTTCGTTGTCTTCATTGATCGTTGTTTCTTCTTTTGACACTTCATGACGAAGCCTTCTCAATTTAATTTCTTCATCATTTTTTTTCTTCCATTATAACATCTAGTTCTTCTTGCAGGTCATTTAGTCTTTCTTGTGCATTGAGTTCTATTTCATGTTTCTCTAATGCAATACTATTTTGTGATTTGACACTTCGTCTAGAGTTCAATGAACAAACACTGATGGATGGTGACTTGACATTTCGTCGGGATTTCAATGAACAAATACTGATGGATGATTTCTTCTTCCCCACAGAAACTTGAGTAGATTCGCCCATTCCTGGATCTGATGCGTTCATGACAGATGTGAATCGTCGTATTCTTCTTTCACCGATTTGTGTTTTACTTGCTCCCGATGTTGTTTGATTTCTGGAGCTTCGTAATTCAACTTGGTAGTAATTAGTTTCGCCGGCCAGTAGTTTGTTTTTCAATCTCTCGCTCCTTCTGATATTTTCCATCTCCGTAGCTAAAACTCAATCAAATTTTCAAATTAAATTTGACTCAAATTGGAAGGAAAAAACTGGAGCCAACAGACCGTATTTCGTGTCTTATCTTTTCTGTGGCAGGCACAATCCATACTCGTACAAGTGTTCCTAGGCCGAACACAAGCCGATGACTTCACACTACCAAATTGGTCACTGATGAACAGGAAATTCCACGAGCTTAGCCGATTCGGCTGGAAGGACCATGTTATTGCGCGGATGGCCTTTATAAAAATGGTTCGATGCTCTCTCACAATTACAATCGCCGAAAATCCAACAACAATCTCAGCTGTCACAAGTAAACTCACTTTTAGTCACTAAATTATATTTACTTACTGTACAATGATATTTAATGAAGAATAATACAAATACACACGATTATTAACTTTATATATTTTTAGTTTTTTGTTACAATATATGTTATTATTTTTATTATTTTTTTCACATCTAACTTGGCGCTGCTACATATAGGATATAATAATATAAAATAATCTGTTGTAATAAATCTCGTTGCCCAAAATACAGCTGAGATATTTAAAAGTTTGTAATTAATAGATAAATGCAAAATGTCGGTGTCAAAAATCAGCAGTTTTAATAACATTATTGGAAAATAATTAAAAGAATATCGACGGATGATGGATAAATTGAAGGAAATAAAATATTCTCCTTGTTGCAAACGTTTCGGATTTTTTATTAATCCATCCTCAGTGCTACAGAGGGAAGGAAGAATAAATCGTTACAAAGTAAAATACAGCAAAAGCCCAGCAATAATTACACATTAATAAATAAATAATGCTTACCAACAGAAGATTGTTACAATAAATTTTTAAATTTTTTAAATACATGAAGTGATACATGTGACAAAATTAGTTGAAAAAATATATATTGTGCTTTCTGCCGCAGTGTAAGTACAACTGCGAGAGAAAGATACAGAAAATTAACAAATAAAAATATACAATGTTACCAGTACAAATTGGTTATAACACAAAAATATCTGTTGGTGTGTATATTGGCGCAAACTTTAAACTGTATACTAATGAGGTCGTTTGTTGTGATCTAAAATATTTTGGTAAATTTTATTCAGGTTTTCAGTATCTGTTCTATAATTTATACTATTGCTATTATTGTGAATATGAATCATTTCTAAAAAGTTACGTTTTTTGTAATTACTTTCTGAAGCTAATATTTTAATATTTTCAAAATCAAAATGGTGGTGGGAATTTATACTATGTTTAGATAAAGCAGTTTTTTCTGAATCTAAATTTCTGCAGTTATTTTTATGATTATTTATCCGATTCTTAATATACTGTCTAGTTTGTCCAATATACACACCATCACAATCTTTACAGTAAATCTGGTAAACTACATTAGATTTATTTTTTGTTTCTATGCTATCTTTAAGTTTACTATATACATTTCCTACTTTTTTTGTATTGTAAAATGTTATTTTAGTTTTATCGTTATTTAAAATGTTGGCTAATTTATAAGATAATTCATTAATGAAAGGAATTCTAAAATATATTTTATTGTTGTTGACATTGTCCCTGCTGTGTCTACCATCAGTGTGTGAATAATTGAAAATTTTGTTAATAAAGGTACCTGGATAACCATTTTCTTTCAATATATATATATTTTTTTTAATTTGTTTAAATTCTCATTATGAAACTCTGGATTACTTAACTGTTTAATTTTTTTAATTTCACTAGTAATAATGCCTATTTTTTGGCTTAGAGGATGATTTGATTTGTAATGTAGCATTCTATTGGATGAAGTAGGTTTTTTATAACAATCTGTCTTTAAATTTCCTGTATTATCTCTAATTATTACAATGTCTAAGAAGGGAATGCAATTTCTATTTTCTATTTCTACCGTAAATTGAATTTTTGGGTGAAAATTATTAAACAATTCTAAAGTAGTGTCAACTAATTGCGCAGGCACAGCAGTGACAATGTCATCCACATATAAGTGTAGGAATATCATTTGAAATGGTAATTTGGGTATAACTGAATTTAACAACTTATGCATAACCAAATTTGAAAATATTGGAGAGGCTGGATTACCCATAGCACAACCTTCTATTTGTTTATAAAATTTACCATTAAAGCTGAAATAACTACTATCAAAACAAAATTCTATTAATTTGCAAAATGTGGATTGATCTAGATTTGTGAAACCTTCTATTTCATCCCATAAATCTACAATCGTTGAAATGACTAATTCTTTAGTAACATTCGTAAACAATGATGTAACATCCAGTGAAATTAATATGTAACTCTGAGGTAAAATGTAATCTTTGCATTTAGTAACGACTTCTAATGAATTTTTGACGTTATAAGTTAATGTGTTATTTAAATTCTTCAAAATATTACATATAAAAGATGAAATTTTATAAGAGGGAGCATTAATACTAGATACAACTGGTCGTAAGGGAACTGGGGGTGGTTTATGTGTTTTGGGTAATCCATATATTTTAGGTGAAACAGCATTATATATTTTTAATTGTTTAGCACATTGGTCATCTATATATTTTTTATCATTCATATTTTTGACTAAATTGTTGTTTAAATTTACTGGTAGGATCATTCTTTAAGATTGTGTAAGTATCTGCATCACATAATAACTCATTATATTTTATTTCCTTCAATTTATCCATCATCCGTCGATATTCTTTTAATTATTACACATTTGGATACGAACTATACATCGATTATTGGAAAAAAATTTTGGGCGGTACGAGTACATTTAATATATATTATTGTATTATTAATTTAATATGTATTTAAATTATAGATATATTAATATTACTTATATCCTTAAGAAATACCGCTAATACCGTCAATGAATTTGAAGAATTTTGAACATAGAATAGTAGGACAAAATTTCTCATAGAACGAAAGAAGAGATACAATATCAATTATTTGTATGTACAAGAAATGTTAAATTCGTTAGTTATAGAGCGCGAGCAGTCATGTGACTTATTTGGCCTTGGCAAGCAGATATTATGAGGATCCGTGTCAGAATGACGGCTAGTAGGTATTTACATAGATGTCACAATTGTCATATGTCATAACTTTTCATTCAAAATTTCAAAATATTCTGATGTTTATTTGTCATCCATAGTATATACATGTCGAGGAAAATAATCCACATGGATTTGGAAAATCATAGTGTTTTGAATGAAAACTTATGATACTTGACATCTATGTACTGTGACGATGGTCACTAAGCTTGGTGTAATGTGTGCGCCATAGCCTAATGGCTAGCGCGTTAGCTTCTGATCGTGGGGTTCACTGGTTCAAATCTCACTATCAAAATATTTATTTATTTTTGTTCTGTAAATAGGGAAAATACACAAACAATATAATGAATATATTGAATTACGCTTCTATTGTTGTAAATAAATATTTTCTTGTTGTATTTATATATATTTTTTTGTTGTATTAACACATTTTTTCCACTTAATATTTATGATTGCTGTCTGTACATTTTAGGTGCGGCGTGGTCGAGCGGTTAGAGTGCTTGACCAGCGCGCTGAGGATCGCTGATTCGATTCCTCATGAAGTATGATTTTTTATTTTTACCTCTCGCTAAGAGAGGTATTGCATTCATGCTAAAAATCGCATATCCAGATTTTATTGAATAAGCACGTTTTAAGGTCCCTACAATCCGATTTTAACATTTTTACGATGATGTCTGTGTGTGTGTGTGTGTGTGTGTGTGGATGTGTGTGTGTGTGTGTATGTGTGTGTGTGTGTGGGATGTTGGAAGGACGGTTACTCAAAAACTATAAGACTCAAAATTTGTTTAACAACGTATTTCCCAATCGGACATTCATGGGAAGATCTGAAAAGGTTTTGGTAATAATTGGACAACCGGAAGTAGAAGATTCTTGAAAAAAAATCTTCTAAATATTATTTTTTGAAAATTTTTCGTGGTAATATTAAAGAAAATTAAATTCTCTATCTGATACATTTAAATATTTTATTATATATTCCATAGATTTAGAGATAAAAGAAGTATAATATATAAAATAATCTGTTGTAATAAATTTGACAGCCGAAAGAATGCCATGAAAAATAGTTGATAATTTAAATTATTTGTAACTGACAGATAAATGTCAGTGTCAGAAATAATGAGTAATGAAAGAAAAATGTACTTGGAGAATCCCTTAGTTCTTGATCTGTGACTATTATGGAGATGACAAGTCTAGGTTGAAGGACTTAAATTTGTTTCAAACATTATGGGACAATGTACACCAGTACTATAGACTAGAGTAACTTTGAATTGCGAAAAAGCTATCAAATTCTTCTCAAGTAAGTTGTAAATATTGACAAAATTACACATCGATATAAGAATAATCGGAGTGCAATCTATCCGTCACTTTATTAAAGGGAATTAGTGTTATTTAGATATAACATGTATGAAAAAATAAAATGTAAAAGAAGATATGTAAGAATAGATGCACAATCCATATATACATTTTAGACCGCCCAAAATTAATGTTTTTACTAGAAGAATATGAAGAGAAAGTAAACAATGTTGTTCGAATTGAAAATTGCTGTTACCAGCCTAATATTTATATATGGTAAACTCTACTTTGTAATTTATTGTAACATAATTTATGGTAAAATATCTTCATGTTGAGACATGCTATTATTGAATAATAAAGAAGTTTATACGTCATAGATTTATATGAATATATTATTTGTATTTACAAAAATATTCTTTGCTTTATGCATACAGCCAGGTAAAATATACGGCGAGAGGTTATGTGCTGGCCACATCAGATTTTTTTTATAAAATGTTTCGAACATGGCAAGTATTTGCAAGATGGTTAAAATCATGTTTAAACCTATTTTGTAGTTTTTAACGGTTTTTCGGGGTATAAATAAGGCCCAAACGACAGTTTATTCAGAGAGTGTATGCTCTCTGCCAAGCAAAGTTAGCTTTTGGTGTGTGCCGATAGCTGCGGTCTTCTGAGCCCTAACCTGGTGAGTAAGATTTTTACTCTGTCCGTTTGCCTTCATCGTTTAGCTTTGGTGGGTGCCATTGTTAAACGAGATAGCATATCCGTGGTTAGTATTGGTGTGTGCCGATACTGACGCCGCACCGCGTGCCCGTAACTTTGGTGTGTGCCATTGTTACTCGTTCGTACCGCGTTCCCACAACTTTGGTGTGTGCCATTGTTGTCCGTCCGTACCGTGTTTCCGTAACTTTGGTGTGTGCCATCGTTACCCTTTCGTGTTGCCGCAACTTTGGTGTGTTCCATTGTTGCCCGTTCGTACCGTGTCCCCGCAACTTTGGTGAGTGCCATTGTTGCCCGGTCGGACCGCGTTGCCCTAATCTTTTTTTACTCTTTTTCTCATCCTAGCCCGTTTATTTGTCGACCATTTATTAAAGCTGAACCAGCTTGCAAATATTGCCTGTTCTATGGTAGGATATAATTTATTTCTGCATTTCTATTTTCTATGTTTTGTTATCACTATCTGTAAATACGTTTTAAATATCTTAATAAAAAAGTATTAAAAGTTACTATAATTTCTTTTTGTATAAAACCGAACTCTATCTCCATTGAGCTATCAAAAATCCTTTTGGCGATCGAGCAATAATTTAGCGACGCTGCTAGAGCATCCTGCACCGTGAACCATCTCTCCTAGTGCTGTGTTTCCGACCGACCGATTGGCGCCTGAGCAAACCGTTCTACAGCACAGAGACAACACAAGGACGTCGTTCCACGCTACGATTTCGCATCCGAGCGAAATAGCGTCACAGTACATTACTAGCACTCATTCTGACACGGGCCTCCATATCTGCTTGCCAAGGTCAACTAAGTTACATAACTGCTCGCGCCTTATGCAACATAAAATGAAAATGGCGAGAGATATTTAAAAAAGTCGTAATTCATAGCGTCTTGACCAGGAAACTTGTTTTTACCAAAATTGGAGATACCTGAAGTTCGTCTAAAATAAATGGTATACATATCCAAAAAATCTGTTGTGGCCAGCACAATATCTCTCGCCACTTCCTTTTTTTTGGTTACAAAAGTATAAGGCACGAACAGTCATGTTACATTGTTGGCCTTAACAAGCAGATGTGGGGGCCCATTTCAGAATGATAATTAGTAATTATGTACATAGATGTCAAATGTCAGAATTTTTCATTAAAAATTTCAAGATTTTCTAAATTCACGTAGTTAATTTGTCACCAGGAGTGTGGAATTTACTTGTCAAGGAAAATAAACCACATGGAATTTGAAAATCTGACATGGGCCCCATATCTGCTTGTCAAGTCACATGACTGCTCGCGCGCTAATGAATTTAACATTTCTTGTATACCTACACTCTACACCAAAAATTCTACTTACATCTATTCCATATATTTAGATTATTTTAAATTTAAATTCATTCTATGAAGAAATTTTGTCCTACTTTTTCAATATTTCGAGATGTTTCCAATTCATTGTCGGAAGTAACAGTATTTCTGATGTGTAATATACCTATAATGTTAAATATTTAACTATTAATACATTAAGAAAAAATATAATGAATGTACTTACCAGAAAAAGTCTTCAGTAATGTCTCCGGATTTCTGACACTGACATTTATCTGTCAGTTACAAACAATTTAAATTCTCAACTATGTTCCATGGCATTCTTTCGGCTGTAAAATTTATTACAACAGATTATTTTATATATTATATTTCTTTTATCTCTAAATCTATAGAATATATAATAAAATATTTAAATGTATCAGACAGAGAATTTAATTTCCTTTAGTATTACCAAGAAAAAAATTCAAAAAATAATATTTAGAAGATTTTTTTTCAAGAATCTTCTACTTCCGGTTGTCCAATTGTTACCAAAACCTTTTCAGATCTTCCCATGAATGTCCGATTGGGAAATACGTAATTAAACAAATATAAAGTCTTATGGTTTTTGAGTAATCGTCCTTCCAACATCTCACACACACACACACACACACACACACACACACACACACACACACATACACACACACACACACACACACACACGCACACACACACACACACACACACACACACACACACACATCATCGTAAAAATGTTAAAATTGGATTGTATGGACCTTAAAACGTGCTTATTCAATAAAATCTGGATATGCGATTTTTAGCATGAATCCATTACTTCTCTTAGCGAGAGGTAAAAAGGGTGAATGCAATCAAAGTAGATACATTCTTGAAGTAAATTGACTTCATTGTGTAAATGATTGTAGTACTTATTGCATTCTACCATGGAGATGTTATTTGGAATAAATTTTCCTTACTGAAACTTACGTACTATGTACCAAAACTGTACATTGTTTTTTACATTGGACAAAGTATTCGATATCTGCAATTCATATTCCTTTTTTGTTATTTTAATTTTATTTTAATAATGTTTTTGCTAGCCAGATACAAATTAAGATTAAAATCAGTTTAATTATTTCTGAAGTTCCTTATCTCTTTAAATGCTTTTTATACGTTCTACATATTTGATTAAACCAAACTTTATTTTCTACTTCATTTTTGTTAACTTTATTGACATTATTGATTTTCATTATTTCTACCTTAATTGCTGTGTCGCTGATAGCATTAAATTGTTATTTAAATCTGTTCAGTTCTCTCAATGAAAATGTATATTGTAACGTTTATTTATTTGGGTGTAGTGTAAAAATCAAAGAAATAGTTTTAATTAAAATAATACGTTTATTAAACGATAAATAATTAGTATTAAATAGTAAAAAAACAATAAAAGTAACTAACACTATGGATTAAACACATATAAACACTAATTTAACACTAAGAATATTATTAAATGTTAAAACACTAAGATTATTTATTTAAACAATATTTATATCACTACATTTGTTTATATAGCTACATTTATTTATGTTCACAACTCGTAGACTGTGTATTTATATCACCCACTGTTCATTGCTCGTTCTCTCTATATAACTAACTGTGTTCACTGGCTTTGGCGACTGGTTTATATAGCGCGATGTTCTTCTCGAACTTTTTGACGCCACAATGACATTGAATACAAAGGATTCAGGTCGCCAGTGTAATTAACACGTCTAGCCGTATAGGTTTTTCCGCCGTCGGGGATTATGTCATCGCTCGGAAGTATTCTACCAATAGCGGCGCTCGTATGCTCTTAAGTCAGGGCCTCACGTTGCCATAGAGTTAAGAATATATACATAGAGGGAGGTTGAAGTATGATTGTAGGCAATGACCTTGGTGCCTAGTGACGGAAGGGGAATGAAGCGTCAACCATATTGTGTAGCTCCATTTTAGCGCCTTATTCAAATGTTTCTATTATTAATATTGTAGTCAGTGAAGCACGAAAAAGAATTAATATGGTTTATTAATTGCACAAATACAGTTTTATTTTGATGGTAATTACACAACAATTGAACATGATAATATGACGACATACATGGGCTCATTGCAACGATAATTTTTACCAAAAAATCTAGTGTTTCAAGTAACTCACGTTTTCTTCAACACCATCCCTAAAACTTTAGTTAGTTTTTAACGTCCATTCCTACAAGATTACGTAGATATTCAAAACGTTCTCGAGAAATAGGTTTGGTCAAGATATCTGCCACTTGGTCTTTCCCTGGTACATGTTCGATCATCAGATGTCCCTGCTGAACTCGTTCTCGCACATAATGGTGACGAACCTCTATGTGCTTTGAACGACGATGAAATTCGGGGTTCTTGGCAAGTCTGACCGCACTTGCGCTGTCTACCAAGAGTACCGGAACATTCTTCAACGGAGCTATCTCTTCGAAAAGACGTCCCAGCCAAGCTGTCTCTTTTGCCGCCTCGCTAGCGGCAACGTACTCCGCTTCGGTAGTAGATAGCGAGCTGTTTTCTGCTGGCCCAGGTGATGGCTCCTTCCGCGTACTTGAATAGCAGTCCATTGACGGACCTCCGCGTCCCTGGTTCGGTCTGCATCACTGTAAGCTTCCAGTTTCCCATGTCCTCCATTTGCGCTATACCTGATATCAAAGTGTGCTGTGCCCCTAATATATCTCATTATACGTTTTACCATGATCCAGTGTTTCTCTCCAGGACTCTCGAGAAATTGTGAAGCGTAATTCACAGCGAAGGTAAGGTCCGGCCTGGTAACTACGGCCAAGTACATCAGACATCCAACAGCTTCGCGATATGGAGCTGTTGTCAACTCTGCATCCGCATCTTGCTTGTCCAGATAATCTGTGATTGGTGTGGAAACCTTATTTGAGTCATCCATGCCAAAACGATGGAGCACAGATTCTGCATAAGTTGCTTGATCGATGAAAACCGAACCATCGTCCCCACGATTGATCCGAATGTTTAGGAAATGTTCAGCTGGCGCCACCGTGATCTTGAGGTTGGCTTGTAGCATCCGCAGGAACTCGTCGATGTTCTTCTGACTCGTGGCAGCGACCAATCCATCGTCAATGAAAAGAACAACTACTAACTTGGCCTGACTCGTATTTCGGTAGAACAAACAGGGATCGGCAGTGCTTTCAGTCATTCCGTAGTTGATCAATATGTCCTTGAATGTTTTATTCCAGGTCCATCATTGAAGCCTTGCGGTTGCTCCATATAAATTTCCTCTTCCAGAAGACAATTTAGGAAGGCCGATTCCACGTCAAACTGCTGCAATTTAAGACCCTCTACGGCGGCAATACTCAACACAGCACGGATAGTGTCGAATCGTGCCACTGGAGCAAAGGTCTCAGTGTAGTCTACACCCTCTCGTTGACTGTAGCCACGAACGACAACACGAGCCTTGTATCGCGTAACTTCTCCATTGGCATCTCGTTTGATACCGTACACCCATCCATTCGAAATAGCTTTTCGACCTACTGGCAGCTGAACAAGAGACCACGTTGAATTTTTCTCCAGAGACTGCATCTCCGTTTCCATGGCTGTCTTCCAGTGTTGCCACTCTGCAGATGTGACTGCTTCCTTGAAACTTCTCGGTTCGCCCAAATCAGAAACCATAGTTTCAATCAAACGATCCGGTGGTTTGAGTTGCTCTCGGTCCCCGATGATGTGCCCCCGACTTCTTCGCATAGTTGACCAGCTGCGACAGCATCCTCTTCTCCTGGTAAACTGATTGCAGCATCATTATATTTGTCGTATTTTTCCGTCTCGTTGTTGACATCGGACGGAAATAATGCCTGAGTTTTGTTAGCCTTCCCCGGTACGAAGACGACATTCTTGCTCCGGACAACACGATTCTCAGGCTGCATCGAAATTCGACATCCGTCGATATCCTCCGAGTATCCGACAAACGTACCTTTGTTCCTTGGAATCCCACTTTTTGCGTTGCTGTTTCGGAACATGAACGAAACATTCAGTGCCAAAAACATGTAGCTTATTCAAGTGTCCAGTTCGTCTAGTAAACAACTCGTAAGGTGTCTTATTCTCAACTCTACTGAGACCAGAGTGACTTTGGTAGATTCTTCGCAAGAATCATCATGCGAGCCAAGTCCACAACAGTTCTATTAATCCGTTCAGCACAGCCGTTCTGCTCTGGAGTGTACGGATTCGTGACGATGAGCCTGACGCCGTTCGAATTCAGAAACTTCTTTACCGCGTTGTATTTGAATTCAAGTTCGCCGTCACATTGTAGAGACTTCACAGACTGTCCGTAACTATTCTTGACAACCTGCAACATGTCCCGAATCTTTTCCGCGGTCTCTGATTTTTCCTTCAAAAAGTAGACAAACCGCATACTGGAATAATCGCATGTGAAGCACACGAAGTACTTGGCCCCTCCGAGTGACGCCTCTTCCATCGGGCATGCATAATCTCTGCACACTCCGTCACACGCTGCTGCCTTGATTTAAAAGTCGTCCTCTGCTGCTTACCCTCGACGCATGCTCCGCAAAATTCGTAGTTCTTGCTTACTTCGATCCCATTTTACTGCAGAATTTTCAAAACATGACGCTTGTTTTGATATTCCAGCCCCTCGTGCCATATCTGGAGGGAATACCTGACTGACACGTTGGCTTCTTTGTCTCGTACTTGCTCTGGTATTTTTACTTGAATTGCCATCTTGAAAAGTTGCCCGTACCTAATGCCTCGTGCTTTGACAATCCCATCTTTCATAAATTCGCAATAAGACTGTCTCAAGTTACACGACAAGCCTTTTTCTAAAGCAGATGTGACAGAAAATAAATTCCGGCGAGCACTCGGTACGTACAAAACATTTTCCATGTGACCAGGCAACCACTCACCATTAACCTCTGCTTCAAAATGTATTGTTCCGCGTCCTTCAGCGTTTATGGATGACTTATCTCCGAGGTAAACCTCAACCGTTGTTGCGAACTTCTTGTACGAAGGAAACCACTCTCTACGAAATGACAGATGGTCTGTGGACCCAGAATCTATGATCCACACATTCGTATCCATCTCCGTGTTCATAGCCTCGCTGATATAGGCCTGATCCCTGTTGCAATGGTTCGACTTGAATCCTTGCTTTTCTTCAGGTTGGGACAATTTCGCTTCATATGGCCAATAACCCCACACTTGTAGCATCGAAGTGGCGGTCTCCTTTCTGTACTTTTATCAACTGGTTTTCCGGATGTGTTCGCCTGTTTATTCTTTTCGTCGATTTTCGCCTTATTCGTCATCAGCGCCACCAATTCTTCGCGTTTTGCGACTAGCTGCTGACGTCGTCTGTCGTCTGACGTCAAAATGCTAACCAGATTGGCCAGAATTTTTTAGTCGTCCGGTCTAACCCACCAGGCTTGCCTCAAGCTTTCGTAATCGTCCGGCAATGTATCCAACAATTTCACCATGAGAGACGATTCATCTGGTTTCACTCTCAGTTTCTGCTTGAATTGTATGTGCAGCCTGTTGCGTTTGCTGTTCATAGATAGCATGTAATTTATCACACCGTTTCACATGTCACCAGCAACGACATTACCTTACTTTTGATGGACCTGACAATGACTTGACTTGCCGATCTATCCGCTTTATCCCATATTTTCAAACTCGCATTGTATGCAGCCACCGCAGCAGCGTTAGCCCCAGCCGTCAGTTCTTTAGTTTTGTGATTTCTCCAACACATACCTCGTACGCATTCTCAGTTCCTCGCAAGAGGTCCCTGATCACGAACTTCCAAAGATTCCAGTTGTCTGCGCCTCATAGCTTCTCAATTCCCTGGAATTCCATACTGACAGCTATCGAAATATTGCACATAAAATCAAGCCGAGGTTTATATCTTCTTTTCGTGTTTACTGTTCAGCAACTACGCTCTGCTACCATATTATTGATATTGTAGTCAGTGAAGCAAGAAAAAGAATTAATATGGTTTATTAATTGCACAAATACAGTTTTATTTTTATGGTAATTACACAACAATTGAACATGATAATATAACGACATACATGGGCTCATTGCAACGATAATTTTTACCAAAAAATCAAGTTTTTCAAGTAACTAACGTTTTCTTCAACAGTTTCCATTTTACACCTATTTGTAAAATAAAGTTACACTGGAGTAATAAATCAATAAGAATAGTGTAATTTACTTGAATAAATTCAATGTGGGAAGCAAATAATATCTACCGTAGTACAATATTATTATTTATACAAAACATTTCTGTAACTAAAATAAAATACTTAATTATTTTTAAAACTTAGAAATACAAAAAAATAAATATCTGAAACTAATAACCTTTGAACAGAATTAATTTGTCTTATTGTTGTCGCTAATGTTCTGTATTGCTATCCCTCAGTCGTAGCGTTTTCCCCACAGATGAACCTTGGTTGGCCAGTTCTTGAAGTCGTCCAGATTTCGTCTTAAAGACTGAGGCTATGCCGTGTGACATCTTTAAGTCTTCTAATACGCAGTGGCCGAGGGAATAATCTGAAGATACGGTAAACAAGTCTCGATGTTCTTCTGTCGTCACGCCATACCTTGCCTTGTGATCAAAGGAATACTTTTCCTTGAAGTTTTCAAAGGTCGGTTTCTGAGCTATGAAACGACGAACCGTTGCTCCACGATGTTCTTCATTGTTGTCACCGGCGAAAGGGGCTAGCCGATTAAAGTGTATTACTCTCGGCTTCCCGATAGGTTTTTTCCTAATTCTATATATTACGTTGTTTATCCTTTTAACGACCTCATAAGGACTTTCTCAATTTCTTTGCAGCTTTGGTGATAAACCGCGACGCCTCTGTGGATTGTAAAGCCACACTAAATCCCCAGGCTGGTATCCATCTTTTCTACCTTGATGTCATACTGGTCCTTCATTCGGCCGCTGGCAGCTTGAATGTCTGTGCGGACTTGTTCATGAATATCGTCCATTCTTCTCCGTAAGTCCGTAACGTAATCTTGCCCGGCCAGATCTTCCCCAGGTTTACTGCCGATCACCAAGTCATATGATAGGTGCAACTCACGCCCGAATAAGATGTTCGCAGGAGTTTGTCCAGTTATTTCATGCAAGAATGAATGATAAGCCATCAGTAACAGATGAAAATGTCGGTCCCAGTCTCTTTGGTGGTTGGAGACTACCTTCGACAAGTATCGGTTGATCGTTCTGTTCATTCGTTCAACCATGCCAGCGGCCTGCGGATGTAATGCTTTTTCTTACAGATATTTTGGAAAACGACAGACTCGAAATTTCTTTCCTGGTCGGAGTGAAGTTCATGTGGTACACCAAACCGGCATACACACTTTTTGACTAATGTTTCAGCGACCGTGGTGGCTTCCTGGTTGGGTAATGAATAGGCTTCAACCAACTTGGTGAAATAGTCCATGACAACAACGATGTATTTATTTCCGTCGTCGTTTTCCAGAAATGGTCCGGCCACGTCAATTGCAATGCCCTCAAATGAACTGCCAACGTTGGATTGACGCATTGGAGCTCTTCATCGTCTATGCGGACCATTACTTCCAGCGCAAATCATGCATTTATTCCACCAGTCTTTAACATCCTCCTTGCAATTAACCCAATACAATCGCTGGCCCAATTTTTTAATGTTTTGTTGACTCCAAAATGGCCTCCTCCAGATCCGTCATGGATTTCATTCAACACGTCTGGTATTCTACTCTTAGGAATGACCAACTGAGTTTTCTTCTCAGATCCATCACCATTCTCTAACACACGCTTTATCAGGCCATCCTTAATCACCATGCAGTCCCATTGCGCCCAGTACGATTTGGTTTTCTCTCTTCTGATTTCCATTCCAATAAAATTTTCAAAGTCGGGTAATTTTCTTGGTCCTTGCGTAGTCCATCGGGCTGCCCACTATTGTCGACTACAGTTATTCTGGCGACGGTGGAATGCTTCTCTTCCATTCGACTACAATGCTTGTATTCATCTTGGCATAGCCTTCTGGACAATGCGTCGGCATTACGATGGCTGGTATCTGTCCTGTGCTCGATTTTGAAATCATATTCCTGTAGTCCATCTAACCACCTGACCTTCTGGATTCTTAAATTGTAGCAGCCATTTTAAAGCAGAATGGCCAGTCCTTATCAAAAATCTTTTTCCGTATAAATATTTGTAGAAATGCTCCACGGATTTCATCACTGCCAAAAGTTCTGACGTTTTGACAAGGTCTTGCTAAAGTAGGCAATGACCTTTTCATGTCCATCTTGTTTCTGGGAAAGAACGCCGCCAATTACAACGTTGCTGGCATCTGTGTCTAGTATGAACTCTCCTTCAGGTAAAGGATAACATATGACAGGTGCGCTTGTCAAGAAATGTTTCAGATCTTAAAGTTGCAACTTTACGGTCAATTTCCCAGATAAATCTTCTTCCTTTTTCTGTAAGCCTTAACAATGGCTTAGCTATGTTGGCGAATCCAGGTACATATCGTCGATAGTAAGTACACAAACCGAGGAAGCTTCTAAGTTCGTGTTTGTCTCTAGGTACTGGCCAATCACTCACAGCCCTTATTTTCTCCGGGTCAATTGCAATACCCTTACCAGAAACCACGTGTCCCTAGTAATGAACTTCTTTTTGGAACAGATGGCACTTCTTTAGCCTGTCTCAATTTTTGGAAAACCTTTTCCAAATTCTTCATGTGGTCCTCGAACGTGTTTCCTACCACAATAATATCGTCGACATAAATCAAACAAGTTTTCCAAGATAGCCCAGCAAATACGGTTTCCATGAGTCGTTCAAAGGGTTGCAGGGACATTGCAGAGGCCAAATGGCATTACGGTAAATTGCTATAGTCCGTTACCGATACTGAAGGCTGTCCTCTCTTTGTCTTTTGTGTCCAAATCTACTTGCAGGATCCGCTCTTTAGATCCAGAGTGGAGAAAATCTTCGATCCAGCCAAAGTGTCCAGTGTATCGTCTATTCGAGGTAGCGGGTAGCTATCCTTCTTCGTCACGTTGTTAAGTTGACGATAATCGACGCACAATCGTATAGAGCCATCCTTCTTCTTCACTAACACCACTGGTGAAGCCCAAGGACAGCTTGAAGGTTCGATTACGCCTTCCATCTTCATGTCCTCAATAATTCTTTCAGCTTCATCACTCTTTGCCAATGGCAGTCTTCTTGCTGGTTGGCGGATGGGTCTTGCGTCCCCGGTATCTATTTTATGATGAACTATGATAGTTCTCCCTTTGGTTTTCTTGTCGAATTGGAACACTTCTTGAAAATTTCTAATTAAATTATTTACCTTGGTTCTCTGGTCGGCGGTAAAATCTTGAAACGATGTTGATATCTGGTTGATTAAAGTGTCCGGAACTTCTTGAGATGTGTTTCCATTGACCTTTCAAGTTCGAATAATCGAAGATACTGCCACGCATTCTCCTACAATTGTTCCTCTTTTAAGAACAACCGGATAGTAATTTATGTTCATCATCCGAACTGGAATTACCTGGCTGGCTTTGAACAGTGATTTTCCAACAACAACTCCAGTGCCAGTTTTGGCATCATCATTCCTAGGCTCAAACATAACAATACTTCCCTCGCAGAAACTAGCATCTAAATGTGCCTCCAGGATAGTTTCGCTTCGTTCTGGGAGGCTAACGTCTTCGGCCATTAGTATACACACAGCCTTGTCGTCTAGTGGATTTAATACGAGTTCTTCTTCATTGACCATCATCACTCCCTTCTTCAGGTCAAGATTAAAACCGCGCCTTGTTATTGCGTTCATACCGAGTATTAATTAATCTGTAACTTCAGCTACCAGCACACGATGTTTAAAGGACGTTTTTCCAATAGTGATGATGACATCTACTTATCCTAATGCGGTAGCTTATTCCCCCGTTGCTGTGCGTAATCGCCAATTAGGTGGTTGAAGATGCGTCTTGCCAGTTTTCTTTGCCAAGTCGGGTCTAATTAGTCTTTGTCGCACCCGTATCCAGTAGCATTTTCAGTGGTCTTCCGTTAATAGAGCCATCCACATAGATGCTGTTGACTTGATGATGAAGGGATGCGATAGAAATAATGGATTGTGGGGCTAATAGGTTAAGGGTCGACGATTGCCCCTTCGCACCAACCCGACTTAGTTTTCCGACTTCTTTTGTTTCTTTGTCGATTCTGTCTTCTTTTGCATTTTTCTACATAGTCTCTGCGGATGGCCTAGTTCACCGCAGTCCAACAGTGGAGTTTCTTTCTTCCGGTAAGCATTTCACTTGCGATTCGTCGCAACCTCTCATCCAAATCTTCCGTGTTTTCATTTCTCTCAGCATCAATATTTCGCACTCGCGATTAGTTATGTGAAGCTTGTTTAGCAGCTTCGTTGATCGAATGCATATGACAGTGCATCCATTAAAGCTTTTGGGCGGGCCAATCGTAGTGCTTGCTGACTTTCGCTGTCTCGAACTCCGCAGATGAATGATTGAGTGGCCAGGCACTCCAAAACGCTGTCAGGAGCTGTAGGGATGTGCGAGACGAACCAAGCGGGCTACGTCGGCTTCAAATTCTTGCAGGCTTTCTTTTGGGCTCTGATACCGGTTTCTTAGCTGCGTCTGGCATACCTGCTCCAGATGCGCATTGCCATATCGCATATCCAACCGCATGACTAGTTGGTCGTAGTCTTGTTGTTCTTCTTCCTTAAGCGTTTGTAGGATATCCATGGAACGAGACAGTCAACGCTGTAGCCTTCACTGTGGACTTCCAGTTATTTTCTTTCGTAGCCCCTTCAAATTGTTTTAAATAATTCGGCCACGGTGTTTTAATGTGCATGGTTGTACTAGTATCAAATTTAACTACTTTCCTTCTTTCTAGAAGACCTGCCTTTGCTACATCGGAATTCGACATTGACGACGATGTCATTTTAGTGAAGTTTTCTCGTAATTCTTCGTTCTTTTTGTTATACTTATCTTCTAAATTCTTCAGGTCACCTTCGTTTTTTCTAGAATTTTCTTCTAATTTTTCATCTAAACTTCATCTAATTTTTGTTCTAATGTTCTTGAATTTTCTTCTAATTTTTGTTCTAATGTAGAATTTTCTTCTGCTTTTCTAGAACTTTCTGCCATTTCCTGTTTTAATTCTGCTTTTAATGGTCGAGAATTTTCGGCTAATTCTTCTTTTAATATTCGAGAAATTTCTTCTGCCTTTGCATAACTTTCTATTAATTTTTGTTGTAGTGTTTCGGTCAATTCTTCTTTTAATGTTCTTGAATTTACTTCTAATTCATTTTCTAATGTTCTAGAATTTTCTGTCATTTCAATTCTAACAAAATTAGTTTCTAAAATGATAAAATCAAGAACCCCACTCCATAGTGTTGTGACCTTAAGTATAAATTATTGTGTATCTATAAGATTATTCTAAAATGTACGACAGAAGGTTACCAAAATTAGTGTTTTGTGTGCATCACATCTGTATGCATAGACAACCAACGTTTAGATTTGATTTTTATTGAGTATAAAATATTACGTCTTCATTAGTAAATAATTACATAATATAAACACTTTTTACATCAGTTTTTCACAACATTTAGAGAGTGAAACTCTGTCACTGAAATATTTACTAATTTCTGAAGATAACTTAATTGTTCTTTTCATCGAAACTCGACATAAAAAACATTAAAACACTATTTATGAATACAGCTGTATGGTGAGAATGGAGACTGGGGTGATCAACATCCAATGCGACGTTTGGAAAAGAATTCTTTCTTGGTGGCAAACAATTCTGCGTATGGAAGATAACCGTTTATCGAAAATTCTATATGACACACTTCTGAATCTAATAAATACTCACAGTAATAAAACCGACTTTAACTGGTGCAGTCATATAAAAATGTTTCTAGCCGATTTAGATTTCAGTAACATTTGGGAAAGCCAACAGTTATCTAAAACGACATTAAATGAGATAATGGAAAAATTAAACTAACAAAAAATGATATAAACAAATCTCAGTGCTCTAGTTATAACTACTACTATAAAACACTGAAACATGATTTTAGTATCTCACATTATTTAGCCTTTAATTTAGCAATAACTAAAATTCGAATAATATCACAAATAAGACTGGCTAGTACTAAATTTATATTTTTTTATTTTAATAATATTAAACATCAAATTGATACGTCGGTTATTTGCACAATTTGTAATTTAAAAACGAATGAAAACCTATTTCATTTTTTTATTGCTTGTCCCCTGTATTCTTCTATCAGAAATCATTATCTACAAAAGTATAATGTTATTAACATGAATGTATCAAATTATTTTCAACTATTCAATAACTTATCGAGGGAAAAAGTTAACAATATATATTATTTTGTTATAGAAGCCCTGAAAATTAGATGTTTTTGCCACAATGAATAATTCTAATTTTCTAATTTTCAGGACGTGATCTTGTCATTTTTGAAAAATATTTATTGATTTTGTTGTTGTTACAATGTTAAATGGTTCTCTACTTCTAATTTTGTATGTATATATATATTTATATATTTTTAAATAATCTCATTTGTGATTATAATTTTTATAACTATTGTTATCTTTATTATTCTTTTCACTGTTAAAACATTTTACAACTACTTAATAACTTATTTCGAATTCAGTGGACCGACCGCGTCACGAACGAAGAAATCTTGAGGAGAGCTAAACAGAAGAATGTAAACCAGGAGATAAAGGTTAGAAAATGGAATTGGGTCGGCCACACCCTTCGAAGAGAACCGGAAAATGTTGCACGAAAAGCGTTAGACTGGAACCCTCAGGGCTCACGCAGAATAGGAAGACCCGCGATCACTTGGCGAAGATCAATACTCAAAGAATTAGACAAAGAAGGGAAATCTTGGAGCCAAGTCAAATACATAGCACAGAACAGAACCCGATGGAAACACTTCGTAGAGGCCCTATGCTCCACACAGGAGATGTAGGATATTATATATAATAACTTATTATAATTATAATACACTGGGTGGGGTTCTGTGGCTCGTCCGATAGCTGTCGGAGTCGATATCACTATGGTTACATAGAAATTTACATTTTATTTGATAATTATGACGTAAAAAGCCATTCAACTTATAAAGTATGTTTCCATGGTAGAGGTCCCGATGGGTGTCGCATGGCGCATGGGTTACAGAATCCCAGCCATTACCTTGCTATAGATGCACAGTAACTTGGAAGCTTTTGCCACAATGATTAATTCCTCTTCTAATTTCCTAGACGTTAGGTTGTTATTATTATCATTGTAAATTTTTTCACTAATTTTGTTAAAATGCTAATACCCAGCTGCAGCGCTGACACTTAATTTTTGGCTCGATTTAAACAAAATGGAAATAGAAATTTTAACAATAATATTCAATTACTCATCTGACGTTTCGTTTCGATTAGATATTGTCAATTTGAAGAACGCTTAAAATTTGAATGTCAGCGATGCAATCGGAAATACATGGTTTATTATCAGTGCAACTGATTAATTATTATTTGTATGGTTTAGTCAACGCATTAACTATGTCAAAGAACATGCATTGTCAATCATCTTTGTATAAGATTTGTAAAAATCTTGAAACAAATAAACTTATTATTATTATTATTATTATTATTATTTATGAATACAGAGATACTTAAAATTAAAACAGAAATAAATCAAAATCGAGACACCTGTTGGACTTCCTTATTACAATTAAACAGTGAGTATAATTTTAGTCAAAAGATGATGACAATATGAACAAAATTTTTTCATTGGCCCAGTTCAAAGGGAAATAAAAAAATCAATATATGTATTACATTTTAGCCGTATACATTTTTATTTTTTCTTTTATTTACATTCTTTTAGAGTATTCATGTATTTTATGGGGTTGTAATAAAAAAATGCCACACATTATTTGATCTTATTCTGTGTGCATCGCGCGGCGCCAACTTGGTAAGTTTGTCTTGCAGGCCATGCGATGCACACTTGCTTCGTACTCAAATCAAAAGCCTAAAAAATAATGAACGTCATATCAGGTGCTTCCATCACTTATTTATGACATATGCTACGTAGAGTTTCACTTCCATTATTCCGAAGCGAAGACCTGTAAGAAACAATGAAAATTGTTGTTACAACGAAAATCGAGTACCGTGAAATGGGGTTACTTTGAACATTTTAATATTGTTCTTGCTAATATTGTTCTCATTTTTACCTCTCGCTAAGAGAGGTATTGCATTCATGCTAAAAATCGCATATCCAGATTTTATTGAATAAGCACGTTTTAAGGTCCCTACAATCCGATTTTAACATTTTTACGATGATGTCTATGTGTGTGTGTGTGTGGATGTGTGTGTGTATGTGTGTGTGTGTGTGTGTGTGTGTGTGTGTGTGTGTGGGATGTTGGAAGGACGATTACACAAAAACTATAAGACTTTAATTTTTTTTAACTACGTATTTCCCAATCGGACATTCATGGGAAGATCTGAAAAGGTTTTGGTAACAACTGGACAACCGGAAGTAGAAGATCCTTGAAAAAAAATCTTCTAAATATTATTTTTTGAAATTTTTTCTTGATAATATTAAAGAAAAATAAATTCTCTTTCTGATACATTTAAATATTTTTATATATATTCTATAGATTTAGAGATAAAAGGAATATAATATATAAAATAATCTGTTGTAATTAATTTTACAACCGAAAGGATGCCATGAAAAATAGTTGAAAATTTAAATTATTTGTAACTGACAGATAAATGTCAGTGTCAGAAATAATGAGTAATGAAAGAAAAATGTACTTGGAAAATCCCTTAATTCTTGATCTGTGACTATTATGGAGATGACAAGTCTAGGTTGAAGGACATAAATTTGTTTCAAACATTATGGGACAATGTACACCAGCACTGTAGACTAGAGTAACCTTGAATTGCGGAAAAAGCTATCAAATTCTTCTCAAGTAAGTTGTAAATATTGACAAAATTACACATCGATATAAGAATAATCGGAATGCAATCTATCCGTCACTTTATTAAAGGAAATTAGTGTTATTTAGATATAACAAGTATGAAAAAATAAAATGTAAAAGAAGATATGTAAGAATAGATGCACAATCCAGATATATACATTTTAGACCGCCCAAAATTAATGTTTTTACTAGAAGAATATGAAGAGAAAATAAACAAGGTTGTTCGAATTGAAAATTGCTGTTACCAGCCTAATATTTATATATGGTAAACTCTACTTTGTAATTTATTGTAACATAATTTATGGTAAAATATCTTTATGTTGAGACATGCTATTATTGAATAATAAAGAAGTTTATACGTCATAGATTTATATGAATATATTATTTGTATTTATAAAAATATTCTTTGCTTTATGCATACAGCCAGGTAAAATATACGGCGAGAGGTTATGTGCTGGCCACATCAGATTTTTATATTTATTTTATTGAAAAAAATATTACTTAGTTAGTTGGAATATTAGGAACAAGACACAAGTGTCAAAATGTCACTTCTATACATTTTCTCGTTAAAAAAAAAATGTAAGTGTTCAAAGTTACCTCAAGTATCGAGGTAACTTTGAACAACGAATAAAACGTCATATATTAACGTTTGTGTCTTAGATACGTTAAAAGTAGCCCCACCACGTGAAAGACGGGAAAAATGTAAGTGAGATAACTGGCTTCATATTATGTTTTGGACATCGGGAACTGCATTTTTAGTAATAAAATTAACACGTTGTCTTTGTTACAACTTATATTTTATTTAATAAGAAAATAACCATTATCCTTAATTGATTATAATAATTATTAAACTAAAACTAAATAATAATAATTCTTTTACAATTATGATGAACAAAACTGTAGATTTATTGCCTTAGTTCATTTTGTACCCATCAAAAAAAAGTGGAAAAATAAGGCAACCTCGGCGATCTGGTCTGGGATTTGGCAGCTTTTTTTCTGTTTTCCTGCAAAATTAGTGACGTATATTCTATCTGCGACCAAATAGATAAGAACTTTTAAATAAGTGATAAACAGGGTAATAATTAAAACAATTTTTCTTACTTACGGCCAACAAAATGTAGAATTTTGATTCCATTTTAAAAATGTTGTGTAATATTCGGTGTCATAACTGATATGCACTATGCTACCAACGAATATTTAGCACTGAACTGAGCAAGAAGCAACCACAACGGTGAAAACGTTTTGTGCAAGTTGTAACATGAGGTTCTATGTTACCCCATAACGATTCGAAATGACGTCACATTTGAAATAAATATTTTTTTTAACTCATAAAATTCTTATTATAAATTATTTATTAAAAGCTGACATTTAGAAATAGATATTTCAACTGATACACACAATACACTGTTTATTTCCATAGTTAACAAAATACAAACAAAAGTTATCGGAACATTTTTCTTTGTTAATTTGTTGCTAAATAGAAAATTATTAATATCAGCATAATATATTTTTACATCATATTATTTTTATGTTTAATTTAAAAATACACAAAGTTATCCTGGGGTTCAAAGTACCCCCGTTTGACGGTACTGTACCACATTGATTTCTTTGCATAAAATCATTGGTGGCAAATTATTTAGTTCACTATAGTTTATAAAAACCTGATAAATATAATAGGAAACAAGCGTTGTATAACTGAACAATGTAGTTATTGTTCATATTTTACTGATGAAGTGATTCACGGAATAAATAATTCATCATTACCAATATCTGTGTACAAAGCGGATTGGCACACCCAGCAATGGGTAATATTCCGTGATGATATATTTATTTATTTATTTTATTTATTCATACAATGAACCTAGAACGATAAAAAATATTGATTTATTACTGTAACATCAATGTTATAGTTTAAGATGAGTCAATGTCATACGTAATCTAAAAGCTTTCATGTACTTTATTGATTGAAGATAAATATTAATTTTAATTTGTGATATAATAGACTAGACGATCATTATAAATGGCACATATTTAAATGTTGATTATTATACTCGCGCCTGGGAAACTCGGTTTTGAGAAACGAAGAAAACTCAAAAACGAGAACTGGCGCCACGACGTTCATAAGCGTCCGTATCGTTGATTCCCAATGAGTGATTTTTAGAATTGATAAAAACTCAAAAACGACACCTGCCGTCGCGACGGCGACATAAATTAATACTGAACGTTTATATTTGACACTGAGCATTTAATTTCATTATTGAACAATTGATTTAAATACTGAACATATAATAATTTATTGAACATTCAATATTTGTACTGAACCAGTTTTATTTTACTGAACATTTACTATTTAAATTAGTATTATTGGACTAAACAATTATTATTAATACTGAACATTTATGAAAAATACTGAACACAAAATACTGTTCAGCTGGTAGCATTGGCTGTAAGTAGAAACATCGTGTTTTATACTGAACATTTTTTTATATTTTTTATGTAAAAAAGATTATAAGTGGTGATAAATAGTTTAAAACAGTGCGAAACGAGTGTAGCTCATAAGATTAATTAATATTGTCTTTGGTAAACAGTTTGTAAACCTAATAGCTATTTGTGTATTAAGAGCGCAAAATAGGACATTGTCGTCGCGCGGCATTCTCTCGAAATCGACAATGTCCATTTGCGCTCGAAACACACACAAGATTTTTTCTGCAGTCGCCCCGGTGGGGTCCTCCACCCTAACAAAAAATAATAAAATGTACACTTTGTACTTACACTACTACTCAATTCCTAAGGATTAATATAAAGAAAAAACGTCTTTTAATATTTACTATTTTTATTTACATATTAGAAATTATATATCTATTATTATAAATTATTTATATTTGTCAAGGGTTCTACACCTACATGTAAGACATTAATACCGGAACAAAAAAAAAACCAAACCAAAAATAGAAGCTAAACCGAAACCGAATCTTTATCTCTTGCGATTCGAGCTGTTATTTATTATTTACGATATTCAAATTAAAGGTTCCTATTTGACAGTTTTGTATAATTAGCCCGGATGATGAAAGCCCTGCGGAGTTTGAAATAGTATGTTCTATTTTTGGTTCGGTTTGTGACGTTGTTGGTCTGTTGCTTCCCATGATTTTCACTGCAGTTTCAATTTTATTATTAATACTATCGTCAACGTACGCTTCAGCAACGGTGGAACTTTTCCACCCACCATGGCGTTTTAGCTGCATAATATCACCTCCTCCATTAGCTAAAAGAGTAGCTGATGTACGCCGGAAGCTATGTCCAGTATACAATTTGGCATCAGGTAAATCTAAATATTGGGCTATTTCACTGGGTGTTCTTCCAATAATATTCATGCCTACTACTTGTCTGAAGCATTTCCCGTTAGAATATCGTAAAAAAAGTCGACATGGTGTATCACTACCTTGAGGTCTTAGTGCAATGTATTTCCTATATAAAGATAAAAAATCAACAAGTCCTTCATCATTATTGCTCACAGTAAATACACGACTTTGTCTTGTTTTTGAATCAGGAACCTTCACTATTAATATAGAATTTTTATCTTCAATATCTTTTATGGTCATTTTTACAAGTTCGTCACGTCTACACGCGCCAAAGATTCCCATAATTAAAATAACCTATCAATAAATTGGTTTGTTAATATTTACAATATAAGTGAATTTAAAAGTTGTTTACCTTTTTCAGTAAATGTTTCATTTGGTGCTTCACGCAGAAATTTTATTACTTCTTCTTCAGTAAAAATTTTTGATTTCTTTGCTTTGTAACCCACAGATTGTTTTTATAAAAAAGCAATTAATTTTTACCTTCCGTCACCTTTAGGTAAGGAAGGTATTGTCTTTGGTCAAAAAATTCAATGATGAGTTTTTACTGAATAAGCACGTTTTAGGGTCCATATAATACGATTTTACCATTTTTACCATGATGTCTGTATGTATGTGTGTCTGTGTGTGTAACAAAACTTCCGGATTCCATAACTTCAATACCACGATTCCAAAAATTATAATTTTTTCGTATTCCTCAAGTTTACATCCAGAAAAACAACTGATTAGATTTTGGTTATAATTGGTCAACCGGAAGTAGTCTCATTTGAAGATTTAACAGTTAAATTTGATTTATTGACATTTAACGTTATTATAACTTAAAGAATATATTATTCTCTATACGATTTGATTACAATTTATACTTCATATTCAATAGATACAGAGTTAAAGAATTTTAAAGAAATTAAATTTTATAATTCAGCCAGCTATGCCAAACTTGGGAACTAGTAATATATTCATATAATTCAAATTGACAGATGTCAGTATCAAAAAAAGTAAATTAATGTGGCAGATATGAGGATGTTGAAGTAGATATTGGGGAATACACGGAAAGATACGGTAAGAAAATAACTCTACTGTTACAAGTTTTTAGAAAGATACAAGAAAGACGATTACATTGGTTTGAACATGTCATGAGGAGAAATGAAGAATTATATTGGAACAAGAATGAATAGTTTAGTAATAGGACGTTAAAGAAACAGAGGAAGACCAAAGATAAGATGGAAGGACTGTATTGCGGAAGATTTGAAAGAAAAGGAACTGAATGAGAACGACATGCAAAAATAGCGACCCCTAACGAATGGGAAAAGCTAAAGAAGAAGAAGATGTCAGTATCAAGTGCAATTTGAATAGTTTGTTTATGAAATAATTTTACTGGAAATTTAGAATCTTTTGTAAGAAAAATTATGGAATTTATACATTATACACGAGAATGACGGAAGGTATTGTGCTGGCCACAAGAGATTTTTTGTATTGACTTATATCAATATCATTTTTCACTGACAGTACAGACCTCAACATTCAGTACATAGACCAGAGAGTAGAAGATTTCGTAGTTCTTGCTTTTTCAGAAAAGTATGCCACTATTACGTTTTCGCTATATCTTCCAATTTTTCTATTCTTGCACCACGTAATAAACATTTCGTACTGTTTTTCATATTTTGCTCTAGATTTTTCGGGAAGCAGATTCAAAGTCACAAATTTTGCTGCATCTGCAATATCTGGTGGTGTGCACAAATAATCACTATCCATATTTTCGTTTTCGTCGATTTCCATCACGCAGTGTTCAATGAATGTCAATGTTTGTATTGTAAACAGAGAATTAGTTTTGCAATGAAGATAGGAACGTATTCACATCCAACTTTTGCAGGTGGCAGCACAACTGTTCACATAATTTATTTTATATTTAATTTTAATTTATTGTTATTTCCCATTCTTCTTGACCTATTGCTTCAATCTAATCTAAACATTTTATACTTCCGTTTTTGTAAATGAATGCCCTATTTTATTTTCGCAATAGTGCGGCATTTTTTTTGGTTATGTAATATACCCACAGGGCAGTTATATGTCATTGATTTGTAAAGGTGGTAAATGTGTCACTACAGTGCCATTATTTCCTGACTAAACGTTTCCATTAAGAATGTAGACAAGTGACATTTCTCAACATTGTATAGTTAGAAATTTGGGCAGCGAGCGTTTTTTCTACTTTGTCGCGCTAGAGCGACAAAGTGACATTTTGCGTTGACAAAAGAGGGCGTAAACGGCTACTTTCCATGTAGACTGTAGAAAAAAGAAGTTGAATATTTGTTGAAATTTTGAAGGTTAACACGAATCGCTAACACGACAAAAACTGCTTGCAAAATTGTGAAGGTCGTAGCAGTAATATTTTTTGCTCATGTCTTCTCACCATATAAATAAAAATAAAATTAATAATATAAAACAAAGAAAACAAATAAATTATTTCTAACAAGATTAAATACGGATCTACAAACAAATTTAAATATGGCTAATACAAAGATAAAATAAATCTCATATTAACAAAACTTGATAAAATAGACTCTATTGACAATGAAATTAAACAAATAAAGTCTCAGTTTAAAGAACTAAATAATAGGTGCGCATCATTGCAATGGAATAATAGTGAATTGAAAGAAATTTTAATAGCACAGCAACTTGTTAACAATAATTACAAACATTAAGGAGCTGCTAGGATTTTACGTATTGAATGGCAGAACGAAGGGTTATATACCGCAAAATTACACGTTTTTTAATTATCGCGGTAAAAGTATTATAAATGTGGCCTAGTCGAATTAAATTTTTTTAGAAGCATTAACAAATTTTGAAGTTCATCACACATTAGTTAATTCAGGTCATGCTATCTTACTTTTGAATTGCCCTAGCTCCGCCACTAAATACAATGAGATAAAAAATAGCCTGTTGTTCAATATACTATATCATTTAAATTTATTCAAGATAAGCGCAAGAATATTACGAGTACAATATTTTAAATTGTCACAATTATATTGTAACGTGCGCCCCTGACTTAGGAGTATACGAGAGCCGCTACTGGTAGAATATTCCCGAGCGATGACGTAATCCCCGACGGCGGTAAAACCCATACGCCTAGACGTGTTAATTACACCGGTGACCTGAATCCTTTGTATTCAATGTCATTGTGGCGTCAGAAAGTTCGAAAAGGACATCTTGAATTAATTTAAATGATATAGTATATTGAGCAACAGGTTATTTTTTATCTCATTGTATTTAGTGGAGGAGCTAGGACAATTCAAAAGTAAGACAGCATGACCTGAATTAACTAATGTGTGATGAACTTCAAAATTTGTTAATGCTTCTAAAAATTTTAAATTCGACTAGGCCAGATTTATAATACTTTTACCGCGATGATTTAAAAACGTGTAATTGCGCGGTATATAACCCTTCGTTCTGCCATTCAATACGAAAAATCCTAGCAGCTCCTTAATGTTTGTAATTATTGTTAACAAGTTGCTGTGCTATTACAATTTCTTTCAATTCACCATTATTCCATTGCAATGATGCGCACCTATTATCTAGTTCTTTAAACTGAGAGTTTATTTGTTTAATTTCATTGTCAATAGAGTCTATTTTATCAAGTTTTGTTAGAAATAATTTATTTGTTTTCTTTATTTTTTATTATTTATTTTATTTTTATTAATACTGAACACTGTTTATAATTTTACGTCTATTGGTAAGAAGACATGAGTAAAAAATATTACTGCTACGACCTTCACAATTTTGCAAACAGTTTTTGTCGTGTTAGCGATTCGTGTTTAACCTTCACAATTTCAACAAATATTCAACTTCTTTTAGGTTTACAAACTGTTGACCAAAGACAATATTAATTAATCTTATGAGCTACACTCGTTTCGCACTGTTTTAAACTATTTATCACCACTTATAATCTCTTTTACATAAAAATATAAAAAAATGTTCAGTATAAAACACGATGTTTCTACTTACAGCCAATGCTACCAGCTGAACAGTATTTTGTGTTCAGTATTTTTCATAAATGTTCAGTATTAATAATAATTGTTTAGTCCAATAATACTAATTTAAATAGTAAATGTTCAGTAAAATAATACTGGTTCAGTACAAATATTTAATGTTCAATAAATTATTATATGTTCAGTATTTAAATCAATTGTTCAATAATAAAATTAAATGTTCAGTGTCAAATATAAACGTTCAGTATTAATTTATGTCGCCGTCGCGACGGCAGGTGTCGTTTTTGAGTTTTTATCAATTCTAAAAATCACTCATTGGGAATCAACGATACGGACGCTTATCAACGTCGTGGCGCCAGTTCTGGTTTTTGAGTTTTCTTCGCTTCTCAAAACCGAGTTTCCCAGGCGCGAGTAAAATAATCAACATTTAAATATGTGCCATGTATAATGATCGTTTAGTCTATTATATCACAAATTAAAATTAATATTTTTCTTCAATCAATAAAATACATGAAAGCTTTTAGATTATGTATGTCATTGACTCATCTTAAACTATAATATTGATGTTACAGTAATAAATCAATATTTTTACTTTCTTGTACGTAAGTAAAGGAAGTATTGTAATTGCGAAAAATTTCGGTTTTCAGATTTCAGCGGAAATATCCATTTTGATCATCCCTGAATCCATTTTGATTAATTTCGTCGTGACGTCTGTACGTACGTACGTATCTCGCATAACTAAAAAACGGTAAGCTGTAGAAAGTTGAAATTTTGTATTTAGGATTACTATAACATCTAGTTGTGCACCTCCCTTTCTGGTTATTACACAATTTCCAGAAGTGACACTTTACATGAAGCCTATAATAGATTTTAATGAAAAACTTTTTTAAAATATAATCCAAAACTTTTCAAATTTGGTATACAAGACTTTTAAGTCAATCGAAATAACATAATAGATTTTGGTTAAAATAGGCTAACCGGAAGTGGTACATTACTTGAAGTTGTTAACAGTTTTTCTTGAATAAAATGATTTTATTTTGATTTTAGAAATAAATGCTTCAAATAAAAGTTTTAGAGAATTAATTTCTGCGTCTAGCACATCCAGTATTATTAAATTAGCCCTTTGTATAAGCGAGATATGTAAATTTAAAAATTATATACTTTTTTGTTTTTGTAATAAAGCTTGCTATGGATTAGGACAAAAAAAATAAAAAAAATGTTCATGTCAAATTACGTTAAATACGTGCAATTTTATGATTCGTACAATAACAAATATATTTTTATTGTGAAATTAGTCATATTCATTGTTGTAATCAAATATTTCTTTGTTGCAATCAAAACTCTCTTTAAAAATAACCGGCTTAGATTAATGTTAATTTAAAAATGATAGTAGTAAATGAATTATTTTTTGTTATATATCAAAATATTTCTCAGGCTTGGCTTAAGCCTGTCAATATTTTGTAATTTAGTTATTAAAAAAATATGTAAAGTTTAATAATCGTACAAGGAAGTCGTGTGGTGTCCACATCAGATTTTTTTTATCGCTCTAGGTTCATTTTACGAATAAATAAAATAAATAAATAAATATATCATCATGGAATATTACCCATTGGGTAATGCCAATCTGCTTTGTACACAGATATTGGTAATGATGAATTATTTATTCCGTGAATAATGTCCTATTAATCACTTCATCAGTAAAATATGAACAATAACTACGTTGTTCAGTTATACAACGCTTGTTTCCTATTATATTTATCAGGTTTTTATAAACTATAGTGAACTAAATAATTTGCCACCAATGATTTTATGCAAAGGAATCAGTGTGGTACAGTACCGTCAAACGGGGGTCCTTTCAACCCCAGGATAACTTTGAACAAAATTACCTCTAAAATAATTTTTAATTCTATTTAATTCTAAAATTTGTTACGTAGAACAAAAAATAAAAAATAAAATATGTAGGAGCTGGAAATATGTATTTTTAAATTAAACAAAAATAATATGATGTAAAAATATATTATGCTGATATTAATAATTTTCTATTTAGCAACTATGGAAATAAACAGTGTATTGTGTGTATCAGTTGAAATATCTATTTCTAAATGTCAGCTTTTAATAAATAATTTATAATAAGAATTTTATGAGTTAAAAAAAATATTTATTTCAAATGTGACGTCATTTCGAATCGTTATGGGGTAACATAGAACCTCATGTTACAACTTGCACAAAACGTTTTCACCGTTGTGGTTGCTTCTTGCTCAGTTCAGTGCTAAATATTCGTTGGTAGCATAGTGCATTATATCAGTTATGACACCGAATATTACACAACATTTTTAAAATGGAATCAAAATTCTACATTTTGTTGGCCGGAAGTAAGAAAAATTGTTTTAATTATTACCCTGTTTATCACTTATTTAAAAGTTCTTATCTATTTGGTCGCAGATAGAATATACGTCACTAATTTTACAGGAAAACAGAAAAAAAGCTGCCAAATCCCAGACCAGATCGCCGAGGTTGCCTTATTTTTCCACTTTTTTTTGATGGGTACAAAATGAACTAAGGCAATAAATCTGCAGTTTTGTTCATCATAATTGTAAAAGAATTATTATTATTTAGTTTTAGTTTAATAATTGTTATAATCAATTAAGAATAATGGTTATTTTCTTATTAAATAAAATATAAGTTGTAACAAAGTTAACGTGTTAATTTTATTACTAAAAATGCAGTTCCCGATGTCCAAAACATAATATGAAGCCAGTTATCTCACTTACATTTTTCCCGTCTTTCACGTGGTGGGGCTACTTTTAACGTATCTAAGACACAAACGTTAATATATGACATTCTATTCGTTGTTCAAAGTTACCCCGACACTCGAGGTAACTTTGAACACTTACTTTTTACCTCTCGCCAGGGCCGTAGCCAGGGGAGGGCCAGGAAGGGCGCGGCCCTTCCTATGACAACCTTTCGCCCTTCCTGGGTCTGATGTCTATATACTTTCAACTTTCATCATTTTATTTTACAAATAAAAATATTGAAAATAGTTTTTTTTTCTTGCAAAACAATATCGATGTTAGATACAGTAGCCGTGGTTACATAATACTGACATTTGACAACAACGCCATCGAGCGTCACACTGTCGCGTCATCGTTTGAACTTCGAATTATAGTAATCGTTTTGTCCATAAATATGCGTATACAGCAGGCCTATGAAACTCGAATAGCCAGCCTATTATACTGTTGTAGTTCGAAAGATGTTGATAGGGGACGATTTGGCGCTACTGGCGTTATAGCTTCTCCGCGAGGCGTCACTTCATTTGTTTCTGTGAGCTTAAATTTAACCTAAACCATATATTTGTGCTTTGTTGTGTTGTGTTTGTTCCTAGTAATTTATTATTATCGTGTCTGTTGCTATTCACTTCGTTTTGAAAATGGACATAAGAAAGTTTTTTACCAAGAAACCTCGTCTACGGCTTGAAACAGACAAGGAACCAAAATCAGACGAACACGAAGAAAATGGAACTGCTGCAAAAGTAAAAGCTACATCACTGGTTGCTAATGTAGCAACATCATTACCGGCAAATGATTTGGCAAAACTCGGGGAACCAATTAAACAAATGCAATTAAAAAACTACCCGAAACAAAACAATAATCGATCGTTTCATGTGGAATGGTATAAAAAGTTTAAGTGGCTGGAATATTCTCCGCACATGGATGCTGCTTTCTGCTACCCTTGTAGACAATTCCGGCCACTTGCAAGTAAAGAAGCCACATATACAGATACTGGTTACAGAAATTGGAAAAATGCTTTGGACCCCAAAAATGGATTTCCAAAGCACGAAAATAGTGATACCCATATTATATCAATGACTATGTGGAATGAAAAATTATACCGACAATTTAATGCTACTTCTGTAACAACATTGGTTAACCAAAATGTACTTGAAAAACATCGATACTATATAAAATCGATAGCTGAGGTTATTCAGTTTCTTGCCGTGAATGAGTTGGCACTTAGAGGAACCTACGAAGCGGAAGAACATATTGAAAGAGGATTGTTTGTTAATTTATTTCGATATACCTTAAAGAAAGATGCAACACTCGCTGAATGCGCACAACATATTCCTAAAAATGCTCTTTACACTTCACCTGAAATTCAAAATGAAATAATTGAAATTTTAGCAGAAATAGTTCGTGAAAATGTGGTTAACGATATAAAAAATGCAGATGTACCGTGGTTTACATTGCTTGAAGATGGAACGAGAGATAAAAACAATCGAGAAAATGTATCCATTGGAATTCGATATGTTAAAGACGGTAAGATTTTTGAGTCTTTACTAGGAATTTACACAACAAAAAAAATGGACGCTAAAACTTTTACTGAAATGACACTTAAAATTCTAAAAGACAATAATATTGACGAATCTCGACTTCTTAGCCAATGTTACGATGGTGCTTCGGTTATGTGCGGGAAAAAAGGGGGTGTCTCTGCATTAATTCAAAAAGCGTTAAATCGACGCATCCCTTATGTACATTGTTACAATCATCGACTTCACCTAGTTGTTGTTAAGATGGTCTCGGAAATAATTGTTGTGAAGCACTTTTTTGATCAGTGTATTTTGTTACATACATTTTTCCAACACGGAAAAGTAGCAGCTCAATATGAAGGAAAAACAATTGTTCGAGTTCTAGGACAACGATGGTCAGGTCATTTAGCGATTGTAAATGTTATACTTTCAAACTATAAAGACATAATAACAACGTTAGATATTATTATGAAACATGAAAATTTTTCTGGGGAAGATGTTGCAAAAAGTAAAGGATTAAAATCTGTAATGCTGGAACTAAAATTTCGCTTTGCTTTATGTCTTATGAAGAAAATTTTAGGAATTCTAGAGCCAGCTGATTTTGTTTTGCAAGCACGATCAAGTAGCTTGAAAGATGCTATATCGATTATTAAATCTGTCAAACGCCAAATTTCTATAATAAAAACAGATAAAGTATTTTCCGAAATTTTAAACGAGGCAATCAATATTTTAGAAATTATGGAAGACAAAGCTAGTTGTAGTAAGAGAATTGGAAAAACTCCTGCCAATATGAAAGACTATGTAGTTTTGGAAAAGTTGCCAATATATACCAATAAGGAAGATAATTGTGCCTCACATCTTAAGAGAATTTATTACGAAGTAATAGATTTAGTAACAATACAACTCGAAGAAAGATTTTCTGATAACGATGAACTTTTGAATTCCATTAGCAGCATTGAAGAATTTGATTTTGAAAAGATCCAGTATTTGAAAGAGTTAGGTAAATACTTGTTGTTAATTTTTTTTACTAAACTTATTCAAAACTGCTTTTTTTGCAGGTATTATCATTCCTTCGAGAGAGGAATTGGCAGTTGTAAAGGATTTTTTGTCCGACAAATTAAAAACAAACGTATTTCAAGAGCTGTACAAACAACGAGAGGTCTTTAAAAAAAGTTATGAATTGTTTGCCTCCACTGCAACTATCGGATGTAGTACAGCAACATGTGAATCAACATTTTCAACACTTACTGCTGTTAACCGTCCGCAAAGAATTTCTATGGAACACCAACGGATGGCCGATTTAGTGTTTCTGGCTTTTGAAAAGAAAAGAGCGGAAGCCATCAACTTTAATTTATTTTTAACAAAATTCAACAATAGGCGTAATAGAAAGTTGCAACTATTTTAATGTCCATATTATTTGTATTATTCCCAGTTGCACCGCTGACCTTTAAATTTAAAACTAGACTTAAAAAAATAAATGCAAATCGAAATTTTGACAGCAATATTCAATTACTCATTTGACGTTTCGTTTCAATACATTTTAAATTTAAGAAACACTTAAAATTTAAGTGTCGGCGGTGCAACCGGGCATTACTCGTATTTATATAAATTAAAACCTCAAACTTTCAAAAAGATATGTTTGCCCTTTCAATAAAATATTTCGCCCTTCCTAGAACCATAGCCTGGCTACGGGCCTGCCTCTCGCTAAGAGAGGTATTGCATTCATGCTAAAAATCGCATATCCAGATTTTATTGAATAAGCACGTTTTAAGGTCCCTACAATCCGATTTTAACATTTTTACGATGATGTCTGTGTGTGTGTGTGTGGATGTGTGTGTGTGTGTATGTGTGTGTGTGGGATGTTGGAAGGACGGTTACTCAAAAACTATAAGACTTAAAATTTGTTTAACAACGTATTTCCCAATCGGACATTCATGGGAAGATCTGAAAAGGTTTTGGTAATAATTGGACAACCGGAAGTAGAAGATTCTTGAAAAAAAATCTTCTAAATATTATTTTTTGAAAATTTTTCGTGGTAATATTAAAGAAAATTAAATTCTCTATCTGATACATTTAAATATTTTATTATATATTCCATAGATTTAGAGATAAAAGAAGTATAATATATAAAATAATCTGTTGTAATAAATTTGACAGCCGAAAGAATGCCATGAAAAATAGTTGATAATTTAAATTATTTGTAACTGACAGATAAATGTCAGTGTCAGAAATAATGAGTAATGAATTAAAAATGTACTTGGAGAATCCCTTATTTCTTGATCTGTGACTATTATGGAGATGGCAAGTCTAGGTTGAAGGACTTAAATTTGTTTCAAACATTATGGGACAATGTACACCAGTACTGTAGACTAGAGTAACTTTGAATTGCGAAAAAGCTATCAAATTCTGTTGTAGTAGTTGTAAATATTGACAAAATCGGAGTGCAATCTATCCGTCACTTTATTAAAGGGAATTAAGGTTATTTAGATATAACAAGTATGAAAAAATAAAATGTAAAAGAAGATATATAAGAATAGATGCACAATCCAGATATATACATTTTAGACCGCCCAAAATTAATGTTTTTACTAGAAGAATATGAAGAGAAAGTAAACAAAGTTGTTCGAATTGAAAATTGCTGTTACCAGCCTAATATTTATATATGGTAAACTCTACTTTGTAATTTATTGTAACATAATTTATGGTAAAATATCTTCATGTTGAGACATGCTATTATTGAATAATAAAGAAGTTTATACGTCATAGATTTATATGAATATATTATTTGTATTTATAAAAATAATCTTTGCTTTATGCATACAGCCAGGTAAAATATACGGCGAGAGGTTATGTGCTGGCCACATCAGATTTTTTTTTAATGAGAAAATGTATAGAAGTGATTTTTTGACACTTGTGTCTTGTTCCTAATATTCTAACTAATTAAGTAATATTTTTTTCAATAAAATAAATATAAAAATGAGAAAAATATTAGCAAGAACAATATTAAAATGTTCAAAGTAACCCCATTTCACGGTACTCGATTTTCGTTGTAACAACAATTTTCATTGTTTCTTACAGGTCTTCGTTTCGGAATAATGGAAGTGAAACTCTGCGTAGCATATCTACTTCTTAAATTTAAATTTTCTGTTCATCCGAATAGTGAAACAATAGAATTGTGTTGTGTTTACTTTATGCAGAACCATTGTAACTTATTCATTTTATTTTTTAACACGCTGACCGCCGTAATGGTAATAACATATATATATATATATATATATATATATATATATATATATATATATATATATATATATATATATATATATATATATATATATATATTAAAGGTAGTAATAAGGAAAACGAACCCGACAAGCACTAAGCCCCAATTCAGAAGACACAAGTAACCCAAAACAAAAACTGAAATACGATCCAACCAACGAAGAAGAAGAAGACACTTTTTTAGGACAGCGTACAAGAGCACCCCAGGCCCAGGTTGCAGCATTCCGATCGGAAGAATATAACTGACACAACAAAATCAAAGCCCAGTAGTTAAGATAAGATAAGTACCACACTTAATCATGAAAATCTTTGTATACTTTTTTGGAACATTAGCGGTATAAAAAATCTGTATAACTTAGATCCTTATACTCAGTCAAAACTGCTGCAAGGTGAAATAATTTGCCTTAATGAAACTTGGTTGTACAGTTCAAATATTAAACTTCCTAATTTCCTAATAAATTATCAAACTCCTATTTATAGTTTAGCTACTAAAGAGAAATGTAAAGGACGGGCAAGTGGGGGTTTATTAATACTAATTAAAAATCACAGGGATATAAACTATAGAATAATTGAATCAAACAATTTATGGATAATTTTAGAAATAATAATAAGAAACGATAAATTTATTCTATTATTTTCGTACCTAAAACCTACTTTAAATTATAATGTTTGCATAAATATGCTTGAAGATTCACTTTACCCTATTTTAGATCTCTACCAAAATTATAACATAATTATAACAACTTAACCAAGCCCAAGATGGATTATTTTCATCGGATTATATACAGGAAGACAAAATTTCTCATCATACACAAACCGACAAACGAGGGCTGAATCTAGTATTAATGATGGAAAAACTGGGTATGTATACGCTAAATGGACGAACAGAAGGGGATATTCCTGGTGAGTACACTTTTTTTAACCAAAATGGATGTAGTACAATTGATTTGGCATGGGGAAATTTAAATTTCTTAGAAAATGTCATTCATTTCAATGTAGAACAAACTGTTGCAAATACAGGTCATTCTATCTGTACTATCCAGTTTAAAAAAAAAAGAATGTCCATATAAAAATAATAATAACCCAAACTTAACAGTAAAACAAAAAATTCTATTTAAATTTGACATAAACAAAAAAGGACAATTTGAAAATATCATCAATCATTCCAATAACATTTACTTCTCTAGTAATAACGTTGATGCGTTGAACGAAAACCTTATATCTACTATAAAAGAAACTGCAACTTGTATTGGAATGACAAAAATAGTAACAAATTCCGTACAAAATAAGGCAAAACCAAAACCATGGTTCACTGAAGAGTGCTACATATTAAGAAAACTATGCAAACAAAATTTAAAACTCTATAGATGTAACCGCAATAAAGAAAGCATTGATTTATATTTATTAAATAAGAAAGAATATGCTAATACACTACAAAAAGCAAAGAAAAATTATAATTTTACAATACAATCTGCTCTTTCCAATACAAGAAACAATATAGAGTTTTGGAAAACAATTAAACAATTTAATCCTAAACAATATAAGACTAATGAAATTAACATTAAAGACTGAGAAACTTATTTTACAGTAATTCATCCAGATATAAAAAATAAATACAATACATTCTTGGACTGTCTACACCCTATGCTTGATGCTCCAATCACACTAGAAGAATTGAATCAAAGTATTTTCAGCAGTAAAAACAACAAAGCATCGGGAATGGATGATATTAATAATGAGTTTTTCAAGAATCTTACACCAAATTGGCTTCATTATATGCTCAACATGTTTAATGTTATTTTACAGACTGAAAATATTCCACAATCTTGGTCTAAAGTTCAACTCTTTTTGCTACATAAAAAAGGGGACAAGTTAGACTCACAAAATTATAGGCATAGCACTTATAAACAACCTTTACAAAAATTGTATACGAAAGAATACAGCAGTTCTCTGAGGAAAACGACTTATTGTCAGAAAATCAAATGGGTTTTAGAAGAGACAGGGGAACAATTGACAACGCATTTTCCCTAATGACAGCTGTGCATTTATAACTCCGATTGAAGAAAAATTCCACATATGCCATCTTTGTAGACTTTCGTCGAGAATTTGACACAGTCAATCATCACCTCCTTTGGGAAAAACTATATAGAAATGGCATCTCTGCAAAATTAAGCCGAATTTTTCAAAACTTGTACGGAGCAGCAGAAATGTAAGTTAAAATTAACTGGGACTTGACAAAAATTTTCAAAATTTCAGAAGGAATTCTTCAAGGAGATATTTTAAGCCCTTTACTATTTGCCTTTTTCATTAGCGACCTATAGGAATACTTTCGATCTGCTGGAGTACGTGGATGTAACATTGATGGGACTAATGACATAATTCTCCTTTCATATGCGGATGACTTAGTCATATTCTGTAACTCCCCTATAGATACCAACAGAAAACTCCTAATACTAGGTAAATACTGCAAAGAAAATTCACTTCACGTTAATACAACGAAGACAAAAATCTTAATTTTCCACAAAGGACGTCCACCTAAAATTAAAACAAAATTTTCTTATGAAAATTCACCAATAGAAGTTGTGAATTCATTTTCCTATCTTGGAGTGTTATTTTCAACAAGTGGAAAATTTAAACAAGCAGCGATGAACACTAATAAAAAAGGAACAATAGCTTTATCTAAAGTAAATAACATCCTATGTACCAGTAAATCCCGTAAATGGTCAGAGAAATCACTACTATTAAACTCAGTAATTAATGCTACAGTTCTATATGGAACAGAAATTTGGGGTATAAATTATATAGAAAATATTGAAAGAACCCAAATTAGATACTTAAAATATATTCTACAAAGCGCAAGAAATACACCGGACCATATGATCCGAATTGAAACAGGAACCCCACACATAGGAATAAAAATATGGAAGAGAACTCTAAATTGGTGGCGTAAGATACTAGCCTTGAGGCAAGATCGCTTTCCTAAGTTATTGTACGATCGTTTAGTCTCCTTGGATAAGTCAACCGGCAATAAAGTCGAATATAACTGGTATACTCGTATTAGGATATTTTTGGAAGATCTAGGGTTTAATAATATATGGGAGAAACAACAAGTAACTAAAGCAATAATCACGGAGATAATCTCTAAATATGAACATAAAATGATTGAAAAAGACTTAAACAATTTAACAAACTCGAAGTATAGCACAATTTATAAACGACTAAAAACAGAATTTAAACTATAAGAGTATTTAAACTATAATATTTCTATAACTAAACTGCGATTGATTTCCCAATTAAGACTATCAAACAAAATTAAAATAATACTAAAATATAATAACATAAAATATATTTTAAATGCCGCAGAAAACTGTACAATATGTAACCTCCATATGCCTGAAAACCTTTACCATTTTTTAATCGCTTGTCCAATATATAATGGACTTAGGGACTTTTATCTTTCTAATTATAGTATTAAAGACATTACTGAAAATACTATCAATGAACTACTCTGTAATCTAACAAAGAGTAAAATAAACGCTATATTTTTCTTTACGGCAAATGCATTAAAATTACGAAGTTTTTGTGTCAATGAATTATGCAGTTTAGCTATAGATTTTGTCACAATGAATAAATAGTTTTGCATCGAATAAAAATAACTTGTATATTTGTATATTTGCATATTCTCTGAACACGTATGTAGATGAGTAGTTATGAAATGTATGTATATATTATATATATATATATATATATATATATATATATATACAGGGTGTCCCTTAACTTCGAGCAAAAACTTTAAGGGCATATAGTACTGACCAAAATGAATAAAAAAGCTTCATCAACATAGGAATGATCTTCAACTGTTTCCGAGAAAAGCGAAAAATCTAAGAAAAACTGACATAGATAGCGATCGAATAAAATTTTGTCTATGTCAGTAAAAAGACTATAAAAAACAATAAAATTTTATATGAAACATTTTTCTCAATTTCTTATAGTTACGTAGTTATATGAAAATTAAATATTGACCAAGGTCGCCACAACATTTCACTTTTGATTTTTATAAAATAACAAAAGGCCATCTAAGATTACCTCTCAAAGGTAAACAAAAAGTCTCAATTAATCAAAATCGTAATTCTTATAGTTTTCGAGATAGCAAAGGTAAATCTCGTAAAAACTCATTTTTCACTGCGTTGTATCTGGGAAACTATTAAAGATCGGACACATTTTGACTGAGCTTTTTTTACTCATTTTGATCAGTATTATATGCCCTTAAAGTTTGTGCACCAAGTTAAGGGACACCCTGTATATATATATATATATATATATATATATATATATATATATATATATATATATATATATATATATTAAACAGTACCTTACGTTAAATAAGTGATGGAAGCAACTGATATGACGTTCATTATTTTTTAGGCCTTTGATTTGAGTACGAAGCAAGTGTGCATCGCATGGCCTGCAAGACAAACTTATCAAGTTGGCGCCGCGCGATGCACGCAGAATAAGATCAAATAATGTGTGGCATTTTTTATTACAACCACATAAAATACATGAATACTCTAAAAGAATGTAAATAAAAGAAAAAAAAGATAATAAAAAAGTATACGGCTAATACTAAATGTAATACATATATTGATTTTTACCTTCCGTCACCTATAGATAAGGAAGGTATTGGTCTTTGGTCAAAAAATTCGGTGGTGAGTTTTCATTGAATAAGCACGTTTTAGGGTCTTTACAATACGATTTTACTATTGTTACGATGATGTCTGTATGTCTGCGTGTGTGTGTTCGTATGTGCGTGTGTGTGTGTGTGTGTGTATGTGTGTGTGTGTGTATGTGACCACTTTTTCGTGGACGATATCTCCAATACTAGAATTCCAAAAATTACAATTCTTGCGTATTCCTCTTCCTTACAACCATATGCAGACTTGATTAGATTTTGGTTATAATTGGTCAACCGGAAGTACCCTCATTTGAAGATTTTAACAGTTTTTCTTGAAAAACTCAGTTAAATGTTATTATAACTTAAAGAATATATTATTCTCTATACGATTTGATTGCATTTTATATTTCATATTCAACAGATATAGAGTTAAAGAATAATAAAGATAAAAAATTCGTATAAATTTCATAATTCAGCCAGCTATGCTAACATAACCATGGAAACTGCTAATATATTCAGGTAATTCAAATTGACAGATGTCAGTATCAATAAAAAGCAAGTAATTGAATGAAAAAATAAGGGAAGTAATTCTAGTGTTAGAAGTTTTTAGATATAATAGAGACGATTACATTGGTTTGAACATGTCATGAGGAGAGATGAATGAATTAATAGAAGGTGGAAGAAACATAGGAAGACCAAATATAAGATGAAAAGACTATATTGCAGAAGACTTGAGAGAAAAGGAACTGAATGAGGACGACACGTAAAACAAAAATTAGTGGAAGAAGAAAATAATAAATAGCGACCCCCTAACGAATGGGAAAACTAAAGAAGAAGAAGATGTCAGTGTCAAGTGCAATTTGCATAGTTTGTTTATGAAATAACTTTACTGGAAATATAGGATCTTTTGCAAAAAAATTATGTATAGGGCGCGTGCAGTGACATGACTTTGCTGCCTTTGGCAAGCAGATATGGGAACCCGTATCAAAATGACAGCAATTAATTATGTCCATAACTGACAAATGTCATAATTTTTCATTCAAAATTTCATGATTTTCTTATTTCATGTGATTTGTTTGTTATCAGGAGTATGGAATTCCGTTGCCGAGAAAGGGAATCATAAAATACCAAAAATTCAGAATCTTTTGCAAGAAAATTTATGTATGGAATTTGTACATAATACACAGGATTGACGGAAGGTATTGTGCTGGCCACATCAGATTTTTTTATTTCACTTTGAACTGGGCCAATGAAATTTTTTTGTCCATATTGTCATCATCTTTTGACTAAAATTAAACTCACTGTTTAATTGTAATAAGGAAGTCCAACAGGTGTCTCGATTTTGATTTATTTCTGTTTTAATTTTAAGTGTCTCTGTATTCATAAATAGTGGTTTTAATTTTAAGTATCTCTGTATTCATAAATAGTGTTTTAATGTTTTATGTAGAGTTTCGATGAAAAGAACAATTAAGTTATCTTCAGAAATTAGTAAATAACAATAATTTTTCAGTGACAGAGTTTCACCCTCTAAATATTGTGAAAAACTGATGTAAAAAGTGTTTATATTATGTAATTATTTACTAATAAAGACGTAATCTTTTATACTCTCAATAAAAATCAAATCTAAACGTTGGTTGTCTATGCATACAGATGTGATGCACACAAACCACTAATTTTGGTGACCTTCTGTCGTACATTTTAGAATAATTTTATAGATACACAATAATTTACACTTAAGGTCACAACAATATGGAGTGGGGTTCTTGATTTTATCATTTTAGAAACTAATTTTGTTAGAATTGTATTTGATTTCCAAGTACTCGTATCATGTTGAACTTGTTCACAACCTAAAATTTCGAAAATGTGAATGTTTTTCTCTTTTTTTATTAATTTGAAAACAAATTTATGCTGATTGTGTGAAATATCTGCTGTTTATAAAAGGTACGTCATTAATAATTGCATTATTAAATATTATTTAGGTGTAGAGCATTGACAACTCTATTGTAATATAGCTACTGGTTATAAAGTATTAATTGGAGATTTTATTAAAGAATTGTTAGTTGAAGAATAATTTAACAAATACAAATAATGGAAAATGAATAAAATATATTATTATTTATGTGAACAGAACAAGTATAAAGGATATGCATGTTATTTTACAAAATTTAAATTTTTAGTATAATTCATAAATACAATACAATAATAATTATTTGCTTACTAGAACATATCCGTAATCGTAGTTTAATATTATTTTCTTAAACGTATTACTTATATGGTTATATGTATACTGTTTCTATTAAGAACCATATTCCATATTCTAAATTAACCCTTGTTTTCCCAAAATAGGGTCAAAGCTGACCCGATTTTCGGTTTTTTGTTCATAACTCTCATGATAGAAATATTACAAATAAATACTCTTGAGAATTCTCCTAAAGTGTTAATATCTTGTTATATATATAACGTTCATTAATAGAAACTTAAAAAGTAATGAGTTTTTTAACATTTCTTTTTATTTGCATCTACGATTACCCGATTTTGACATTCAATGTTATGATTTAATAACCATAGTAAAATAAAGTAATATAGGAAATAATTTGTTTATATTGATTAAGGAGAAGATGGAGAATAATTTTAAAATATATTATTTATTATATTAAGAAGAATTCTGTTTTGTTTGATACTTTCTTGTTTTCTTTTAATATATAGAGTAATTATTAAACAAATACAAATTTGTGTTATTATTAATAATGGAAGTTTAATCAATATAATAAAAGTAAAACAAAAAATATTGTCATAATAATAACAAAATGTGGCATAACAATGACCCTATTTTGGCCACCCATGGTATAAAATTATTATTATCAAACAAGGGCAAAAATGGAATAGATAAAAATACTTAATATAATCAATACCTGTATGTACATATACAGGATGTCGACCGCGATACAGGAACAGAACTTTGACATGTAAATTATACTCTTGTAATTTCCTACTCCTCTTATTATTTAGGTAAAAAAGTGTCAAATAAATATTGTAGATTATAAAATTTTACGTTAGAATCAATAAACAAAATTAATTTTGCATGCTCTATAAGATAATGGCAGAAATTAGGTATTAATTTGTTGAAAATCACCCCAAAAATAGCTATAGCCATGGAATTGGAAATAAAAATTAATAAATGTTACGATTTATTGATCAAAGCTAGTTTCTTTTTTTAAATAGGCCTTTTATTATTTGTAAGAAGTGAAAAAATATTTATTTAAATTAATAGAAAATTGTTTACTTGAACAAGTACTACAAATAATACCTAATAAAACTTAGTTTCACATGTAAAACGTCAAACATTTGTTAATTTGTTTCAATTCTATGGGTATTGCTATTTTTGGGGTGATATTAGGCATTTTCATGCCAAATTTATGCCGTTACAAAGCATGTAAAATTAATTTTGCTTATTGATGCAGGTACTGAATTTTAGTCAATTCCGCCCTTTTTTGACCTAATAAAAATAAGATGTTGAATTATTTTATTAATTTATTTATAACTACATTTTAAATATATATCCTAAGGTAAGAAATCAGTTCAAAATTCACATCTCGACAATTAATTTATTCCATAATTATATATTTTAACTCTTCCGGCTCGTTAGCCCGATAATAGACCCACTGATGATACAAAATCGATAGCCAGTTAACCCTAAGATACCGGCATTCTTTGTAGAACACCGTTACTCGCAAGTGAGCGCACAGATTTTTTCTTATATTACACAATTATAAACATAAATGCAATAAAAAAAAATAGATCAGAACAATCAGTTAACAATTTCTTACTATTAATAATATAATTTTATTAATCATTAAAACAATATAGAAGAATTATAAAACACACAATAAATTTTCTCTATAATAAATAATAATTATTTATATACTTTTATTCAATTTTGATGTTTTAAATTGTCATTATTAACTATAAATAACTGTTTATTTGCTAGTGAATTAAAATTTGTTTAAGTCACTCTCACAGAATTGTAACTCACTCGGCAACAAATAATGCGTTTAAAATAACATCAGGCACGAAAATAACATTTTCACCACAGATCAGCTATTTTCATATTTTTTTTATGACACAAATGGCAGAAAATAATGCTTGTTTATAATTTATAGATAAACGTCTTGACTTCTATCAAGGACGATTGTCATGCAAATCCTACTTGATTAGTTTTTTTTTATTTTGTCAAAACTAAATATTATAATGGTTTTTATTATTATTTCGTCAAAATTGAATAAAATATTGAATAAAGCACGTGAGTTAAGAATGTTTATTCACTCAAAGAATTTTCATTAATAAACATTATCTTAACTCACTTGGTTTATTAATCAGAATATGATACACAATTTATACAAATATTAATTGTGTGTTCCTTACAAATAGGTAGAAAATATTTGGAACATATGTCTAGTAGAAGTTATACATCTTTTTTCCTCGGACAATATTACCATATTTACCACAAGCGCGTCAGGATCCATTACTGTTTGACAAATTTAAATTATAATAATTATTGACGAAGGAATAGGAATAACTAGAAGTTTACTTAACATAAATCAATAAACACTTATATTTTTCTATATAATAATCTAAATATTGGTTACCCGCTGTAGAGCACTTTCTCGGTACCTGAACTGCTCCACATTTAAACAACACGAACTAAACTAAACAGGTATGGTTGAATTACAAAACAAACACTTGTGTGTATTCTCAATATATATATATATATATATATATATATATATATATATATATATATATATATATATATATATATAAACTTTTAAGGTGAGAGCTGTACTCCTCTCGCGTGTAACGCAGGGTTAAATAAAATATTTTAACATTCTTCAATGTATGTATGATACAATTCAGAACTACTTGGATTCATTGCCAATTTACATTGCCAATTTACATTGCTGTAGTTAGTTACTTATTACCTACTTTTAAACAATAAGGTTTCAAATAAAGGTAGTAGATAATAAAATTCTACACCTAAATAACAAATCAGATATTTTAGCACGTTTTGTAATCTAATCTAAATCGATTACGAATTTTTATAAATATTGCTCATTTTTAGCGACATCCATGGAATTGACCAAAATTACAAATGTTCGAACTGACAGACTATTTAATTATTGATAGCTTTTCTTCTATTTGAATCGAAACAAAATAAATATTAATTTAATAATAACGAAATCTCTTTTATAACACTATTGAAATAAGTTGGTTTCTACCCTAATACCCTAATTTTTTTGATAGCTCAAATTCCATTGCTGTCACTATAAATGGGCAATATTTATAAAATTTCAAATTCGGTTATGCTGGATACAAAACATGCAAAATAAAATCTGATTAGTGATTTAGATGTACAATTCTGCAACCTTAATTTGAAACTTTTTGTCTAAAATTAATAGATAACTAAATACAACAAAATAAAGAAATTAATATTGTGTTACTTATACAGGATGAACACGAGAAATCGTGACAGGCGTTAACATGGGAAAGTGTTTCTCAAATATTTTCTGTTCTGAAAAACATTATGTTCTGTTTTATAAATAAAGATTTAGAGAGGCATGTCGAACATGCGGCCTTTGCAAACACACCTGCGGCCCGCAAAAATGATTCTGTAATATGTCCATTTAATTGCCAAAATTGATATTTTTATAATTTAAACTAAATAAATGTGTCGTTTATAGGAAAACGGCATACGATGTAATGACAAAATATCAAGAAACCCCCCTCCCTCTCCAAAACACTGTGCTCATAGTAAAATTCAAAATAGTTAAAGTGGCCCGTGGTGCAGAATGAGTTCGACTTTTTGGATAGTAAATTTTTTAAATTTACGCTTTTGGTATCCAAACAAACTTAATTTAAAGAGGTGGTAAAACGGCCTTAGTATGGGAATATTTAAAAAAAAATAACGTCATGTAAACTTTCAAACCAAGTAACCTATCAAAAATAGGTATCTGACAGTTCGTCAAGCTCATTTTTGGAAATACCGCATACTAAATGATGATTTTACCACGTCTTTAAAATAAATTTACTCGTGTATCAAAAATGTAAATTTAAATTTTTTGACACCTACAAATTCAGAATTTTATTCTCTAAATTTCTATTATTTAATTACTACATAACGTTTCACGGGGCAGATAATATTTAAAAAAACTGTTTTCCCTTGTTAAACGACTATGTCACCGTTTCTAGTGTTCACCCTGTGTAACAGATTTCAAGTAGACATCCGGTGTAACAAACACATAATTTATATACAATTAAGTACGAAAATCTGTGATAAACATTAAACATGAAAATAGCTGGTTTTTAATATTATCTATTGCCCTGTAAAACGTTGTGAGCTACAATATACGTAGAATACTCATATGATGTATTTTCCTCGGTCCTAAGGGCTGTTACCACCGGCCTGGCGGCTGAGCGATAAGCCGATTTCTGATTGGTTTGCCGTTCGCCAATCGGGAGGGTTTATAAGCGCGACACTCGCTCACGGAAGGCAATCGAGTTCTGAATGCCAATGTGTTCGTATCTTTTTCTGCTTTCATTTAACCAGTCGGGTAATTAGTGCAATTCCCGACGTAGTTAAAGTATAACAATTGGCGTTTACAACGTGAGGCCTACGTATAGCTTGGATTAGCTATTCGAACCAACAAAATGGGAAAAACTCGTGCTGAAACATCTGCAGAGAAGATGCCGGACAGCAAAGTTGAAGTGAATTCGTAAACGACCACTGCCACTGCGTGTGCTATGTTAACGGCTGCTCAACTTACAGAGCTCTTGCAGGAGAGCTCATTACTAAACACCCGCTGGCGTCTAACAAATGAACCTTCCAAATTTGGGGCAAAAATTGAAGAAGATCCAATTGAATTTATACAGAAATTAGAAAATCATTTACGGCAATTGGGTGAGTCAGAAGATAATTTCGTAAATGCAGCTTGCCAAAGGTTAGAGTCAGATGCTAGACAGTGGTCTAAAGAATATAACTACGGTTTGAAATGGAGTGAATTTAAAGTGCTTTTTCTAGAAGAATTTAATGGGTCAAGAGTAAAGGCGGAGTTGCATCGAATATTATACTCTGAAACACAGAGACCAGGCGAACCTGCATCCCCATTTATAACGTTTAGAATGAGGTTATGACAGCGTTTAGCTGTTCAATCCGATGTTGAGGTTCAAATAGACGTAACCATCAATTTATTAAAGCCAGCTTATATAACCCCAAATGTAAAACTTTTAAAGAAATGCGGGATATGGCTAAAAAGCAAGATCGAGATTTTCTTGAAGAGGTGGCAGTGGACATCATAAGCCGAAAAATAACCAACAATCGATTTCACAGGGAACCAGAAATTCGGGAAACGAGTGGTAGGCTGCGAAGGCGGCGCAGCCGAAATAAACAATGGTCAAAATAAATCCGTCCACAATTCAAAAGATATAATTGGGACGATTCCAAAATCAAAATTACCCGCTATTAGAATAAAAATGAAACGAAAAGCGATAACATTAATTGATACGGCAGCTACCTATAATTTTCTGCATGCCAAGCGTGTGAACCTCTCCACAGGAATGTCAAAAGAAGTACCACTTGCAGTTGTCGGCCACGCCCTGAAGATCGATGGTTGCGTAATAATGCCGGTCAAAATTGGGGAATTTGTGAATGAAGTTAATTGGCCGTGGATTGTATATTGGGCATAGTTGAGAGCGGAGAAAGTGTCTACACTACGGGAAAGATATTCGATATACCGTCTACTGGATTGAGGAATGCCGTGAGGCTAAATCAGACTATATAGATATAGATAATATATCACGGTTTCCTGAAGAATAAAAAATATAGTTTTGTACATCTTTTGCAGAGGTTCCCTGCTATTTACAGGCAACCTAATCGGTATTCCGGCACCAAAAAAGTAGCACGTCGAATCCAATTAAAGCATATAACCCAAATTCTAACTCCATCGTTTCGAACAAGCGATGAGAAGAAGAAGGAGTTAGTTTCTGACATGCTTCGCGACGGTATAATATCCCCATCAACGGCACCTTACTGAAGTCCGGTGGTACTGGCGAAAAAGTCGGACGGAAAGTGGAGATTTTGTACTGACTACCGTAAAATTAATGAAGCTACGGAAAGTGAACCAACGCCGATGCCATTAATACAAGAGACTCTTCGGGACAGGCGCGTGGCGAAAGTCTTCTCCTCGTTATAATTAAGAAGTGGTTATTGGCAGGTGCCAATAGAGAAAGTATTAATCCAGGTTACAGCTTTTTGAACACCTGATGGAACACAATCACTATAATGTGATGCCATTCGGTTTAAAGAACGCGCCGGCCACATTCCAGCGGTTGATGACTCAAGAAGTTCTCGCGAGTTATTTAAGAGAATTCTTTATTGCATATCTCGACGATATACTTGTGTATAGTCTTACTTATGAAGAACATCTACGTCATTTGGCAACTTATATTTGAGAGACTGCAAGAACATAGTCTCAAACTATCCTTGAACAAATGTGAATTCGGTAAAACCGAAATTAAATATATGGGTCACCAAATAATTGATGATTCTACTAAACCGTTGCAGAAGCACCTTCAGCAAATAGATGAGAAGTCTGCACCAGGTAATAAAAAGGAACTTCGTCAGTTTCTGGGCTTGTGTAACTGGGTAAGAGATTATGTACCGGGTTTTGCTGAAATAAGTGCCCCTCTCTCCGAGCAACCAGTTCGAAGCGGGTATTCAAATGGACAGAAATTGCTGAAGACTCGTTCCAAGCTGTAAAAGCAGCATTTCGTGAACCATTGAAACTCCATCGACCACTGCCGGACGTCCCATTTGTACTCCAAACCGATGCTAGTGGAATAGGAATCGCTGCTGTCCTTTGCCAGAAGGACAAGAATGATGAAAAACGCATTGTGGCTTTTGCAAGTGCCCACTTAGGCAACACAGAGCAGAAGTACCATGTTAATGAGCATGAGTGTTTGGTGTTGATTTGGGCTATTAAAAAATATAAGCCATTTGTTGTATCCTTATAAAAATCTAGTTACATGATTGTTATATACTTACAAAATCGAGTTACATGATATCTTGCAATTATTCAATTCAATAATTTTGTACGAGTTCAAGTGTCAATAAAAGTATTACACATATAGTTGTTAATCTTATTCAATTCTATAGTACAAAGTAATTCCAGTTATAACACCATTGTTAGACGGAAGAAAGTTTACCTTGCGAACAAAGGACAAACTGCTACGATGGTCGCTTGACTTTGATTTGGAGCATTGTCCAGGGCGGGATAATGAACTGGCGGATGCTCTCTCAAGAGATCCGGAACCTGGCGATTCGGATTCACATGAGATAGATCAAGATCGACTTCTACCACCAGACGGCGGTCAAGTTTACGCAGTTCTCGATGAACCTTTACCGGAATTAACCAAGACATCCCACCGCACTGATCCCTTAGCACTACAAGTTATTAAGGATGTTTTAGACCCTGAACATCCAAACAAAGAAACATTGGACTTTTCGCTAGAAATGGAAGATGGAATACTGTGGTATAATGGTGATCCCCATAAGTTATATGTTCCACCAAATTTACGGACCAGGGTTATCTAAGAACACCAATGTCCGCTGGAGACGGGCATGTCAGAGGTAGGGCGCCGAAGTATACCGTACGGGAGTCTAACATCCCGGTGCAGATCAAGTTGAACGCCGAAATCGGGAGATCAAGGCAGGTATTCGTTTGTGACTAAGATATCTCCCACATACCAGGTCGGCTCAGATATTGCCACAGGTCCCAGTGATGCTATACTCGGCTACAACCACCCCCTGCCTGGAGACAGGGAACTACGCGAGGTGCCAGTAGACGTTCAAACCCCGGAGCGTCGAGAAGACCGGCTAGAAGATATAAGACAACACGTCCTCACGTACCAAAAGCGATATGATGGCGGCAATGCGGAAGAAGAATTCTAGCCAGGGGATCAGGTTATGGTCCTCACACACCCCCTCAGCGATGCTAAGAAGAACTTCCACGCTGGTTTCCATCCTCGCTGGTTGGGTCTCTACAGCATCCGGGAGTTACACTCTGGCCGAGTGTATACAGTCGACAAATATAGGACAGCCACACGAGTACCGGCATATGACGTCAAACCGGCGCCCCCGCCGGGAGATGAACCAAAGTTACCTGTGTCCATCATCGGAACCGATGATGAGAGTGAAGAAGAAGTAGACGGCGCCCCCCAAATCATAACCCCTTTGTTTTGAAATGTTACATTTATCTCATATATGTGCACTTATTGGTAATATCTTTGTACATTGTGTATTTATGTCTTGCATTGTTAATAAAGATATCGGCTCGTCTTCAGGGAGGGCGGAATTATTACCACCGGTCTGGCGGCCGAGCGACAAACTGATTTTTGATTGGTTTGCCGTTCGCCCCACCAGATCGGGAGGGTATATATGCGCGACGCTCGCTCCCGGGAGGTAGTCGAGTTCTGAATGCCAATGTGTTTGCGTCTTTTTTTGATTTCATTTAACCAGTCGAGTAATTAGTGCAATTTCCGACGTAGTTAAAGTGTAACAGGGCCTCGGCAAATTAATTCCATATTTGTGATAAAAAAATTAGATCTTCAGTGCCTTGATATACAAATAACTATTAGTAGGTAGTTTTTTAATTTTTATAATTTTCGAGATCTCTTTTGTGGCAGTTTGAATTAAACCAGTATCAATATGAAAAATTAATCGATGCCAACTGAATTTTATACGATAATTATTTATATTACTACTAAGGAATTTTAAAACTTGGAAATTATAGTAGAAAAGTAAATTAATACATTTGCAAATATTGGCATTGGTGACATTCAATTATTTATTTAAATTATATCTTTTATAAAAACAAATATTTGTTTTTAATGTGAACAATTTTTGGAATCTGATAAATCCTTGATGATTCAGTTTGATTTATATTATATTTAGTTGTAAAATTCACTCTATAATCTGCTTTACACTACTTTACCATTTTTTTTTTCAGATTTCAATATGCTGTACTTTTTAGAAAATCTGCTATATTGCACTTTAAGTGGCATTATATTATTTTTCTTTTTACTAATCCTTTACTACCAATATGCCTTCAACTACTGGAAGAAGAAGAATATCCCTCATATTAAACCCAAGTTTCTATTGGGTAATATGTCACCTAATTTCTCCAAGAAAATCGGCCAGACAATAGCAAGCATTTACCATGAAATGAAGATACAAGGTTGGTATAAATTTATGGCAAAATAGTTTGTCGTCTTAGTATTTAAGTATATGAACATTTATTTTTCCAAAAGAGTGTCTAATTAACTAGTAAATTTAAAAGTCGTATTTAATAATAATAAACTAAACGGATTGAAACATTTAATTTTATGTACTCGATGTCTATAACAGAATGTGTATCGGCTGTTCTCCCTGGAGCATTCGACACGATAATAACACCGAATACAAAGGGTCAGATCACCGGATGTAATTAAACAGGTGTAGACGGGTGTTTACCCCGCCGACGATTACGTCATCGTTCAGGTTAGGCATCGTTCTAGCAATATTCTACCAGTAGCGGCGGTCCCGTACTCCTAGAGTCAGTGGCGCACGTTACACTGCCCCCTCTTTAAGACAGTTCTTGATGACGAAATCTGCATGTATTACCTTTGGTGGATTTAGAATTCTTGAAGAAGTGACAGTCGATGGTCTGGTCGAATTCCTCTTTCTGTCCGTTAAGGTTAAAGCTACAGATGAGAATTTCAACGCCGGTATAGCGGAAAGGGATCTCTAACATGTTCCTAACAATCCTCCAATTCAAGTCAACTAGTCCGCAGCCTAACTTTGGTACCGCTAGTTTCAATATGTCATTCTCTAGAAGATTATCCCTCAAATCTCACAGCGAGTTCCAAAGACTGCGATACGACGGTCTCTGGTACGAGCGTGGTTTTGTTATCAGGTAGTAAATATACCGCTGATGTCCTGTATCTCTATCCCTCAGTCGTACGATTTTTCCGAAGGATGGACCTTGGTTGGCCATTTCTTGTAGTCGTCCAAATTTCGTCTTAAAGACTATGCCGCGTGACATCTTTAAGTCTCCTGATACGCAGTGGCCGAAGGAATAATCTGAAGATACGGTGAACAGGTCTCGCTGTTTTTCTTTCGGCACGCCATACCGCGCCTTATGACCAAAGGAATAGTTTTCCATAAAGTCTTCAAAAGTCGGTTCCTCAGCTGTGATCAGACGAACCGTTGACCCATGATGGGCTATATATTACGTCGTTTATTCTTTTAACGACTTCATAGGGACCTTTCTAATTTCTTTCCGGTGATAAACCGCAACGCCATTGTGGATTGTATAACCGCAGGCAGTTTGAATGTTCGTGCGGAGTTGTTCATAGATGGCATCCATTCTTCTCCGTAACTCCGTTACGTAATCTTTCTCGGCCAGGTCTTCCCCAGGTTTACCGCCGAACTCCAAGTCGCATGGTAAACGCACCTCACGTCCGAATAAGATGTTTGCAGGAGTGTGCGCTGTTGTTTCGTGCTCGGATGAACGATAAGCCATGAGGAACTGGTGAAGATGATGGTGCCAGTCTCTTTGGTAGTTGGAGACTACCTTTGACAAATATCGGTTAATCGTTCTGTTCATTTGTTCAACCATGTCATCGGATTGCGGATGTAATGTAGTTGTCCTAATTCCTAATAAATTACAGATATTTTGGAAAACGGCAAACTTAAAATTTCTTCCCTGATCGGAGTGAAGTTCACGTGGTACACCAAACCGGCATATGCATTCTTTCACTAATGTGTCAGCGACGGTGAGGCTTCCTGGTTGGGTAATGGATAGGCTTTAATCCATTTGGTGAAGTAGTCCATGACAACCACGATGTATTTATTTCCATCATCAGTTTCTGGAAATGGTCCGGTCACGTCAATCACAATGCGCTCAAATGGACTGCCAACGTTATATCTACGCATTGGAGCTCTTCGTCATCTATGCGGATAGTTGCTTCCAGCGCAAACCACACATCTCTTGCACTAGTTTTAACATCTTCCTTGCAGTTAATCTAGTAAAATCTCTGGTGAAATCTTTCTATAGTTATGTTGAATCCAAAATAGCCACCTCCAGATCCGTCATGGATCTCTTGCAACACGTATAATACTCTACTCTTAGGAATAACCAACTGAGTTCTCTTCTCAGTTCCATCGGCATTTTCCACCACACGCTTTAACAGGTCATCCTCAAACACCATGGAGTCCCATTGCGCCCAGTATGATTTTACACCCTGTGAGCGTGGTGTAACATCTTCTCATACTGCTTTGCCCTCGTTCGCTTTCCATTCCAATAAAATTTTCAAAGTCGGGTTGTTTTCTTGGTCCTTGCGTAGTCCATCGTGTTACTAACTATCGTCGACTACTATTATCCTGGCGGCGGTGGAATATTTCTCTTCTAGTCGACTACAATATTTGCATTCATCTTGGAAAGGCCTTCTGGACAAGGAGTCGGCATTACGATGGCTGGTACCTGACCTGTGTTGATTTTGAAATCGTATTCCTGTATTATCTCAATCCATCTTGCCACCTGACCTCCTGCATTCTTGAATTTTAGCAGCCATTTTAAAGCAGCATTGTCAGTTCTTATCAAAAATCTTCTTCCGTATAAATTACTGTAGAAATGCTTCACGGATTTCACGAATGCCAAAAGTTCTTTTCTGGTGACACAATAATTCCTCTCCGGTGTTGACAAGGTCTTACTGAAGTAGGCAATAACCTCCTTATGTCCGTCTTGTTTCTGGAAAAGGGCGCCATCAATTCCAACGTTGCTGGCATCTGTGTCTAGTATGAACTCTCCTTCAGGTAAAGAAAAAATATTTCAGTTCTTTAAACGCAACATTACAGTCCATTTCCCAGATAAATCTTCTTCCTTCTTCAGTAAGCCTTGTCAGTAACTTAGCTATGTTGGCGAATCCAGATACATATCGTCGATAGTAAAGAAATTTCAAAGCTCGTGCTTGTCTCTAGGTACTGGCCAGTCCCTCACAGCTTTTATCTTCTCCTGGTCAACTGCAATACCCTTACCAGAAACCACGTGTCCAAGGTAATTATCTTCTTTTTGGCACTTATTTGGACTGAGATTCAAGTTAGCCTGTTTCAATCTTTGGAAAACCTCTTCCAAATTCTACATGTAGTCCTCGAACGTATTTCCCAGCACAATAATATCGTCGAGATAAACCAAACAGGTTTTCCAAGATAGCTCAGCCAATAACGGTTTCCATGAGTCGTTCAAACGTTGCAGGCGCATTGCAGAGCCCAAATGGCATTACGGTAAATTGGCAGAGTCCGTTATCGATGGTGAAAGCTGTCTTCTCCCTGTCTTTTGTGTCCAAATCTACTTGCCAGTATTCGCCCTTTTTAAATCCAGATTGGAGAAAATCTTCGATCCAGCCAAAGTGTCCAGTGTATCGTTTATTCGAGGTAGCGGGTAGCTATCCTTCTTCGTCACGTTGTTAAGTTGACGATAATCGACCCAAAATCCTGTAGAACAATCCTTCTTCTTCTTCTCTAATATTACTGATGAAACCCATGGACTGCTTGAAGTTTCGATCAAGCCTTCCACCTTTGTCCTCAATTATTCCTTCCGCTTCCTCCCGCTTAGCCAATGGTAGTGATGGTGACATCTACTTCTCCTAATGCATTAGCTTGTTCTCCCGTCGCTGTGCGTAATCGCCAATTAGTTGGTTGAAGATGCGTCTTACCAGTTTTCTTCGCCAAGTCGGGTCTAATTATAGTCTGTGTCGCATCCGTATCCATTAACATTTTCAGTGGTCTTCCATTAATAGAGCCATCCATTTAGATGCTGTTGGCTTGATGATGAAGGTATGCAACATAACTGATTGATCGTAGAGCTACTAGATTGCGGGTCGACGATTACCCCTTCGCATCAGCCCGACTTAGTTTTCCGACTCCTCTTCTTCCTTTATCGGTTCCGTCTTCTTTTGCATTTTTTTACAAAGTCTCTGCGGATGGCCTAGTTCACCACAATTCCAACAGCGGAGTTTATTTCTTCCGGCAAACACTTCACTTGCGATTCGACGCATCTTCATCCAGATCTTCGATGGTTTAATTTCTCTCAGCATCAATATTTCGCACTCGTGATTGGTTACGCGAAGCTTGTTTGGCAGCTTCATGCTGTAGTCCACATGAGAGTTTGTCAATTAAAAGTTTTGGGAGGGCCAATCGCAGTGCCGATAGCTTCTCTACGCAACATAGCTTTCTCTGTGGATGTCTAGTTACATGCTTTCGCAACAGCGTCAAATTGTTTTAAATAGTTCAGCCACGAAGATTTTCCATCAAATTCCGGTGTTTTGATGTGAATTGTTGTACTAGTATCAGGGTTTACTCCTTTCCTGTCTTCTAGTGGACCTGCCCTTACTACATCGGAATTTGACATTGACGACGATGTAATTTTAGTAAATTTTTCTCTTAATTCTTGATCTTCTTGCCGTATTTATCTTTTAAATTCTTCAGGCCTTCTTCAGTATTTTGCATTAAATTTTGTTCTAAACTTCTAGAATTTTCTTCTAGTTTTTGATTCAAACTTCCAGAATTTTCTTCCAATTATTGTTGTAATGTTCTAGAATGTTCCAATAATTCGTCTTTTAATATTCTGAAATTTTCCTCTGCGTTTCTAGAAATCTCCTCCAATTTTTGTTCTAAACTTTTCTTCCAATTTGTTTTCTGTTCTAGATTTTTTTTTGCTTTTTCTAGAACTTTCTGCCATTTCCTATTTTAATTCTTCTTCTAGTTTTCTGGAAATTTCTTCTGTAAGTTTACTAATTTCGAATAAGTAATATTCAGTATTTTTACCAACATCGATTAATGCAGATGAGATTGTAGAACGGTTTTAGCACTATTCTACCAGTGGCGGCGGTCCCGTACTCCTAGAGTCAGTGGCGCACGTTACAATACATACACAATAAACATACAGACAACCACGCACTAATTTTGTATTTGTAGAAATGTAAAATTTAGTATGACTGTTATATATATATTCTTTCCTAGGTCATACCTATTGTGGCTACTATCTCTTCGCGTCCCCAATCTTCATGCCTATTTCACCGGAAATGAATAAATACTTCTTGATTACAAACTTCAACTGTTTCGCCGACCGGGGTTTTGTTTCCGATGAAAAGAACGACCCAATGGGCTCTAGCTTAGTTACGTGGCATGGCGAGAAATGGAGGCGCATGCGCGAAAAGCTCTCTCCAACTTGGTCTGCAGGAAAGACTAAAATGTTTCTTCCGATCGTGCTGAAATGTTCGGAAGATCTGGAAGACGTTATACAGCAGCATGCAAGGAAAGGGGAGCCTATTAATTTGAACGATATCGCCAAAAGGTAATATGAAATTAATTTTAGAAATAATAGATTAATTACATCGTACATGAATATTTTTCGGCGTATCCATATCCCAAAGAGATTCAATAAATTATGAAAAATAACTTGGTTAAAAAGTGCTATACGTCGAAATCTCAGGTACATGTATATATATATATAGAATATTCACAAGTGTTATTGTTTATCGTATCCAACCCATACAAACTTAACTTTATCATAAAACAGTTTCGTAACTATAGCTAGCGTTTGGTGGGTCCTGTATCAAATCAGTGCCGGCCAGATACTTCGGGGTTACATAACTTAGTAAGCAAAAATCATGGCAATAACATATAACTTGGTTAGCACAAAAAAGAAGGGACGACGTGGAAATATTCTGATATACTAATGCCTAGTTCATTAACGCCTTGTTCAGTTAACTGTTCATCAAACCGAACAATTCAGTTTACTTATACTTATGACACTTAATCCATTAACGTTAATTTTTTTTTAAATGATTTGCTTTCGTTAATTCGTACTTGTCATTGTGATGCTCATGAACAAACTTCGTCGAGAGATCTTTGCAGTATTGCCGATGCTTCTACTGGATCTTCGTGTGTAGCTATTATCGCTGTATCGTCCGCATATGTAGCAGTTACAATGTTTTCGTGGCAGGGGAGATCGGGCGTATGGAGCTGGTACAGCACAGGGCCTAATACGCTTACTTGGGGTACCCCTGCGTTATTTTTATGTATTTGAGAGAAGCTGTTCTGATGATTCACTCGGAAGTAACGATCATTTAGGTACGATTTTAACAGTAGGTACTATTGATCCGGTAAGATGTTTTTGATTTTACTTAGGCCAGTGTGCCAAACTCGGTCAAACGCCAGACTGATATCTATGAATGTTGCACAACTTATTTTTCTGATTTGGGGGCTGCTTTCTATTTCAATTACTAGTGTACTTGCTGGGTAGTAGAGTGTTGCTCCCTAAATCCGAATTGGTGAGGTGGTATTAGGTTTTGTTCTTCTGTATTTTTTTTCAATCTTTTGAGGAGCAACTTCTTGAAGAGTTTTGACAGTAGTGGCAGTAGGAAAATTGGTCTGTAAGATGATACTTGATAGGCTGGTTTCCCTGGTTTGTGGATCATAATTGATTAAATATAATACTTTTTCTTTATTAAAGAAAAAGTAACAAATATAAATGAATAAATATACCATAGTTATTACCCACTGCTGGGTGAGCCATTCTGCTTTGTACAGATATGGCAATCAAATTCAATTTTTAAGAAGTACTGCGCTTGATTGAGGAATATTGATATACAGGTGTCCCGCGACTCGATTGCCATAGCTTATGCATGTATTCTTTAGGTCATTTTAAGTCTAAAATACGGTATACGCTTATGTACAAATCTCAATATTAGGAGTTATGAACGGTATTAAATTTAATAGAGTAAATCATGACTTGAAGAGGAGGTCCAGTTCTCTGGCCAACGAGGTCACCAGACCTAACGCCTTTTGACTATTATCTTTAGAAACACATGAAGAGTTTAGTTTATGCAGAAAGATTCGAAACTAGGAATGAATTAATTCAGAAAATTATAGCTGCAGTTACTTTCAGAAATATATTCTTCAATTATAGGAAAGGCTGGAATGTATATTAAGGTAGCCGCGGGGATATTTTGAACAATTTAATCTACTTTGTGTTAATCATATTTTTTTATTAATACCATTTTACGCCATATTATCAATTTGTTCTGCTTGCTGTGTTAAATTTAATATTTATTATAAATAAAAAAAACATAAATAGCAAAACAAAAAAAATGGAGATTGGATACTACAGAATGGAAAAAGTAAAGATAGCGGAGTGTGAATTTGCAGATGATATAGCAGTGATAAAATATGCAACACAATCTGAACATATGGAACGAAGAGCTCACAAAACACAACATGACTATAAATATAGAGAAGACAAAGGTAATGGCGATCACAAAAGAAGAGGTGGAAACCAATATAACAATAAATGGAAAACAAATAGAACAGATAGAAACATTTAAATACCTTGGAAGCATGATAAATAACAAAGGAAACCAAGAACAAGAAATAAATAACAGAATACAGACAGCAAATAAAAGCTACCATACATTGAATAAAATAATACTAAATAACAAACAAATATCAAGTAAAACAAGAACAACTCTATTTAAAACAGTATACAGACCAGCGCTAACGTATGGATGTGAAACATGGGTAATGAATCAGAAAACAAAGTCAAAAATACAAGCAGCCGAAATGAAGTTTCTACGACGAATAGAAGGGGTCACAAGATTAGACAAAATTAGAAATGAGGACATAAGAACAAAGCTACAGCTAGAAAGCACGCAAAAGACAATAGAGAAAAGACATCTAGCCTGGTATGGACATCTAGTAAGGATGCCTGAAGACAAACAAGCAAAAATAGTCTGGAACGCTAGAGAAAGGATTAAAAAGAAAAGAGGAAGACCAGCGAAGAATTGGGAAAGAAACATAGAAGAAATTCTAAATAAGAACAACTTAAACCTTCAAGAAGCAAACAGGAAAGCAAGGAACAGGACAGAATGGAAAGACTTTATAAATAATATAGTGTAAAAAGAATTATAATCTCTACACCCGTAAGGGTAGAGTGAGATTTAAAAAGATAATAATAATAATAATAATAATAATATAAATCCTCTAATATTGAATTCGGACATAAGTGTATATGATAGTTTCGACTTAAAATTACCTGAGGAATACACCCTTAAGCTATGGCAATCGAGTCAACGGACACTTTCTCGCATGTGTATTATAGTTGGAATTCCGGTAAATATGTTTATTTAATGCCCGTCTGCCAACCAACATGACATATCTTCTTAAATTTTAAGTTTGACCAAAATATCTTTGCACCACGAACAAATTGAGAACTTAAAATCTTTAGTCAGGCATATATTTATTCTCCCAGAAGTCGACGGCTAAAATTAGACTTAGCCTATAAATCGTTCAAATTTATGTTTAGTTTTTGTATTTCATACTGCTAACATCCTGAAATTTAAAATTTATGACGATGACGACATGAGGATTGCACATTTAACGATAATGACTTTTTTAAACGATTTCGATTCAATGATTTCTTAAAAATGATCGAACAAGATATCGACTTCGTAAATGATAGGCAAGTTACTATGATAAAAATGGTCTTATTCTGAGTTATATAATATTTTTTCATAAATGATAGTGTCTCCTGTGAACGAATTGTTAATTTTTGTGACTATCATTTTAGTACAGTATCTCGAATTACATTATATAAGTTATACTTCCATTTATAAGCTGCAAGTTTTCCTCGAGTATATTTCTATTACTGTTACGCAAATCGTTTTATATAAGTACATAATTCTAAAATAATTTTCTATACTGATATTTTCAGAAGTAATATATTTAATATAATTTCAGATGGTACTTATATAAAAATACAATCCCCAGGTAATTATGTACTTTACACTTCTATATCATTTCTCAAACATAGCTAAATTAAGAAATACTGAATATTATTTACAGTGTAATAGCCACGGGCGTGAATTCTATTTTTACCTCTCGCTAAGAGAGGTATTGCATTCATGCTAAAAATCGCATATCCAGATTTTATTGAATAAGCACGTTTTAAGGTCCGATTTTAACATTTTTACGATGATGTCTGTGTGCGTGTGTGTGTGTGTGTGTGTGTGTGTGTGTGTGTGTGTGGATGTATGTATGTGTGTGTGTGTGTGTGTGTGTGTGTGTGTGTATGTATGTAGGATGTTGGAAGGACGATAACTCAAAAACTATAAGACTTTAAATTTGTTTAACTACGTATTTCCCAATCGGACATTCATGGGAAGATCTGAAAAGGTTTTGGTAACAATTGGACAACCGGAAGTAGAAGATTCAAAAAAAATCTTCTAAATAATATTTTTTGAAAACTTTTCTTGGTAATATTAAAGAAAATTAAATTCTCTATCTGATACATTTAAATATTTTCTTATATATTTTATAGATTTAGAGATAAAAGAAATATAATATATAAAATAATCTGTTATAATAAATTTTACAGCCGAAAGGATGCCATGGAAAATAGTTGAAAATTTTAATTGTTTGTAACTGACAAATAAACGTCAGTGGCAGAAATTCGGAGCCGGAGATATTACTAAAGACTTTTTCTGGGAAGTACATATATTATATTATTTCTTAATGTATTAATAGTTATATATTTAAAATTATAGGTATATTACATATATCCTTCAAAAATACTGTCAATCCTGATAATGAATTGGAAACATTTCGAAAAATCAGAAGAGGACAAAATTTCTTCATAAAATGAATTTAAAATTAAACAATCTAAATATAAGGAATAGATACATATATGTAAGTAGAAGTTTTGGTGTAGAGTGTAGGTATACAAGAAATGTTAAATACAATAGGGCACCTTGACAAGGAGATATAGGGGCTCAAGTCAGAATGATAGCTAGTAATAATGTATATAGATGTCAAGTATCATAATTTCTCATTCTAAATTTAGTGATTTTCCAATTCCATGTGGTTTATTTTCCTCGACAAGTAAATTCCATACTCCTGGTGACAAATTAACTACGTGAATATAGAAAATCTTGGAATATTTAATGAAAAATTCTGATATTTATGTACATAATTATCATTCTGAAACGGCCCCCCACATCTGCTTGTCAAGGCCAACAATGTAACATGACTGGTCGCGCCCTATACTTATGTAACCAAAAAAGGAAGTGGCGAGAGGTATTGTGCTGGCCACAACAGATTTTTTTTTAAATTTAGTATTTCCTTGGAATGAACGCCGTAACTGTTACAAACTGTTGGCGATCTTCCGCCCAGTTTTTTGTATTATACTGGAGAAAAGCGGAATATTACGAGCAAATGTGTTTTCTATTTAATTTTTCGTGAGTATAATTTTCATAAGTTATTTTAATTATAATTATCTATTTACAAAATATCTAATTATTTGTGCATCAACCCCGTAAAGTCCTTCCTAGCCTCAGCACAGGCTAGCGTAGTGACATAGGTAAGTATAACTTTCATTTATATTCTTACTGTGGCTGTCTGATTGGCGCAGTCCAGTAAGATGTAGCAAAGGGCAATCCTGTGTATTATGTACAATCATTTTGATGTAAGGCTCCAGTTCAGAGTGCATGATGAATGTTTAAAAGGTTGAAATATATATATATATATATATATATATATATATATATATATATATATATATATATATTAGCAGAAGCTCGGCGTTGCGCCGAGCTCCTCCTAGGGCTCCGCTGATAGTGTTTTATGATAGTCTTTACGTACATCCAATCCGTCTAAGCATACTTTAAACGCAAAGTGCTAACGCTAACATTATTCTCATTATTTCAAATTTCAGATAAAAGTCGATTGACCTGACAAAGTTTTAACACTATGCCTGACAGCCCTTAACACGACCACTCATTTGAGAACAAACACGAGGTATTTCTGACAAATTTATGCAAGAAAAAACAAAAGCCGATTGAGTTGTCATATTTTTGACATTGCTGCCTGACAACCCTTCAGAAAATATTTCATTTGATACAAAACACGACATATTTCTAACAACTTTATGCAAAAAAACAATAGCCGATCGACCTATAGTGTTTTATGATTGTCTATACGTACGTTCAATCCGTCTAGGCACAATGTAAACCCATAGTGCTAACGGTAACAGTATTCTAAGTATATCCTGTCCTGTCCACGCAATGTGCCCACCCATACTGCGCACGCAACAATCTGGGTGTGCAACTTTTTCGTATATCAATCAAAAATATTTGAAATTAGTCATTTTAGTAAATATTTTTCAACATAATTTACAGCTTTGTTTTCCATAATCATTTCTAACTTCTTAATTAGTGTCATCAAAAACCCGTTCATAACTCGCACACAGTACACATGTTAACAGTTCTTTATTATTTTCCGTTTTTATTCTCGCGCAAATTAATAAGTGTCAAAATGACAGCTAAACGCTCTATCCGTTCGGTTATTCAAGCTGCAGATCGGAAATCGCAGGTGAAACTGTCACGTGATCAGATTGCTCAGATTACGGAACCCACCCATAATAAAATCATTGGATTTGATATCGAATTCGGCCTTACCGACAGAGTCAAAATGTCACAACATAGCCATTAGCCAAACGTTTTTGAGACGTTTTGACACTTAAAATATTAAATCGAGCCTCCATAGTTCGTTTATGTAAAAATTAACACTCTATCTTTAACGGAAATAGAAAAATCAACCGATTTTTAACCTCATATTTTTAGCCAAAAATGTACAATTTTTGAATCCGAGTTTGAGGAGTTTTTTTTATCAGAAATTTAATTACTTTTATACCAGAAATATAGAAATCAACCCTCTAAAGTTAATTTTTGCAAGAATAAACACTATTTTAAAACGAAAATGTGATATTGAACTATTTTTTAACCTCACATTTTTGGCCGAAACTATACTTGAAAACATACATTTTTGAGGGCTCATAACTCCTGAACTGTCTTAAATATCTTGGTTCCTGATTTTATTTCTCCTTGTTCTATTCGTTATTGTTCTTAGTGTGTTCACTTCTGTTGTATTTATCGTGTTGTTCATATAAATATGACTTGTAATGACATCTAGAATACATTCTTTTTCATTCTCTTCCATGGCGCGACCTTTAAATGATACCACACATACGTATTCAAAATCTATTTAAAAAATGCTGTCAATTATTCAATATTACAACCTAAAAAAGTGTATTTTACCTTTAAAATCAAATGAAAATAAGGTTTGGTTAGTTGATGGCTCAAATTTGTGTAATCTTTGTTAAAAGAAAAACAATTCTCTATTTCAAAATCACTATATCCTTCTAAATTGTACACATTATAAATAATTGTAAGTTTTCACGTTTTACATTTCGTATAAGTGTCATTTTGTGTTAAAACTCTTATTGTCCCCAGTTGCAGAATCTGTAAATCGGAAAATTATAGCATATGTCGTCAAAATAGATTTATTTAAAATTTACGTTTATATTATAATGCCATAATTCATCTCTTCCGTATAAATATCTTCGTCTAATTCTTCAATATCTTCTGTTTTAACTTGTGTTTGTGGTAATATTTTCACTTTGTCATTTTCATCAAATACATAGCCTATACCCATTGTCAAAATATGCAACCATTTTACATTCTATTGCTCTATCTTTTAATTTATTTACCTTTGGTAATCTACGCAGCCAAGCCCGACACACAAAAATCTTCTTGCTGGAACGTCTTTTAACGCATTTGTAGGTGACCTGTTCAATTGATATGCAGCAGTTTTTAATTGTCTCTTCTCATAACATTTTAGATTAATCTGATTCTCCCAATATAGTCTACTAAACACTTAATTTTTGTATTAGTATTGTAACGTTTTTATTTATATGGGTGAAGTGTAAAACAGACAAATATTATTAACAAAAGAATACGTTTATTAAACGATATATAATTAAGGATTAAATATTAAAAGATAATAAAAACAACTAACACTATGATTAAATAATTATAAACACTAAGAATATTATTAAATGCTTAAACACTACGATTATTTATCTAACTAATATTTATATCACTGCACTTATTTATATAACTACATTTATTTATGTTAACAACTGTTAAACTGTTTATTTATATCACCGAGTTCATATCTGGTTGCTTGTATATATGAGACTATCTCCCGCTGTTCTCCCGACGGTATTTATACAGCCCCTATCATTCTAGAGCTCTTCTAAAGCGACAATGACTCGTATACAAAGAAATGAGGTCACGGCGCAATTAACCTGTCTCAGCGCATCGGGGATTGTATTATCGCTCTGGTACGTTCTTTCGAAGGGATTACGTCATTGTTCGCGAACATGCTATCAGTAGCGGCGCATGCATACTTTTCTCTCAGGGGCGCACGTCACACTGCCCCCTCCTTAAGACTGTTTCGTCCCGGAACAGTTCTCGATGGCAATATCTGCACGTATTACCCTTGGTACATTTGGAAGTCCACGTGGTACACCAAACCCGCATACACACTCTTTAACTAAGGTTTCAGCGACCGTGATGGCTTCCTGGTAGATAGGCTTCAACCTACTTGGTGAAGTAGTCCATGACAACCACGATGTATTTATTTCCGTCTTCTCTTTCTGGAACTGGTCCGGCCACGTCAATCGCAATGCGCTCAAATGGACTGCCAACGTTGTATTGACGCATTGGACTTTTCGTCGTCTATGAGGGCCGTTGCTTCCAGCGCAAACCACACATTTCTTCCACCAGTCTTTAACGTTTTCCTTGCACTTAACCCAGTAAAATCGCTGACGCAATCTTTCTAATGTTTTGTTGACTCCCAAATGGCCACCTCCAGATCCGCCATGGATCTCTTTTAACACGTCTGGTACTCTACTCTTAGGAATGACCAACTGAGTTCTCTTCTCAGTTCCATGGCATTCTCAACCACACGCTTTAACAGGCCATCAATCACCATGGAGTCACATTGCGCCCAGTACGATTTTACAATCTGACTCTCGTTGCTTTCCATTCCAATAATATTTTCAAAGTCGGGTCCTTGCGTAGTCCATCGGGCTGCCAACTATCGTTGACTACTGTTATTCTGGCAATGGTGCAATGTTTTTCTCCTAGTCGACTACCATATTTGCCTCCCTTAGCATGGCCTTCTGAACAATGTGTCGACGTTACTTGCCTTTCTTTCAAGTTCCTTTCTCTGTCTTGGCTTTCTTCTTCCTTGTGGTGAGAGGTATGGCATTGTCGTCATCGTTATCTATCTCGAGTTTTCGTTTCCCACTCGAGCTGTCTATACGAATCGCCAAGGGCACGTCTTCCCCGCTGTCTTCAGGCCCCATTCCAAAGTCCTTAGATTGCAATCGCAGCTGCTCGTCGGAGAACTATTCATTTCCGGTTGGCTGTCCTCTACATCTGGAATTTCTTCCTAGATTTCTTCTGTAATTCCTTGCTAAACACGCTCTCTTTCTCTCTCGCGTTCTCTTTTTTTTCTTTTTTTTTTCGCTTCCGTCTTCTTTCTTCATATCCATCCTTGACATCAACGTATTCGTCCTTCACCTCTAGTATTTCTGCCTACATTTCTTTTTTTTTTAATTTCTTACTGAGCACGCACTTTTTCTCTCAGGCGTTCTCTTTCTTTTTCGCTTCCGTCTTCTTTTGTAATCGTGGAGTTTCTTTCTTCTTGCAAACGCTTCATTTGTAATTCGTCGCACTTTTTTCATCTATGCCTTCGGTGTTTACATTTCCCTTGGCATAAATATTACGCACTCGCGATTGATTACTTGAAACTTGTTTGGCAGCTTCACGATCTGATACATATGAGGGTGCATCACCCATAGTTTTTGGGCGGCCGAATTGTAGTGCTTGTTGAGTAATGCTATCTCGTACTCCAGACATGAGTGCCTGAGTGGCCAGGTACTCCAAATCGCTGTCAGAAGCCGTAGAATGTGCGAGACGACCCAAACGACCCACGTTGGCCCCAAACTCCAGAAGGCTTTCTTCAATTTTTCTAGAAGTCTTCTCCAATCCTTGTTCGAATATTTGCTCCAGTAATCCAGAATTTTTCAATTTCCGCTCCAACATTTGCTCCGTAATTCCAGAATTCTTCTCCAATTTCCGCTCCAACATTTGCTCCATGATTCCAGAATTCTACTGTACTCTTCCAGAATTCACCTCCAATTCCTCTTCCAATTTCTGCTCAAAAATTCCAGAATCTTCTTCAGCTTTTCTAGAACTCTCATTCAATTCACGTTCCATTGTTCTAGAATGTTCCATTAATTCTTCGTCCAGTACTCCGGAATTTTCCTCCGCTTTTCTAGAACCTTCATGCAATTCCTTTTCCAATGTTCTAGAATGTTCCTTTAATTCTTCTTCCAGTGCTCCGGAACTTTCCGCCGGTTTTGTAGAACTTTCATGCAATACCCGATCCAAACGTCTAGAACTTTCTTCCCATATTTTCTTTAATCTTTTACAATCGTCTATAAATTTACGAATGTCGGACACCTCATCCGGAATTTCAAATATGTAATCTTCAGGATTTTCACCAGAATCGATTAATGCTTGCCGCAGTCTTTCTTGATGCTCTATCTTCTTTCCTGTTGCTTCCAAATCTCGTTCTTCCAGTTCCGTCTTGAGATCACATACTTTTAATTCACTTAATTTTAATAGTTTAGGAGGCATTTTATTTATTATTATTTATTTACACTTCACAGTTTAACAACCCCACACCTGACACCAATTGTAACGTTTTTATTTATATGGGTGAAGTGTAAAACAGACAAATATTATTAACAAAAGAATACGTTTATTAAACGATATATAATTAAGGATTAAATATTAAAAGATAATAAAAATAACTAACACTATGATTAAATAATTATAAACACTAAGAATATTATTAAATGCTTAAACACTACGATTATTTATCTAACTAATATTTATATCACTGCACTTATTTATATAACTACATTCATTTATGTTAACAACTGTTAAACTGTTTATTTATATCACCGAGTTCATATCTGGTTGCTTGTATATATGAGACTATCTCCCGCTGTTCTCCCGACGGTATTTATACAGCCCCTATCATTCTAGAACTCTTCTAAAGCGACAATGACCCGTATACAAAGGAATGAGGTCACGGCGCAATTAACCTGTCTCAGCGCATCGGGGATTATATTATCGCTCTGGTACGTTCTTTCGAAGGGATTACGTCATTGTTCGCGAACATGCTATCAGTAGCGGCGCATGCATACTTTTCTCTCAGGGGCGTACGTCACAGTATTCTACAGCGGTATTTGTTGAATAGAAGTTTCCCGAGTTTTTTCTATCTAGAACTAAGTAAAATATTTCACATTTATTATTTTCATTCTTTTTGAATACTTACAACACATCTAATTTATTTTCTCATGACTGCAATTTATTTTAATGTTAATATATCCTTCAAATTTCTTATTAATCCAAAAATATTTCCTCTTCAAGATTTAAATTTATTACATGTCAAATATGTCACCACATTGGTCAAGTTAGAAATATATTTTTTTTATTTAGTTATTTATGGCACATTTGGCAACACTTTTCTTGTACATATGAACTGTCAAATATTATAATTTTTAAATACAATGTTTTAAGACTTTTTTACCTGTGTGAAATAATTGCCCATTCTCATCATTTATGATTTTGTATTTAGTTTCTTTCAAATACTACTCATTATACAAATATTTCCATTTAAAGGTTCAAATTGACATATCAAATGTGACACATGACAGCGTTTATCTTCTTAAATTTTTCCATGTATTCTACGATCCATTATTTCAATTTCAAAAATTTCCACATTTAATATTTTTTTACTAAAAAACTAGGAAATCCAAATTAGGAAATCAAGTTGAGTTTGTCTCTACAATATGAAACAATTTTCATTAAAATCGGTCAAGCCGTATAGGCTATGGCGGCGAACAAAATTTTCCCGGTCGTCATGATGAAAGAAACTATATAACTATAGATAGTGAATCTATTCTAATAGTATAAGGATATATATATATATATATATATATATATATATATATATATATATATATATATATATATATATACAGGGTGGAAACGAACTTTATGTCATAAATTTAAGGGTGAGTAGTATGACATGTGTAGATTACGAAACTGAAAGATTTTTTTTTAAATTCGAAAAACGAAAATTCGACTTTTCTTAAGGAAACTTTTTTTTACTGCTGTTTTAATTCATATTTCATTAGAAATATGGTTATCAAAAATACATTCAAAATTAGTTGTATAAGGTATTATTCTAAATAATTAAATGAAATAGCATTTTTAACGAAAATAATTGTGTAATAGATAAAATAATGCAAATGCGTTGCCAGTGGTCCAGTGGTACCCAAAATGTTGGTTTCATGAAAACTACCCTTAAATATGTGAATTTTAAAAAAATTCTTTCTATTTCGTAATCTACATATGTCATACTACTCACCCTTAAATTTATGACATTAAGTTCGTTTCCACCCTGTATATATATATATATATATATATATATATATATATATATATATATATATATATATATATATATATATATATATATTAACAAACTGTAGTATATAAAGTTTTTATTTATAAAAATCTTTCCGATGATCGATTTCGGCTATGGATGGCCATCTTGGGGTCGAGAGCTAAAAATATTTTTGTTACAGAGTATCGAAATAAATATGGAAGTTAAATAAAAGTTAAGTTTATAATTTAGTTTTAGGGAAACAAGAAAGTTAACAAAAGGTTAAGTTTATATTTTATATGAAAATTGTTCTTTTGGAAACATGTGGTTTTTGGAAAAAGATTTTTGGGGTTATGAAATGGTGTGTAAATGCAACTATCATGATTTATTGAAGTAACAAATATATCTTTGATTTATTGAAGTAACAAATATATCTTACCGTCAAGAAAAGTTAAAGTAATATTAACATTGTTGAAATTAGTTGGAAAATTGATGAAGTTTGAAAATGTTTTGAAAGAGTCAGGAGATGGAAATGAACTATAAATTTCTTTACATATGGAAGGCGGATGTGGAGTAGTTGGAATTGGTAGTAGATGGCGTTAAATTTGAATATTTATATTTAAGAGGCGATAAAAGGCGGTAAAAATTTAAACATATGGTGTCCTGGAAAAGAGATAGTTTCATTTAATAAATTGTTATCGTTTTTTAGGTGGGAGAGTATTTCATATTTTTCTAGTAAATGTAGTTTATGATAGTTAGTTTCTGCATATAAATTGTCGGGTATTATTGTGCGGTTTTCTTGTTCTAAATGTGTGCCGAGGGCTGAAAGTGGTCTGTTTTTTTGATACTCTTTGAAGCGTGTATATAAGTTACGGGATGTGAGGCCTATGTATAATTTGTTACAAGTATTACAAGAAATTTTATTATACTCCGCTTTTTTGCAAAGGATTTATTTTTGGTTTGGTGTTACTTAGGATATTATAAAGGTTTGGTTGTGATTTCGAGACTAGTGAGATGTAGTGTTTATCTTTTGTATTTTTTAAATTGTTGTGTATGTGATTGTGGTTAAATATTTATTGTTTTTTGTTTTTGTGGGTGTGTAAATTTTGTTGTTAATTAGGTGTTTATATTTAATAATATTGTATAAATGTTCTATTTTTTCTATTGGGTATTGATTATTTAATGCTATTTGTACTATGTTGTAATATTCTTTGGTATAATTAGATATCTAATTATACACGCACACACACAAACACATCCATACAGACATCATCGTAAAAATAGTAATATCGTAATGTAGAGACCCTAAAACGTGGTTATTCATTGAAAACGCACCACCGAATTTTTTGACCAAAGACAATAGCTTTCTTACCTAAAGGTGACGGAAGTTAAAAATACGCAACAAGCCACGAAAATAAATTACAAGTTCATCCAAACGAGCTAGCAATCGATTTACTGAACAATGAAGACATCCTCCAAAAGTTAAAAGGAACATGCCGTCAGATCTCAAATCCATATAACCCTATTAATTAAATGATTATTCATATACTGAGGAAGCTCCAATGGGAACTTACATGTACATAAATAGATATAATTTGCTTGTTGATCTATATAGGGTCAGATATAAATAAAGTAAATATAATAAAAAAATAGTCAATAAATTTATTAAAAATTCCGTCGTGGCCGACTAGCTTAGAAAATGTAAATTTTAATATTGATATGCGCCTAAAATTCATACCCAAAATATTGATTTTTTTTGTCTCCTTCACATAGTAGTTACGAGTTTCATTAAGAATCTAAAATTTAATATTTGATTCTCTTTCTTTTTTTCCTTTTCTAGGTATACAGTGGATGTAATCTGTTCTTGTGCTTTTGGTGTGGAAGGCGGATGTTTGAAGAATCCTAATTCTGAATTTATCCGTCATGCAAAAATGATATTTACCACGAAGATTGTGGACAATCTCCGCATGGCTATCACCTTGTCTGCCCCTGTCATTGCCAAAATGTTCAAGATCCAACTTTTCAACCCCACGGCTTCAAGTTTCTTCCGTAAGGTGGTATACGATACAGTGAACTACAGAGAACAAAATGGAATAGAGAGGCAAGATTTCCTTAATCTGATGATTCGGTAAGTGAACGATAATATCATTACTTGTGAGTTGTTAGAAACAAGTAAATGTCATAGAATAGCAATGACACGTATTATCTAGTAGTAACTAGAACTACTCATTAATGTAACCAAAGTCGACTTACATTAATTCTTAACCGTATAATTAAGAAAAAAAAATAGAACTGTCATTAACCGACAAAAATTGGAACCGAATACCTGGATAATAAAATCGACGTTTAGAACCAATTCCAAATACCCAATTAAACTAAACTTTAGCATTAAACTAAACTGAAATAGATGTAGAAATCGAGAAAATATCTTTTCATGTTAGCGGGACCGGACGGTGTGTATAAAATTATGTTATCTTATGAAAATCCCACTGGTAGGTTGATGTAACTATAACTATTTCACAAATTACAAATTTTTCCTTCATATTAATAAATTTGTTCTTTATATAGGGATTCATTAGGTACTGTGTAATACCTATGCAAGGGATTGAATTACAAATATAATTATGTAATATTAAATGTTTCGGTTTTAAAAACTAGTCTAGATTCATAGTTTGGGAATTAAGAACTGGGTAAATATAAATTCAAATAACCGAATAATCAAATTTAATTAATAATAACATTGTTGGAAAAACTGATTGATTTATAAATCAGAATATGACAGGATTTGGCGAACAATTGATAAAATAAAATAATTCAGTGAATACAGATATAGTTGAAAAAGAAAAAATGCAGTATAATAAATTTCGCAAAGCACATGAAACCATTAACAGGCGAGTTAGATTGGCCTATTTGGAAACGGATAATAAGAGATCTTCTTGACTATCATGATGGAACGTTAGATGTAATCGATGGTCGGTTAGTGAAACCAGGCTTGCTAGCAGAAGATTTAACAGAAGCACAAATTAGACAAAATAAAGAGAAATGTGATTTGTATCGCAAAGCAAATAGCTATACTAAATCCATTATTATCAGTGCACTTACGGACAATGTATATCAAAAAGTAATGGATAAGGACACAGCTCAAGAAACTTGGGAAGCTTTAAAGCAGAATTTTGAAACTACATCTAAAGATCAATTATTCAAGATTTGTACTGATTTCTTTGGATTCAGTTGGACTTCAGGAGAAGATGTTTCCACACACGCAGCTAAATTAAAGAGTTTATGGAATGAATTAAATAATGGTCTCAAAGCAAAAGGTGAAAGTATTCTACCCGAATTAATATTAGTATGTAAAATTTTATATATTTTGCCAAACAATTTTTAGACTTTTAGGTCGAGTTGGATGTTACTGACCAGTGACGAAAACAAAACACTTGATGAGCTAACGTCGCAACTTTGTATGTTTGAAGGGAATTTCACAAAGTGTACGGATAGTTCAAGAGGCATTAGAGGCAAAAGCTTTAAATAAAAATACAAATTATTATCAAAAACGAGTTAAAAAAGAAGATTAAATAAAATTGACTTTTGGACTTCCATTATCTTTATTAACAAAAACACAAATTGTCACAACGTTTCGGTAGCTGATATCTGCTGCCGTCATCAGGTGAACTGATACTAACTAATTCCTAATATTCCGAGTCTTAATCTAGTGTTATGAGGGTGGTCAAGCGTGGTTGGGAGTTCAAGTGTATCTGGTGATCCATGATTGGTTGTTGTTTCCTGTGCAATGGACTGTGACGGTTCTTCAATTGGTGGTTCCCTGGTTATAATCTTCAATGAAGTGTTTTGAGAAATGATCTTCTTCCAATGTGGTTTGATTTCTACACTGGCATGGCTGAAGACCTTTTCCCGGTTTATCATGATGTATGCGGCCTCTTTAAACTTTCATTTGAAAGTATGATCCTCTTTGGAGATGATTTCCGCGTTGTCCCATAAAATTCTATGATGGTTTTCCCATGAGTGGTCTGCAATTCCGGATTTCGATGTTTGACATTCCATGCGGTATTCAGGCTGCAGGAAAAGAAGTATTGAAAGCACTAGGATCAGGCACAATTAGAGTACTGTCAAATGTCAGAAATAAGAAATGAGAAATTTCATTAAATGACGTGTGGTACGTTCCTAAAATCACAAAAAAATATTTTCCGTTTTAGCCGCTCAAGATAGACATCAAAACAATGAATTTAAGTCAACTGTTACGAAATGCTGGCTGACAGTAAATGGCGAAATAGTGTTGTATGGAGTTCCTCAAATAAAAGGAACGCTCTACAAAGCAAAGATTGAGTCGATTGTACCACAGAAAAACATTGAAATTAATTTTATCTCAACAGATTTGTCCATATTGCAGTTATATCACAAGAGATGGGGTCATCAAAACAACTATCACGTTAAAATAATGCTACAACGTCAGTTTGGTGTCAATGTCAAAGTGGACAAAGAAATCTGTGAACCTTGGATTTACGCTCATAGTTTACCTTTTGGAACCAGGGATAGAGTAAAGAAACCAGGTGAGTTAATTTCATGTGATGTATGTGGACCATTTTCTGAATCTTTCCAGAAAAAGCGATATTTAGTTGTGTATAAAGATTGTTACAAGAAGTTTCGCTGTGGATATTTTATTAGAGAGAAATCAGAAGTTAAGAATACATTGAAACATATGATTGCACATACAAAAACATTAGGCCATACTATCAAGGAATTATTAAGTGACAACGGTGGGGTATTTGATAATGCAAATGTTAAATAAGTCATACAATCAGAAGGAATTTATAAAGATTAACGGCACCGCATTCACCCGAACAAAACGGAGGAAGTGAACGTGAAAACCACACAATAGTAGAAATGGAACGAACTTTCAGGTACTCCAATTTAGAAGCAAGTTTTCCAGAAGCTATGTGGGCAGAATTAGTTAATATTGCTATATATGTATTAAACCAAACAGGAAAATCATCAGTTGATGATATTAGTCCATATGAATTATGGATAGGCAAAAAGCCAAGAATTAATCATTTAAGAATTATTGGATTAACATGTTATTCTCATATACAGAAACAAAAAAGGAAAATGGATAAAAAAGCAGAGAAAGGATTTTTAGTAGGATATGATGGTGATGAAAGATACAGAATTTGAGTAAGAGAAAGTCATAAAATTATTTTGTCGAGAGATGTTCAATTTCAGAAAAAGCCCAGTAATTGTGAAGAAAAAATAAAATTACCATTTCGAAATCCAGAGTCTAAAAACTACGAAGAAGATCAAGAAAATGAAGAAGATATATAAAATAATGAGGAAAGAAATGATGTACATGAAACATATGAAACTGAATTTGTAAATAATGAAGATAAAAATACTAAATCTGAAGAAGAAAATAATACGTTAATTAACAGAAATCTTAGAGATCGCTCAACAATTAGAAAACCTTGTCGATTTGCAGATTATATTTTATTATATTTATTTATTTTAGTTTATCAGTAGAAGATATAGATCCTCAAACATACCAAGAAGCTATAAATAGTGAAGAAAATACAAAATGGAAGAAACCAATGGAAAGTGAAATTAATTCTCTAAAAGAAAATCAAACAAGAATTAAGAACAGAATTCAAAATTTCAACAAAGTCTGCGGAATTTTATTTAGGACTTGAAATTGAAGTTTAAAAATAAGTCAGAAAACACATGCAAGAAAAATTCTAGAACGCTTCAATTTTTTGGAATGTAACCCAGTTTCAACACCCATGTTACATTATCCCGAAATCAGGAAAAGAAAATAAAAAATTGCAAGATTTTCCATAAAGACAAGCAGTTGGTGCTCTTATGTATCTTACGCTTAGAACCAGGCCTGATTTGGCGTTCTGTGTTGGGTTTCTTTTAAGATTGCTTGAGAATCCAACTTTTGAAGATATTGCAAGTTTGAAAGGAGTGTTTCGATATGTTGCAGGAACTTTAGATAAAGGCATCGTCTATTTTTCAGATGGAAATAAAAGAACTCTACAAATCTACAGCGACGCAGACTTCAGAGGATACGCGAAGACGGGACGATCTACTTCAGGTGTAGTCACTACGTATGCAGGAGGAACAGTATCGTGGATGAGTCAGAGACAAGCTACAGTACACACCTCGACTACTGAAGCTGAGATTGTCGCAGTAAATGAAGCAGCAAAAGAAATTATATGGCTGAACAGACTATACAAAGAAATAACAACAATGAAACAGATTCCTGTACTACAAGTAGATAATTTAGCAGCGGTGAGATTAGCAGAGAATCCAGAGTTTCATTGTCGTATCAAACACATAGAAATCAATCATTTCTTCATCAGAGAAAAGATTTTACAAGGAAAATTAGAAATTCAATAAATTTCAACAGAGAAACTAGCTGACGTTATGACCAAGCCACTATCAAGAGTTCGTCTTCAGACCCTATGCGATCATATGGGATTGCAGTTACAGTTCATATATTCTTTGAATTGTATTTATCTTTGAATTATTTTATATTATCAAGGGAAAGTATTGAAATAATTGATAAAATAAAATAATTCAGTGAATATAGATATCGTATAATATCAAATGTAGTTTATGTCAATCTGATTCAATAAATATATACTATTGAAATAATATTTTCAAATATCATAAAATATAACATATCATTTAAAACTGCCAACACTGAAATCTCGAAAACTAGAAGAGCTACAACTTCATTTATATGCTAAATAGGGGTTTTGTGCCCTTTGGAAAGCTATCTTAAATGTACTTCTAAGAAAAACTATTATTCTAGTATTTAAAGACGCGGGCAGAGCCAATAAGTCACTCCGATCAAAAGTACGACTTTTTTGTTTGCGAATTACCTAGTTCAAAATTTTACAGCTAACGTAAATTAGGTAGTATTGCATTTTCTTCAAATAGTTATTTTTTATTTGTACATTTCCCTATCATTTATCTTTAGATGCCTAATCACAAATTATAATTATTTATTTCAAAATAAATCAATTTTGATTTAAATGTAGAAGGCCGTAGGTGATAATAAATTTATGGCCATAGTTATGCTACTTTCTTTTACACAAAATTGGACGTTTCGGACAACATTTGTCCATCCTCAGCAAATGGATAATAAACAAATTTTGTTACAATCGCAAGTGAAAGTGCTTAAGTTACATTTTGTTAAACTACATATTACAAGTAGTTGAAGCCCAAATTTTGTCAAGAATTAAAGCACAAAACATAACAAAAGTTAACATGTTAACTTTTGTTTGTATTCCAGCATTTCAAAATTGTAAACAATTATTATTTTCATGTTCTTCAATGAGACTATTGTAAATTTAAACTTCACATTATTGTAAGTTTTCATACTAAATGTTAACTGCTTTACTTTGTTACATTTTTGTATAACTTTACAACAGCCTGAGGAAGGATTAAAATCCGAAAACTCGATGAAATACCTCAGAACGAACCATACTTATTGCCATTTCATTGATTTCCTACGAAATTTATTACTATAATTCAAACAGTAACAGATATTTACCATGTATATACAGGTGTATTCATACTTCGAGCAAAAAATTAAGGGATATATACTATATGACGTACTGATCATGGAACAAACATTTTTTTTTTAATTCGCGAAAAAAATTGCATCGTATTTAAAGTGAACATTTTTTTACCACTGGTTGATAACTATTCTTAATAATTTTATTTATCTCTACTACAATACAAGTAATTGTTTACACAACGCGTAAGATATGTGATGTGTTGCTGGTTTCCTGGTTTATTGTTTCAATTTTGCAGTGTAGTGCAGTGTTTATGAAAATGAATGCATAGAGTAATAATGAGTTGGTGGGTATGATGTTAGTTTATGGAGAAGCAGGACAAAATTCATTATTGGCACGACGTTTGTATGCGGAACCGTTTGAGACATTAGGCGATTTTCCGCAGCAAACCAAAGTGATTTGGTTAATGAATTTTATAAATATAAATTCATATAACTAATATACTTCACCGTCGTTTCAAATTGACCGCCGATTAAACCTAGGTTTAAACAAAGTAATTTCCCGCGATCGAAGAATATTTCCGAGTTACGAGTATCTCGCCATTCAGTGTGGTAAATTTCGAGGGATACAATTATCACCCATTTCACTTTCAACATGGTAAGGGTTAGCAGAACCTGACCATTATTATCCAGTAATGTTTTGTGAATGGCTTTTGCAACAACATGCCTTAACCACTAATTTCCCCTCATACATAATATTTTCTGATGAAGCCAACTTTTACGCGAGAGGGAATTCATTATTATTGTTAGAGGTAGTTTCCAGTATCGCTTTTCAATAAATATTTGGCGTGGTATTGTAAATAGCATATTACTAGGGCTGTACATTCTACCAACTAGGATGAATGCTAATAATTATTTATTACTTTTGCAAAATAATCTTCCTGAGTTATCAGAGGATGTATCTTTTAATGTGCGTGAGCGGGCATGGTTTCAGTATGATGTGCGTGAATATTGAAATCAAATTTTTACTTAATTTTTATAAGGTTTTTTACGTAGAATATCGTGGCGTAATTAGCTTTTTCGAAAACTTAATAATTACCGAAATATAACACAAACATAAAAGTTTTTGAATGGGAACATATTGTATTGTATTATTTCATAAGCTTTTCAACGACGTATAATAAGTCTACAATCTTTTGTTCTAAACATGAATAAAAGATGAATTATTAATTTCTTAGGGTGAAAAAATTGAAATTTATTAAGAAATAAATGAAAAAATCAATTATAGATCATCATTTGTTTATTTTGATTCTATGTTTATTAAGTAAGTTCTAAAAATTATCTTTAGTCAATTATTTTCGGATTACTTAATTTACTTTATATCGGCGTTACGGTTGGCTTTGACACAATTTAAAAAATGTGGTTTAACATGTTTTCCTATTGTGTCCAGCACAATACCTCTCGTCAGTTCCCTTTTTGGGTTACATAAGTATTATATTTAACATTTCTTGTATACTTACACTCTACATCAAAAATTCTACTTATAACTATTCTTTATATTTAGATTTTTTAATTATAAATTCATTCCATGAAAAATTTTTGTCCTACTCTTCTAATTTTTTGAGATGTTTCCAATTCATTGTCAGGATTCACAGTATTTCTGACGGGTATATTTATGTAATATACCTATAACTTTAAATATTTAACTTAATACAATAAGAAAAAATATATGTATGTACTTCTCAGAAAAAGACTTCAGTAATGTTTCCGGATTTCAGACATTGACAGGTGCATTCACATTTATCTGTCAGTTATAGACATTTTAATTTTTCAATTGGTTTCCATGGCATTATTTGGGCTGTGAGATTCATTACAACAGATTATTTTATATGTTATATTATTTTATATCTAAATCAATAAAAGATACAATAAAATATTTAAATGTATCAGAGAATTTAATTTTCTTTAATATTTGTAAGAACAAAAAATAATATTTAGAAGTTTTTTTTTAAGAATCTGCTATTTTCGGCTGTCCAATTACCCATTAATATCCGATTGAGAAATATGTAGTTAAACAGATATTACGTCTTCTAGTTTTTGAGAAATCGTCCGTTCAACACACACACACACACACACATACACACACGCACACTCATACACACACGAACACACACACACACATCATCATCTTAAAAATATTAAAATCGGATTGTATGGACCTTAAAACGTGCTTATTCATTAAAATCTGGATATGTAATTTTTAGCATGAATCCAATACCTCTCTTAACGAGAGGTAGTAAATTAGAAAATGAATATGAATAAAGAAAATAATATTAGAAATAATCAATTGACGATATGCAATTGTATTTTTCATTTGTTTCTTAATAGTTTTCAATTTTTCACTTCTATAAATCTATTCAAGTGTGAAATAAGATAATGTAGACTTGTTACACATCGTTGAAAAGCTTATAAAATAAGGAAAAAGATTTTCAACATATGTTCCCGTTTAAAAGATATATTTGTGTTATATATTGAGAATTATTAAGTTTTGAAACAATCTAATTACACTACGATATTCTATGTAAAAAACCATATGACAATAATTATTTAAACATTTTTTCTTTATCTCTCATAATAAGCGAGACACTACGTATTAAATAAGCGAAAATCAAATTTTAGCCTGTAGCCTGTAGCCTGCAGCTCAAAAACAAAAGACGATAGAAAATACCTGTGGTATCTCAAAATGCTTTTCATATAAGGAACTCGAATTTGCTTCACCCTCTACATAAAGATTTTAGTAAGTTACTTAGTCCTATATATACGATAATAATAAATCAAGTTTATTTATTACTATGCATATAATAAATATGTATGCATAATAAAAATATTACTATTTCGGAGATAGTGCAGTGACTAGAAGAAGTAATCATTTCAAATATATTCTGTTTTATATGAAGCATAAATTCAATGTTAAAAATAAATTTCAAATAGCAATTTAAAAACATAACAAACTTTCTTAAGTTAATTTTTAAAAGATTTATATTTAACATTAAAAGAAGCATTTACGGTTCATGGAGAACCAAAAAGCGCGAATCATCGGTAATCCACTTGTGCTCTCAAACCCTTTTCGGATTAACATTGTTGAAGCTCCACGTGTGATACTGCTTGCATCATTATCGAAAGTCTGCTGAATCTTTCGAATTGTTGCAAAATTTAATGCCAAACCATTGCTCACGTCGTTCCATCATTATTCCGCGCAAAGTAAAATTCGACATTCCTTCATATACAGGCTGATTGGCAGTAATTGAAGCTCTTTGTAGGAAGAAAAAATTCAGATATGTACAAGAAAGTACCCTTCACCTCCTAAGAACAACTACCGTGCTTCATTTGTTTCCGCGGTAAAAATCAGATTGGATATTTTTTAACAGATTCATTTGTAAGAATATTTATTTTTAAATATGTTTTACTTATAATGCTTTGGAATACCATGTTTATCTCACTCGGCTTTGCGGGGTATATCGCAAAGCTTTGATCATAATTTTATTGGCCATTTTCCAGTATTGGATCGAATAATTTGACATACGTTTCCTTTATTTAAATCGATATACCCGAGGCTAAGATCTCCCCTTGTCAGGTTACAGTCAATACGAGTTATGTCTGTTACAGGAAAAGTAGACAATGAGATAATGGGCACATTGTTGGTAAATGTAGATATTTGCCAAAACCTACTTGTTTCTTGCAATTCAACCAAACTCAACAACAATAACCTCAGCTAACGCACAAAAGTCATTCTTGGAAAGTTCGGGGTGAGTTTTGTGCGTTAAGTGAGGTTATTGTTATATATTTAGTTGAAATGCACGCAAAAACAATGTTAAGCGAATCTCTACATTTGCCGGGCATGCACATTATCCCAATATGTACATTTACCGTAACATATATATTTTAAAGAAATTGTACAATTCTAATTAAATAAGAAATTAAAGAAATTGAGAAAAAACGTTTTTTCGGACAACAATAATAGTAAATGTTAGTATGTAAAAATATAATAATTAGAAATATTAATTATTCTTAAATATATGATTTCAAAAATAAATGAGTTTAAACGAAGTATGTAGATGTATTTTTTTTTTTGACAGATTGAAGAACAATATGTCCATCAAGGATGGCGAGGAAAGAACCAAAACAATTATTAACGATGGCTCGGAAAAAATAACTATGGACAACGTAGCACCTCAGTGCTTCTTGTTTTTTGTAGCTGGATTTGAAACCACCTCGGCAAGCATACAATTTATGATGTATGAGTTAGCGAAAAATGCAGATATCCAGGTTAATGTCAGGGCGAACGTGAAAGATACTATGGCCCGAAATAATGGAGAACTAAGCTATGACTCAGTCAGAGAGATGAGATATTTGGAAAATGTATTTTATGGTAAATACTTAAACTTTGTAATTTCACTTAGTAAAAAATGTTGTTTGCATAAATCATGAATTTTCTAATCAAATTTTAAATGTTTGTAGGCCTAGTTGTACTCGTAGTAGTAATAAGTTTTACGTCACTGATGGAAACAATTTTCAAGCTGTTTACAAACGAATTACCTTAGAATTTTCATTAATTTATAATTATTTTTCATCGTTTCTAATAATAATCTCAAGAAAAATATCTTCTGTCATTTGTTAGTGGCCATAAACGTTATTAATGTATTATTATTACAAATTGTTTAAATGGTTCAGCTAGTCTACATTTAATTTTTTCAGAGACTGTCAGAAAATATCCAGTAGTTATTATGTTGAATAGAGCATGTACTGAAGATTTCACTATTCCTGGTACTGATATAGTTATTGAGAAAGGCACTAAAGCAGTGCTATCCACTTTAGGAATTCACATGGACCCAGAATTTTATCCTGACCCTGAAAAGTTTGACCCAGATCGCTTCACAGACGAAGAGAAAGCGAAAAGGCCAGCATATGTGTTTCTACCATTTGGAGACGGTCCTCGTATATGCCCAGGTAGGATAATATTAATTTTATTTTGCACTGGTCTATCAATGGCAATTTTTAAAACTGAATATACATGAGTAAAATAAAAGAATGAGTATAATACGACTACGTAATGTTTATATTCGTAATCTAAACTCAATTTTAAAAATAAAAGGCGATTGTCATATACTTAAACTGCATTAAAAATTATGATAATTATAATTTTGTAGCACTGAAACATATTATAGACTGGAACTCGCATAGTCTATCACGTTCGAGATGAACCGAATATAACCGTGTAGTCATATACAATCCTCCTTGCTACATTTTATTTAAAACACCATGATCACTAACCGCTCCGCACAGCGCCGCACTGTTGGGAGTATTTTTCGTTAACTCACGAATTGTCCCGATGTTTTTTGTACGTAAAATGATAAATTTTAGCGTTTTTTATATATTCCATATGTGTCTGGTTATTGAAAATTTTTAATAAACATATCCCAGAATTTCAAATTTTGTGATATTAGACTCGTATATGCGCTTCGTATTAAGGAAACCAATAACTACAGTTATTTAGTTGGCTGACGTATAAATAATATTACATAAATATTGCATCCTAAAATTTACATTTACAACCCCATGTCATGTAATTAGGACTTAAAATCCTGAGGATCATGAGATGGGCCTTGTCTCCTAGCCCACATTCGAAATTTGCGAGGTGGGCATAATGCGAACCTATAATTTTGAATGTATTAACTTTGTGGAAGACTAAAAACTTATATCGTTAGTTATTCACCAAAATTAATATTTTGTTCAAATCAGTAAAATTTATACAAATATAGGTTTTATAAGTACATAGATAAAAAATCTGATGTGACCAACACAATACCTCCCGCCATTTACCTATGGAGCCTCGTTGCCGCGTGCTTGATGTCTGGTCGCGAATCTGGGGAATCCGATTCGATCCCGATCAACGCCAAATAATTCGAATTTTAAATGGCATAAAATTAACTCTTGTGGTAAACGCCCGCACAATACAAATATGTTATCATCATTACCGAAATGTGTGTACAAATCAGATTAGCACACCCAGCAATGGATAATATGCCGTGATAATATATTTATTTATTTCTGTATTTAAATACATATCTTACTAATGCTAGAAATTATGTATAATAAGTTCCTTTCCATAAAACTATTGTTCTATTTACAATTTTCCTTTTAAAACGTTACTATTATTAATTTGAAATGATTTTTTTTTTGACTGACATTTATCTGTCAGTTACATACATTTGAGCTAAACTATGTAACCATGGAAATGTGTTTAATGCATAAGCTCCGAGATATAATTTTTATACTACTTTATAAATTTATCCATAAAATATATAGAAAAACTATTAAAGCAAACCTGTAGAAAATTGAATAATTTTTAATTTTTATAATAACAAATTGCGAAAAAAATACATTTAAAGATATTTTTGAAGAAAAACTATTTCGAGCTTCAAGTAATCTGCCATTTCCGGTTATCCGATTGCCACCAAAATCTAATGGCTTCTTTCCATATTAGAATAAGGTAGAAATATATGGTTTCAAAACTGTCTGAATGTTAGTATTTAAATTAGAGCGTAAAGAGGATCCACACACACACACACTCACGCACACACATACACACACACATACACACATACACAGACATCATCGTTAAAATGTTAAAATTGGATTCTAGGGACCTCAAAACGTGGTCATTTACCAAAATCTCGATATGCGATTTTTAGCACGAACCCTATACCTCTCTTACCAAGGGTAGCGGCAGGATAATATTATGTAACTGTCAATGTACTACCTCACCTCAAAATTTAAGTTTGGTCGTAGCCAAAGGTTTGTTTTTATATAAAAAGAAAAATATAGTAATTACTGGCGCTCAAATCTCTTTAACCTTCAAATATAAACAAACGTATTTATAAATGCTCGGGATGTGGATGTGGGTCCATTAAAGTAAAATAGTATGTAAATTAAATTTTAACTTACTCCGTTAATGCTTGTCTTTATAAATATCAAAAGAATAATTTAAGCCACCACCATAACTAATATGTAATGCAGTTCACCTAACACCCTATAAAGTGCTTCTCGAAATGAATAGTATAAATGCTTATATTTTTGATACAAGTAATAATTCCGGTAAGAAATACTTTGCGCAAGACAAAGAGCTGTTTGAGGCATTGCTTCATGCTAAATGCACTGAGTGCGTAAATGATAAAAGATAATCGCTTTACCTTCCACGCGGCCCTATAGAGGCCGATACCATACATGAATAGAATTGATAAATTTTTATAAGTAGGTTCACGACATTACTGCATATTTTTGCAAGCAAGATTAAATAGTATTAGCTGTAAATTGCATTCGACAATAAACAAACATAACATAACCAGTCTTGTCTAGCATTTTTATTATAATAGGCTCTGATTTGCGACTGATACGTATTGCAGTAAATATTTAATTCTTTTATTTTTTCGTTGTTTTTATAGTTTACCCACGTAGTGTTTCTGTAATTTAAATTTTAGTTGAAAACAAAAAACAAATAATGGCTTCGACTTCAACTTTAAAAGAATTGAGTGACAATATAAGAAATTCTGAAGATATTGTTAATTTTTTAATTAACAAAAATCCACTGTCTTATGAAGATGAACTATTTGTCAAAGAAATTCCTAAAATGTTCTGCAATTTATTTTTGTACGTGAGAGGGGAAAAATATGCATTTGCACGTCCCTTGAAAAAATGTAACTTTCAATTATAAGGCATTTGACCTTGAATGAAAAAAAAAAAAAATCTGGATACTTTGCCTCACCAAAGTTTTAGTGCACGAGCCGCCACTGGTATATATGTATGTATGTGTGTGTGTGTATGTGTGTGTGTGTGTGTGTGTGTCTGTGTGTGTGTGTGTGTATGTGGATTCTCTTTACGCTCTAACTCAAATACTATAATTCAGAAAGTTTTGAAACCATGTACTTATACCTTATTCTACTATGGAAAGAAGCCATTAGATTTTGGTGGAAATCGAATAACCGGAAATGGCAGTTTACTTGAAGTCAAGATAGTTTTTCTTCAAAAAATAACTTTAAATGTAATTTTTTCGCAATTTGTTATTATAAAATTTAAAGATTATTCCATTTTCTACAAGTTTGCTTTAATACTTTTTCTATATATTTTATGGATAAATTTATAACGTAATATAAAAATTATATCTCGGAGCTTATGCTTTAAACACATCTCCGTGGTTACATAGTTCAGCTCAAATGTATGTAACTGACTGATAAATGTCACTGTCAAAAAAATAATCGTTTCAAATAATTAATAATAGTAGCGTTTTAAAAGAAAAATTGTAAATAGAACAATAGTTTTATGGAAAAAAACTTAAAATACATAATTTCTAGCATTAGTAAATAAGCAGGTATGTATTTAAATAAAGAGACAAATAATTATATTATCACGGCATATTATCCATAGCTGGGTGTGCTAATCTGATTTATACACACATTTCGGTAATGATAATGACATATTTGTATTGTGTCGGCGTTTACCATCACAAGGGTTAATTTTAAGCCATTTAAAATTTGAATTATTTAGCGTTAATCGGGATCGAATCGGATTCCCCAGATTCGCGACCAGACATCAAGCACGCGGCAACGAGACTCCATAGGTAAATGGCGGGAGGTATTGTGTTGGTCAGAACAGATTTTTTTGCAATATGTCATTCGGAGGGGCTAACTTAAAGTAGCCCCCCTATATCATATTTTTATAAAAATGTTTAGACCATCCAAATGTACTCATTTTGCGCTATAATGCACCGTAAATTCAAAGTTTTGCACTACTTATGTTGCAATTTTATTACAATACCCATTGAAGGAGGGTCTACTTAATGCAGCCCCCCCCCCCATCATTCTTTGATAAAAAAATTCTTGATTATGCAAATGCACTCATTTTGCGCTATAATACACCGTTCATTTAAAGTTTTGCACTACTCCTGTTGCAATTGTATAGCTGTTGGGGTTCAGTTATGCGCTAAATTGCATCAGTAAGTATAATATTTACGTTCCCGTTTAACATGTGCATGAAGGGAGGGACGAATTTAAGAATTATTAACACCTGTGCTTAGGGTTTCATGAAGTCAAGTAGCTTGATATTTTTGTAAATTACTTGACTTGACTTGAAAATCAAGTTTTTCAAAATTTCATTACTTGACTTGACTTGATTTTCTATCGTTACTACTTGACTTGATCAAGCAATTTCAAGCAAATTCAAGCTACTTGATAACGAACCGATTATGTACGTAAACGCACGAATCAGTAGAATCGTAATCTAGCTGTGTGTGGTCCGGCGTGGCGCGCCATATGCTGTGCTGATTCACTACTGCAAGTTAAAATTTCTGCAGAGGTTTAAAAAATTCACTCAATATTGAAATATATACTAGAATGACCCGAGAATATGTCGACAAAATTTGAAGTCCTAATCATTATTATTAAGATAACTGTAGATGGTTAAACTATCGCACAAAAGCCCAAAAAGCAATACTCCATTCGAATTAAGAATAATAATTGGGACTTCAGATTTTGTCCACATATTCTCGGGTCATTCTAGTATATATTCCAATAATGAATGGATTTTTGAAACCTCTTAATATCTCGGAGAAAAATAAAGTTCCAAAATGTGCAAAAACCGAATGTTATTTAAATGGGAAAAAATCAAGTGCGTTTAGGCACGGTCAAATATTAAAATTAAGCGGAATCATTGCCAGTATTTTATTTTTATTTATTTATTTGGAATCACTTTAGGGACTTGCTCCCTTTTAAGGTCCACCATAATACATATACTATAAATAGTTTGTTAGTCCATATATTATACTTTTAAATCTTTTTTTTTATTTTTAAATTTGAATGTATGATTTATTTTTATGAATAAAAGTCTATATTTCAAGGTATACTCGTATTATTGATATTGTTATAAAACATATGGAAGTATATGAAAATGAAATGTAGTCTTGAAGAACTTTTTGATTTTTCTGGTAATTAAAATAACTACTTGATTTTTTCAAGTAATTGAAAATTAACTACTTGACTTTTCAAGTACTTGACATTTTAACTACTTGTCTTGACTTTCGGCTACTATTTCTTGACTTGAGCTTGACTTGTTTTCAAGTCAAGTCAAGTCAAGTAATTTGAATATCAAGTCAAGCCGTGAAACTCTACCTGTGCTACAAACTTTGTTACAATATACTTTTATTATATACGTTTTGCGCATACATTCACAAAAAAATGTGTTTTGCACTTCATTAGTTACAACAAAATTTGTTGTCATTAATAAACTACTATTTTTTTTTTCGGCGAATAATTTGAAAAATATAGAACTTATTTTTTTTTTTTTAAATGAGAAACATATTTTATAGTAACTTATTTGATAGGGAATTTTATTCTGAATTCTGTCATAAAATATGTTTTGGAACGTTAAATATTTTTTGTTTTTTTTTAAATATTTTGATTTTCATAATAAATCTATTTAAATATGTGCGCTGTGGATTAAATATTAAAATAAATAAGTGCAAACTGGAAAAAGCAAATTGCGAATATCTCTGTGAAACGAACAATATAATAAAAATTACAAAGTTACGTCTAGTTTCACTAGAATACAACTTCTGAGTCAGCTTCCATGAAGCCATCGTCAGAAGTCGGCCAGCACAACAAGTAACCACAGACGCGTTTCGCACTTATTGGTGCTCTTCAGTGTGGTGTAACCTGTGGTCTCTGTCCGGTCCACAGTGAGTGGACTCCTGGAGCAGAGACAGTGACTCGTTGTGTTGGCGGTGATCATATGATCATCTACGATGGCACAAGGCCTGTAGAGGTAAGTTAATACCGGCAGAGCCATCTACCGAGAGATACTTTGACTAAAGTCATATAATACAAGTGCAAAATGCAAAAAGAAAATTGCGAATTTCTCCGTGAAACGAACAATATAATAAAAATTGCAAAGTTAGTCTAGTTTTATTAGGATAAAACTTTTGAGTCAGCTTCCATGAAGCCATCGTCGGCCAGCACAACAAGTAACCACAGAGCACCAATAAGTGTATATATATATATATATATATATATATATATATATATATATATATATATATATATATATATATATATATGTCAGTCTATCAATAAACGGCAGTTAGAACTCATTGAAACATCAACTTTTCTTTGTTCAAATTTTTGATTTAGAGCCTCAGTTCATAGTTATTGGCGTTTTTTGTTTATATATATACAGGGTGTTTGCCGTAAGTCCGGCACCACGAATATTTCGTTTATTTTGAGAGATACAAAAAAATGGTAATAAGCAAAGTTAAACTAAGACAAAGGGGCTCATAAGATGATCATAGCAGAAATTTTGTATCACTTCCGGTTTTAGCAGAAACAACTTTAAATCTAGCATAGTGAATCTGTATTTTTATATTTTTTTTCAGAATATACATAAAATTAGCTTCACAATGATACCAAATTATAGTTTTACTTTAACCATTTCAAAATGGCGACCATTTATTCTTAAAATATGTATTAATAAAATTCCACACAAAATAAAACATAGCAAGCTATGAAAACAATTTTATTATCTTATAACAAAAGAAAAGAATTTACCTACATTTGTGAGAGTGACAATTTCTTGTAATAATTAAATAATTATGGCTCAAGTGAATTACACAAATGAAGAAATGGTTGATATGATTTTAATATTCGGAGAATGTCAAAGAAATTCTGTTAGAGCACTTCAACTTTATGGAGAGAGGTATCCTCACCGACGACAACCGAGAAGACAATATTTTAATGAAGTTGTTAATAAATTGAAAACACATGGATCATTTAAACTGAAAAATCGACGTGCAAGAAGAGGAAATGAAGTAGATAATCGAGATGAAGAAGAAGAAAGAATATTAGCTCACATTAATTACAATCCTGAAGTGTCGGTGAGAGAATTAAGTAGAGAAAACGGGGTATCATGTTGGAGAGCATTAAAATTTTTAAAAAAACATAGTTTTAATTCTTATAAGATGCACATTAGTTAATCTCTTAGGGAATATGACTATGATCGTAGAATAAATTTTTGCAATTGGTTTTTACAAATGTGGCAAAATGATAACAGATTTCATCATAAAATTTTATTTTCTGATGAATCATATTTTTCGAACAATGGGATTTTTAACAGAAATAATGTAAGACGTTGGGCAACCTAAAATTCCAGAATACTGAGAACATCCAGGCTTCAAGAAAGATTTGGTTTTAATGTCTGGCTGGGAATAATTGGGACCAGAATTGTTGGCCTTATTATATTTCAAGGTACTCTGACAGCAGAAAGGTATTTACTATTTTTACAAAATGAAGTGGAAGATCTGCTGGACGACTTACCTATTGTCAATACCATTGGCATGTGGTTCCAACAAGATGGAGCGCCAGCTCATAATGCAAGAAATGTAGTAATTCTCCAAATCCTTGGCCGGCACGACCTCTGATCTTACGCCACTGGACTACTTTCTTTGGGGTTATTTGAAGGATAAAGTATACCGAACACCTCCAACTACTTTGGAAAATTTAGAAAGAAAAGTTAGAGCGACTGTTAGAGAAATTAATGAGAATATCCTAGAAAATGTAATGAAAGAGTTTTTATTACGTATAAGAAAATGTATAGAAAATAACGGAGGCCATATTGAGCATTTGTAGTTTTTCACATTTACTGTTTCTGTTTTGGTATCGTAGTGAACATGCTAAAAAATAAAAAATAATACCTCACGCCCATTTTTTTTTTTATTTCTTCTTTTCTTTTGTTATAAGATAATAAAATTGTTTTCATAGCTTGCTATGTTTTATTTTGTATGGAATTTTATTAATACATATTTTGAGAATAGATGGTTGCCATTTTGAAATGGTGAAAGTAAAACTATGATAATTTGGTATCATTGTGAAGAAAATTTTATGTATATTCTGAAAAAAAATATAAAAATACCGATTCCCTATGCTAGTTTTAAAGTTATACCCATTTCCGCTAAAACCGGAAGTGATACAAAATTTCTGCTATGATCATCTTATGAGCCCCTTTGTCTAGTTTAACTTTGCTTATTAACATTTTTTGTATCTCTCAAAATAAACGAACTATTCGTGGTGCCGGACTTACGCCAAACATCTGTATATATATATATATATATATATATATATATATATATATATATATATATATATATATATATATATATATATATATATATATTATAATCTTACATTTTTGTACAGGCTGATCGAAAAAATAGGGACAAATAGCTACTTTCTTTATTATTAATTTATACCTATAGTTAATATTACAAAGTTGCGCGCGAAGTTAAATACTACTTTTTGGTGTAAAAAGATCTGGAATTCTACTTCTGGTTTCGCCGGAAACGAAATCATCGTTTATTTCTTAAATGCAGTGGTATTTTAAATTAGTACAGTAATGTAACATACTTGCATTTTCATTTAAATAATGTGTAGTTATTAATTTCTGAAAATTATGAATTTAGCATGTATCAGTTTACCATGATATTTGTGCCTTTCTTGTTTGAGGATATATTTTGACCTGATGTATGATGTATTATATGTTTCGATTGTATCACACAATTCGAATTGTCTAAAATTCAAAAATAACAAAATTAAAGTAAATTAAAGTACAAATTAACTATTTAAGTGACTTTTAATTTTTACTAATAGGCTAATATAATTGTTGTGAAAATTTGAAAGCATAGAACCTAATAGTTAGACGAGTGGTAAACAAATGTTATTATCAAAACAAACCTAAACAAACAAAGAAGTATTTTTTATTGTTAACCAAACGTTTTGCAAATGGATCGGGTAAGCCGCATCTAAACAAACGAATGACATCTTTAAATAAACAATATTTTAAATGGGCGCGGATCGTGTGAAATTGTCCGCGCCCAAACAATTTTTTAAAAATAAGTACCTAAAAACCGAAATATTGTCCAAACAAACCTAAACAACAATGCCACCTTTAACTAAATATTTTTTTTAAAAATGGAGAGGTTTACGGGGGTCCGTGTGCATGTCCCGCTAAGGCATGGATGTTTGTATATACTTGAACCCACTTTGTAACAATTGAGATTAAATTCTTTTTTTCCTAAAAAAAGTTGTTTTTCCATTCCATGTTTATAACATCAAGTTACAGTGAATGTTATTTTAACTTAACTATAGAAAAAGTACTTGTTAATCTTGTAACATGAACTTTTGAAAAAATCTAGTTTTCTGAATATCAGTTCAACATATGTACCTTTAAATTTTTAACTAAATAAAACAACATTGCGTAACATGAACCACCACCCTGTTCTTCTTTGATGAATGTGAGTTGTTATTGTTATATTGTATCTAAACGATTTTGCGATTATACATTAATCCCCTTTATCCAAATATAATAAACTATGTACTTATTTACTATAAGATTGTCTATTATAGTAATAAATTATTAAATTTATTATGCCTGCTCATAATATATTTATGCCTAGTGTATATAATGTTCTTTTATCACTTTCTTAGTGAAATATGGCTCAGCAACAATAATCATATTCAGTTTTAGAGCACTTGCACCATATATATTTTTCTTGCGTGTTTATAATATGTAGTTAACTATATTTAGTCTTACACAGCGAGAGGTAGAAAAGCTTTAAGTTAACTATACAGGTGTTAAAAAAGTTTTTTTTTCTCAAAAAAGAATTTTTCAAAATTCGGAAACATATATTTTTATTTACTTGTTTACATTTCTTGATATGCTTATTACTGAGAGGCACGATATTTTTTTTTATTAAAAATAATGAATTATCTAATCAGAATCATATGACTGGTATTGAATAGTGAGTAAATTAATTCGTAATTATTTTTATTAAAAATTTCTAGTTACTAGCAATTAGATTTGCGGTCGCGGTTGCAGCCGCGCTGTTACAAGTGTTCCTCATTGTCACATTTGCGGTTATGCGTCACTAATACATATACATACTAAAATCTTTTCAAGTATATTAGTTTTTCTCGATATCTTGTAATCATCATAATGAAGTTAAGTTTGGAGGAAACAGTGTGCATACTGTATGCCTTTATAAAGAAGAAAAGGAAACTAAGAAAATATTGGGTTCATCCACTAAATAGTATACGCTGTAGAAATGGCCAGTTTCAATGTCTATTTCAAAAATTAAAAGAATATTCATCCCACAAACATTCTTATTCTTGCACTGATAAAATAATTTTGTCCCTGTCAAACATCTTATCCGTACAGCGAAAACTTAATAAATATAACTTCAGACGCGTCTGAACCGCCAAGTGTGAATACGTACATACGAAACAATGAATCGTATTGTAGCGGCTGAGCCGCATAACCGAGACACGTTGCGGTTATACACTGAGAGAAAAAAAACCTCTAATAATTAAAATATGCGAGGTTTGGTTATAGTTTCTTTGTATTTAAAATGATAAATTAAATACTACTCTTATATCTGAATTGAAACAGTATTATTTTAAATACTAAACTTTCAATATATTACTATATACTGAATAATTTGTTTACAGCTTATTTTGTTGTATGTAATCTACAAATTTAACAACAAACTAATGACAAATTTATATTTTATTTAATATATCAAACATCTTATTATACATATCGTAAATTATTATATACTCTGATCTGTTTTTTAGGTAAAGTAGTAATTTAACAGTTAACGAATTCTTTTTACATATCAAATGTTAATTATTATTATGTGTGTTGTAATTATAACTTATTTCATTTCTCTTTAATTGTTTAATTTAAAAAATACAATTATTCATTTTATTACTAGCAAAGCATATAAAATATAGAAGCAACTTGTTGGCACTGGTCAGTGAGACATACATATTTGCAGCGTCAACGCGTGTACCATTGATTCAATGTGTTTTATTAAATTTTATTGAATCTAAACAGAAAAATGAGTGTATACCTAATTTATTAAACAAAGAGAGATTTTCTTCCTATGTGTACTACTACGAAGGTAAGTAAAATACGTAAACCAACGTTCATCAATGTATAAGTATTATTTTTTTATATTTCAGCAAACAGTTCATAGGATCAGTTAACCCAATACATCTATGCAAATAAATAGAAATAAGTATGGAAATTTCCAATTTGATATTATAAATAATATTATGTATACTGATGAAAGACTGATTTACTTATACAAATAAAATAACCAAGTTTGTAGGCATCGATAAACATTTTCAATTATGCATTGTTAGTAGGTTAGTAATATGATGTAAGGTATGTGTAACCATCTCAAATCAATACTCTGTTATACTGTTCTTTAGAATTTTAGTTATGTTTTGTTTTTATAATTTTGTAATTATACATATATAATATACATAATATGTGTTAAAATAAATGTTTATGAATTTCATTAAACTAGATCCAAATCCTAATTTCCGACCAAATATTTACAAATTAATTTATTAACTATTAATACTATAATTCAACTGCAGATAATATATAATATTCATAAAAAAGGAATTCATATATTAACTATTAAATTGTGTGTTTCTTTAAAATAGTAAATTTTTAACTGTAAAATAATCATTAGCTTACCAATATCTTCTGAAAATTTGCAATTAATGTCATATTTTATCAATTAAAATGTAAAAATTAATAGTTAACTAATAATATTTTACTGAATACCTTTATTCATTGTTAGAAAAAATATATTCTTTAACTATTAAAGCATTTATTGTTTCATTTAAATTATTATAAATTCCCTAAAAATATTGTATACTCGTATATTTTAAATGTATAATACATTACTTGCAAAGCTTCATTCGTTCCGCCGTATCCAAAGTGATTATACATTAATTGTTAATGATACTTTTTTCTAGCAAATATTCCTTTCTCTCAGTGTACATGCGGTTGCGGTTGCTCAGCCGCAAATAAGTTCTTCCAAAACACATGCATTTTATAAAATAGCGGTTGTAACCGCGTGATTGTAACCGTAACCGCAAGTGTGGCACTGGACTAAAATCATACAAAAATTAAATAAACAATACGAAATAATTATAACATCCTGTATAATCACTAATCAGGTAGCAATGTTTTTTATGTAATGAACCCAGTATGGTAAATTTTATTCCGACATAACACCTGTCTTAATTTTCTTTTGCAGGTCTTCGTTTCGGAGTGATGGAAGTGAAGCTCTGCATAGCATCTCTACTTCTTAAATTTAAATTTTCTCTTCATCCAAAGAGTGAAACGATACAACTGTGTTCTTTAGGAAGTGTTATTGGTACCGAGGAACCTATTTTAATTTATGCAGAACCGTTATAAACTTTAGCATAGTATTTTTTTTAATTAAAGTTTACACGATTGTATTTGTAATTATATAGATTTTTATGATTAATAATATGAGGAGTCTAAGGTTATATTATAACTAAAACTAATACAATTACCCCGTAACCTTAAAATTATAAAATAAGCTATATACGTATTTCGAGAACTAAGTTCTTATCATCAGTAGTACAAATTTAATTTATAATTTTAAGGTTAAGGGGTAATTGTATTAGTTTTAGCTTTGAATATATAATACATATAAGAACGGCAACGCATATGGCCTAGCAAGATACTATATCTGTCTCTTTTTATTCACAAAATTATTATAGATAGCTAGTGACTCCTACCACAAAACTGTGAACTACGATAAATCGTGCTGACAGCATTGACAAATAGTATTTGTTAGAGATATTCAATAATCAATAATTAAAAAATATTGTTTCATAATAACCAGATAATATATTTTGAATCTTCAATGTACATATATACTTGTTTTACAGTAGAAAACTTAAAAACCTTTTTAAAATCTAATCTTGTTGTTCTAGCTACGTTGCAATACTCTGCAACATCCACCTATTATGTATTTTTTGAACTAACTCAGAAATAATTTGTATACGGAGGAATAGATGGCACCTTCTCTCGAAATATTTAATCTAAATACATTACGTTGCCGTTCTTGTATTGTATTATATATTCAAAGGTTTTAGTTATAAATTTTTATATTGGATAAAAAATATATACAGTTGGGTGCGAAAGTTCTGAGTCAAACAGATTTTTAAACTATATCATATTATTGTAAAGGTGTTTTAAAAATCAAACAGTTATATTAATAAACATGCGTTTTATTCCAAGAAATTTACGATTTAACCTAAAAAAAAATGCAACTAATCATTTTTTACAGAATCCTGTCCAGCAAAATGCACTGAACAACATATAAAAAGTTTCCGGAAATCGGAGCATGGCATCCTCCCGCCAATTTGGAAAAATGGCGGCATATTTAGGTTTTTGAACATTTTCTCAAAAATAATTGGCCGTATCAAAATTTTGCAAAAATATTGTCATGTTTTTCAATAAAAAAAAAAAACCTTCTAAAATGTTTGTTAACGTACAATTGTACGGAATATTAAATACAAAATTGACATATCATGTATTTTTGTTACTACTGCACTCTCTGACTGAAAAATAAAACTAATTACAAGTATTCCCCTTGAAATCATTTTTGTTCAAAATCATTTCGCAAATTTCTTTGTCTTGCAACACATAGGTACGTACTCTTCTTTGACATTGTCATCCAGTAGTTTTTCTCTGATGAAATTATATCTAATTCCAATAGGTGCTATACACAGTTCTATACTAAGCGTTACTAAGGAAATTGTATTATGGATTACTAAAAAATCTATTCACAGCTTATACTAAGCAATACTAAGCATTATTAAGTTTTATGTTTGGTACACAAATCTAAAACAAGGTTAGTACTCATTTACTAATCTACTAGTAGGTTCCTCCCTAATAGAACAATTTTTTTTATAGTTAATTATGAATAAAGATGATATTTTAATACTTTACTATGTTAAATTGATTTACTTTTTTCTTAATAATTATTTTATTTCTTATATTTCTTGTCCTTTCCTTAAATTAAATATTTCTTCTTCCATTTCCACTTTTCTCTTCATATTTTATACTTTTCATTAAAATAAGTAGTTTCCCTTACTTGATTTTTTCTTGTAAGATTCTTGTTTTAAATTAATAGTTCTTTTTCATATTCCGTCATTTGAATATCTTTCGTGTGAACTTTGCTGGAGGAGAACCACAACTAGTACGCTTTCTACTTTTTTCAAATTTTTCTTTCGACTGGAACTTCATGCGTCGGCATTGCTCCTTAATTCTATTTATTTCCCGATCATACGCATAAACTCTAAACATACACTTTATATCCGTCAGTGATTCCTTTGGGCTGGGTTCTAGAGAGACAAGAATCTTAAAATTGCAATTTTTGTTTAGCAATATGTTCACAGTATACTTTTCAATAAAATATTACATTAAAACATAAATATGGCGTGCAAAAGTTGTTATTTATATATAGTTTATGTTTAGAATACAAGGAACAGGCGGCAAAACCTCGGTTGTACGCCACTGGTAAGTTCCAAGGCTGGACGCCGTCATAGCAAACCGAGTCGCTCGTTCAGCCGGGTTTGCGGTTGTCATAGCAACACCCCATGCTAGGGACATTCCCCTTCCCACGCTAGCCTAGACAGAGCCCAGGCTGGGAACGCGTTGTGCGATTCATTCGTTCTGTAGTCGCCAGCACAATACCTCTCGCTACTTCCTTTTTTGGTTACATAAGTATAGGGCGCGAACAGTCATGTTACATTGTTGGCCTTGACAAGCAAATGTGGAGGCCTGTTTCAGGATGATAATTAGTAATTATGTACATGGATGTCAATTGTCAATTTTCATTCAGAATTTCAAGATTTTCTAAATACACGTAGTTAATTTGTTACCAGGAGTGTGGAATTTACTTGTCGAGGAAAACAAACCACATGGAATTGGAAAATCACTAAATTTAGAATGAGAAATTTCGATACTTGACATCTTTATACATAATTACTAGCTATCATTCTCACATGGGCCCCCATATCTGCTTGTCAAGGCCAACAAAATCACTTGACTGCTCGCGCCCTAATGTATTTAACATTTCTTGTATACCTACACTCTATACCAAAAATTCTACTTACATATATCTATTCCTTATTATTAGGTTGTTTAATTTTAATATTCATTTTATGAAGAAATTTTGTCCTCTTCTAATTTTTCGAAATGTTTTCAATTCATTGTCAGGATTGACAGTATTTTTGAAGGATATATGTAATATACCTATAATTTTAAATATTTAACTATTAATACATTAAGAAATAATATAATGTATGTACTTCCCAGAAAAAGTCTTCAGTAATGTCTCCGGATTTCTGACACTGACATGTATCTGTCATTTACAAACAATTTAAATTTTCAACTATTTTCCATGGCCAATCTTTCGGCTGTAAAATTTATTATAACAGATTATTTTATATATTATATTTCTTTTATCTCTAAATCTATAGAATATATTATAAAATATTTAAATGTATCAGATAGAGAATTTAATTTTCTTTAATATTACCAAGAAAAAAATTCAAAAAATATTATTTAGAAGATGTCCGATTGGGAAATACGTAGTTAAACAAATTTAAAGTCTTATAGTTTATGAGTAATCGTCCTTCCAACATCCTACATACATACACACACACACACATATATATATATATATATATATATATATATATATATATATATATATATATATATATATATATACATCCACACCCACACACACACACAGACATCATCGTAAAAATGTTAAAATCGGATTGTAGGGACCTTAAAACGTGCTTATTCAATAAAATCTGGATATGCGATTTTTAGCATGAATCCAATACCTCTCTTAGCGAGAGGTAAAAATATAACTTGTAGAAATCATTAGTTATTTATTTTTTGAAAAAGAAATATCACCAAAAATCGTTTAAGAATGAAGCTCCTTCCAACATCAATATGCCTGCTAGAATGTGACATTCCAATTCCGAAATAGAGAAACTATGTAGGTACTATTGTAGTAAAAATATAAATAATGCGGATCTCACTTTCACAAAAAACTTATTTCATACAGTTGATAGTTTGAATATATGCAACTTTACACACCGAGTTTTGCAATTATCTGCTTTTCTATGAAATTTTTAGGAGTAGGTCATTAAAACTTCTTTGTTCCTTTGCATTTTTTTTTCGCTACTTTTTTTTAAATTATGCTCAAATTAATTATTATATACACGCACCGAAAGAAGAAAAGGGGAGTTGGGTTGCCAAAATTAAATTTCTTTTGGGGTAAGAATATACATATTCCCAAAAATATTACCTAAATACTGTCAAATGGCATATCTAATATTTGATATACATACTTGTGTAACTTTGTCTTAAGGACGAAACTATGTTAATATGGGCAAATATGATGCAAATAGTATAATGAAACTGATTAGGAAGAAGACTCACGTTATCAACCTGAAAAAAACCTTATAAAATGAAACATAACTTATAGAAATTTTTGAGTGTTACATATTTTTAGAAGAAGAAGAAAAAAGTACTAGTATTAAGTAATGTATTAATGTTATTTACAATTATTTCTAAGTCAATCGTTATTCCTTTTACGGAATATAAAATTATTTGAAATAATTGTAGTTTATTTTCGTACCATACGTTAGCACTACTGAGAATGATCATGTTGTGTGAAATAATTTTATATTCCGTAAAAGGAATAAGGATTGACTTGGAAATAATTTTAAATTCATTAATATATACGTTTCTTTAATACTAGTATATTTTTTCTTCTTTTTTAAAACATAAATAACTAATGATTTCTATACAAGTTATATTTTTTTTATAAGGTTTTTTTCAGGTTGATGACGTGAATATTCTGCCTAATCATTTTCACCATATTTGGTATTTGAGACTTCTATACCAACGGAAATAACGTAATAAATTGTGGGTACATTTGATTAACCGGAAGTGATACTTTAGATAAAGCTCTAAACAGATTTTCGTAAAAAGTGTGATAAAATAAAATCCAAAACTTTTTAAACTATATATTAAAGACTTTTATATATGTAGGGGAACCATATTTTGGATACAAATGATTAACCGGAAGTAACAGGAGGTCATGTGCTGGCAACATCAGATTTTTTTAATTAGGCACACCCAACATAGAAACTTACCCCACGCCACTGTTACAATGATTTCAATGGCACGAGAAAATATAGCAACAATTTACATTTTTGAGAATTCATTCATTAAATAATAAATTGAATTGAAAAATTGATCAATTATACAAAGCCTTAAAATCGATACTAAATCAAATTTAAAAGTACAAGAAATACGACCTTTAACCATAAAAAGTAAGTAGGTACAGAAATTAATTTGAACTAAATAGTAAAATTGAAATGCTAACTATTAAATCAGTAAAATAATTTATATACAGCCCTATAAAAAAAAAAACTTCGGTGTGTGAGTTTGCGTCCGTAAATGAATGAATACATAAATGAATCCAAAACTTGGTTTAGAAATTAGAATAAATATGACTTAGTGTACATTCCCTTGACTTTTTATCAAAACCGAATTTCCAGCGTATCAGGTTTCCCGTGGAACTTAAAAATAGCAGGAAACATGATTTAGATTATAATACAAAATACGAGTAATACGTACCCCGTAAACATCAATGTAGGTAGCGTTCACCCATCCAACATATTGCTGCTGTGTAACCGCTCGGACATGCCGATCATAAAGGTGACATTCTAATCACACTGCCGTACCCTATTATAAACTCTATACTTAACAATGTATTAATAATTAATTAGTGGGTTATGAATGTAGTACAAAATTTTCTTTAATGTGTACAATATTTTATATATGTACAACATTGTGCGCTCTATAAAATTGACATTATTTGCTAAAGAAGGGCTACGAGAAGTTGGCCCTCCATATATTTAATTATTAATTATAGGATTATGAATGTAGTACAAAATTTCGTATAATGCGTACATAATTGTACGGAATATGTACAATATTATGCGCTAGGTATATAAAACTTATCTCATGCCATAATGAAGGGCAGCGTGAAGTTCGCCCTCCATATATTTAATTTTTAATTATAGGATTATGAATATAATACAAAATTTTGTTTAACGCGTACATAATTGTACATAATATGTACAATATTATTGGTTACATAAAATTGATCTCATTTGCTAATGAAGGGCTACGTGAAGTTGGCCCTCCATTTTGACATAAATTAATTATACGCTAACTAGAAACGTACAAAATTAAATTTTTATTGCACATAATTGTACATAATAACTACAATATTTTGATGTATATTTACTTTAAAAATAATGGTTTTGAGGGGCCAACTTCACGGACCTTCTTTGGAGCAATATTTTTTTTGCACAGCACGATAGGTTTTGTTACCACATAATTTTAATTACATATTTTCTCGTTTGTAATATGAAAATATTTTATGCATATATGCATGTTTACTAATATAACCGTTTAATTTTTTTATCACCTTTACAATATAATGATATGGTTTTAAAATCTGTTTGGTTCAAAAGTTTTGCCCTACTGTATACTCAGTAAAAATAAATATCTACACATATTCATTATATCTCATTTATTTTTTATTAATACCAAAATAAAATATAATGCATTGTTATTACTTATATCAATATTTTGATTATTGTAATCAATTATTGTCAATTATTTTCTCTTTACTTATTACAATGTTATTATTTCTAAATGATTGTAATATGGCATGGAAAATAGATTTTTAAAAGTTCAACAATTTTTGTGTATAAAAATAATGTGAGTACTTTTATTTTGCAAGTTAAAATAAAATCACTTTTATGAATTTCTTATTTAGTAGGTAGGTGAGGCGAGGTATAAATATGTAACACATTATTCTTGTGTATAAAAATAATGTGAGTACTTTTATTTTGCAAGTTAAAATAAAATCACTTTTATGAATTTCTTATTTAGTAGGTAGGTGAGGCGAGGTATAAATATGTAACACATTATTCTTTTTTAAATAAAATACTTTCTCTTTTTCACAAAACATTTTTAAATTCGTCTAAAAATTACAAAAGATTAAACATAACATTTTTTCTCTAAAGTATGTCAGAAATAAGATATTAGAAAAGTATGAACGACAGTTTTGCTCTAGGTAGACTAGACACTATGTAAATTGTTATTTCCTGTGCGGTGGAAGTGTTATTTAAGGTACAGTGGATAACTTTTTCAACAGCCTGTACTTGAGTAGGAGTGGCGAAAGTTACACGTCACAATATAAGCCCCGTCTTACGTATTACCTACCGCACAGTCGACCTGTCCCGCAGAAATATTGGCTATCCTTTGCACATCCTACAAAATATTTTATCTGATATATTTAAATTAGATATACTGAGCAGATAGAAAAAATATCTGATTACTATTATTATTTATATTGTGTACGGAGAGAACAAAATATAAATACGAACAAAATTTCTGTAAAACAAAGAATATTATAATTATTTAATTTAGAGACGTATAAAAATACAATCAAATCAACAAAACATTATAAGTAAAATGAATGTTTTTATAGTGATCACAGAAAAGAAACATGAGAGGAAGATAATTCCATTCAGTGCCAATCGTGGCCGCTTAACCCAGCACTGAATCCTCCAAGTCCACCGTCATGTCCTCCAAATCCACCATCATGACCGCCGAATCCACCAAGTACAGAATCATGGCCACCCAAGCCAGAGAGTCCAGACGAGAAGGAAGACAGGTTTTCGCTACCATGGTCGTGTCCCTTGATGAACACAGGCACGGGCTTCTTGACAATGACTGGCTCTGGGATGTGCACGGGCACCTTCTTGTAAACGGGCACGGGGTAGGGCTTGGGCACATGCACTGGGACTTTGACGGGGTACGGCACCTTCACAGGCACTTTCACTGGCACGGGCACGTGCTTCACAACGGTGTACGGCACAGGCTTGTCCACATGGACGGGGTAGGGCTTGGGCACTGGCACGGGGTACGGCTTGTCGACAGGGACTTTCACCTCTACAGGGTACGGCACTGGGACATTCTTCTCCACGTGCACCGGGTATGGCTTAGGGACAGGAACGCCGACTTTCTTGGTGATGGTGATGTGTTTGTGCACGGAGGATCCCAAGTCAATGGGGCCGTGATGGGATAGGTCAGAGCCAGAGCCGAAGCCGCTGTCCAGGCTCAAACCGGAGTCGAAGCCGTGGCTGAAACCTTCATCGAAGATACCACGCTTCTGCCCTTTCTTGGTCTCCTCAGCCGCTAAAGCAGCGGACAGAGCTAGCAGAACGACAAATAGCTGCAAATAATGTGAATAATTTTAATGTTACTAAGTAAATAATATACGTTATTAATTTCTAAATTCCTACCGTGGTGTTCTTCATGATGTGAATGGAACCAGTGATCACTGAACACTGAAGACAACTGCGCTCTTTTTGTATTTATAGCTGTCAGAAAATATTCACTGCGGAACTAATTATCTTTCGAAATAACTTTCATATGCTAGTATACATGTAAATTCATTAATACGTTTTTCTATATTAAAATTATTACATATTAAAATGTATAAACATATAATTGTTTTCAATTCGTATTTTGATATCGGATGAGTGAAATTATGACTGAAATAATCAAGAAGGCAGATCATATGCCCCAAGAAAATTAATTTCGATGGAGAGGTATTTCATAGAAAAAATTGGCTGCGGATATATGAGGTTGAATAAATTGATGAAGATGTAATTATAATATACGTTTCAGAATTGGTGTCGTGTAGGGTTTGTTATATAAACCGCATTGATACGGGTTTTCTGTTTAGTTTGGACAAAATTATCTACGGTGAAGACAATGTTGTTAACACACAAAAATGTAGATATTTTTTTGTATGCAGATGTCAAAACTTTTATAAGCAGTAATAATTCAGGATATGTACCGAAGCAGACTAAAACTTTTAAAAGAGTTTTTAATTATAAGTAGAGCCCAGATTTATATTTTTTTCGAAAATATGCAGCAAGGTGTCCAACATATGCAAAAATATATGTAAAATATGAACAAAATAGTGTTTTAAACATTTATAAATACAGTTATATTTACCTAGTATGAGTATTTACATAAACTTACAATGTATAACTACGAAATACATTTTCATTTACACTGATAATGAAATGTTTTTCTATGTGTATGTATGTTAAACAGCTTACCGACTTTCCACAGAAAACACTATAATCACCTGAAAAGAGTTCCGGGTAGAAACAAATTCACGCGAATACTTTACAAATCATTATTTTAAAAATGTTACTGAAAATGTAACTGAGAGTGAAGTAAATTTTCCACCCCCTCCATTTTTAGACTATGGACATGTGCATATTTGTGCTTATTTTTAAAATTTACGTTACTTTGTTAATTTCAATAAAATTCTCATATCTATTGAAGAACATTGAAGTCACCGAACCAGTGATACGCCGCCAAAAATTACCCAATATTTCATTTATGGCTGTAATTTCCTAATCCTAATCCTTTACAGAGAAAGTAACGGTCATTCTAGCTTTAAATATTTCTGTCGGTTTCATTATCTTAGTATAGAGAGGGGGTGGAAAATTCATTCAGATTTTACCTACGGAACAGTAACGTTTTTAAAATAATGGCTTCAAAATTATTTGCGTGGATACGTCCCTACCCGGAACTGTCTATAGACGGCGACAATATTTTCTTTAAACCTTGTGGCAAGTCGGTAAGTTGTTTAACATACTGTAACGTCGCCGCTCCGTAGCCCTCGCCGCCGCCACGCCATGGCTGGCGGCTCTGTGTCCGCGCGCAGCGCGCTCGTTAGGACAGGTCGCGGTGCTAATCTATTGTGTTATGTTGTTTACCTCTAGAAGTTCTCTAGAAGGGTCTAGAAATAATCCGCAAGGTATATAACCCGCCGCCAAAGCCAGCGAAGGCACTCTGTATTATACAAGTAACGAGTACAGAAGTCTGATATAAATAAGTGTCGTGAATAGTAATGTTAAGTGGGTGAAATAATATCTACTATATCTGATTCTTTACCAACTAATGAATTAAAAATGTTTCGCGTAGGTAAAATAAATCCAAAATCTAATAAACCTAGACCGGTTAAAATCATCTTTAAACACTCAAATGACGTAATAAGAATATTAAAAAATAGTAAAAAACTTAATAATACTAAATTTAATGATATTAAACTATCTAGTGATAAAACAGTGCGACAACGTCAATACTATACTGAACTAAAAGCTGAACTTGTGAAACGCATTAATGCCGGTGAAATTAATCTTAAAATAAAATATATAAATGATGTTCCGCATATCGTCTCAAAAAACTAAATAGCGTCACAACTCGGTCGTTTTCGGTATACTACCAAAATGTAAATGGACTTAACACCAAGTTAACAGAACTTTATTTAAATGGTACATCTACAAACTATGATGTGCTTGTACTAAGCGAGACGTGGCTTAGCGAACATGTCACCAACAACGAACTTTTTGATCAACGCTACTGTGTCTACAGAAGTGACCGTGACAGAGTTGAAACCGGCAAAACCCGCGGGGGAGGAGTGCTCATCGCAGTCAATGAACTATTCAAACATAAACAAGAAGATATCAGCTGGAACTTAAACAAAATTGATGTTTTATGTGTAAAAATATTTTTTCCTAGCTCTTCCTCAATTGTATATATCTTTGCGGTTTACATACCACCTGATACTACTACACATGAATATTTACACTTTTATGAGCACATTTCATCTCTTCCTTTTGTACTTTCGGCCAATGTCTTAATAATTGGAGATGTGAATATAACAAATTTAAACTATTTTTATGAAAAAAATATCTCTGACAATAATGTCAAACATTTTACAAACTTTATAAATTTTCTCAACATGATACAATGCAATAGAATACCTAACATTAATAATAACATCCTAGATATTGTTGTTGCTAACATTGATTGCACTATTCAAAAATGCGATTTTAGCTTATTACCTGAAGACAGACATCATCCAGCCTTAGATATAGATTGCAAAATTTTCATTTCTCCGTATAATAAATTAAAAACCAATGTAAAAACTTACTATAATTATAGAAATGGTAATTACGAATTATTGTATAAACTACTGAATGAGGTTGACTGGTGTTTTCTAAACTCTTATAATGATGTTAATGATGCTGTTAAACATTTTTATGAAGTTTTATATGATATTCTTGACGTTTGCATTCCTAAAAAAATCTAGTAGAAATTATAAATATCCTATTTGGTTTAACTACGATATTATTACTTGTTTAAAACAAAAAGAATATCATCGTAAACAGTATAAAAAATCTAGCCTAAGTCACCACTTAAACAAATTTAAATCCTTCAGATCCTTATCAAAAATTCTTATTAAAAATGCGTACAATGACTATATTAATTCCGTTCAAAATGATTTAATAAACAATCCCAAAAATTTTTGGAATTTTTTAAAGAATAAAAAGAACTCCTGCAACATACCTTCTGTCATGCAATACGACAATCAGACTTTTTCTAATGGCTCTGATATTGCAAATGCATTTGCAACATTTTTTCAAAGTGTTTATAATAACTCTCCAGTGCATAACAACAATTTAAATTTTAACCCAGATAGCAATAATTTTTGTAACCCTGTCTCAGTAACTAAAATAAGTATTGATGAAATTACAGCTGCCATTAAATCTCAAAAAAACACAACATCTGTTGGCCCAGATAATGTACCTGTCTTAATTTTTAAAGGTTGCACTGATGCCCTAGTTCTCCCTTTATTTATTTTATTCAACTTAAGTTTAGAGACTAATACTTTTCCTGACAAATGGAAATGTTCTAGCATTTGTCCAATATTTAAGTCAGGCGATAGAAGTATGATTAGTAATTATCGTCCAATATCTCTCTTAAATTCTGTAGCCAAAATTTTTGAGTCAATATTATTTCAACAGATTCAACAACAAACTATAAATGATATAAGCCCTTATCAGCATGGATTTGTTAGCCGCAGATCAACAGTCACCAATTTAGTTAATTTCGTTCAGTACATTTTTGAAGCATTTCATAATAAGAAACAAGTAGATGTTCTATATACAGATTTTCGCAAAGCCTTTGATTCAGTTATTCATACTATTTTATTACATAAATTAAAAATTCTAGGCTTCTCAAATAAATTATATCTCTTGATTGAATCATATTTAAATAACAGAATACAGTATGTGCATTGTAACGGCTTCACTTCATACAACTTTACAGCGTTTTCAGGAGTACCCCAAGGGTCAGTACTTGGCCCTTTACTTTTTATATTATTTATAAACGACATAACATCTGTCCTAAAATTTTCTGAATGTCTCATGTATGCTGATGACTTTAAATTATTCAGTATTGTTTCTGACACAAATGATTGCCATCTGCTTCAGGAGGACCTAAATTCTATATTTAATTGGTCGATTCAAAATTATTTATTTTTCAATTTAACTAAATGCAATGTTATCAGTTTCACTAGAAAACATGTGACTATCAATTTCAATTATTTGATGAATGGTGTAAATATAAATCGTGTTACAATAATTAAAGACCTTGGAATTTATCTCGACCCAAAATTATATCTTGTAAATCATATTGAAATATTAATAAGTTCATGTTTAAGATTAGTAGGATTTATATTGCGATCAACTAATGATTTCAAAAATATAACATGCTACAACGTACTTTTTAAATCGCTAATTATGAGCAAGTTAGATTATGGCTCTATTATTTGGTCTCCGTCCCAAGCATACTTGGTCAATGTTATTGAAAAGATACAAATTAAATTTTACAAAGTAGTACATTATAGGATTTTCGGTGAAAGATATTGTGGTTCGTCTGCTTTACTTAAATTATTCAACCTTGATACCCTTGCGAACAGACGAACAAAACATCAAATATTATTTATTTATAAAATAATTAATAATCTTATCAATGACATCGACTTAGTCAATGCTCTAAAATTTTATGTAAATAATTGTAATACTCGTTGCAATCATATTTTTGTAAAAAAAATTTCACGCACAAATTACTATTATAATTCCCCAATTAATACTATGTGCCGTAAATGTAATAATGTTAGTTCTGATATTGATTTTTCTGTTACACTTACTGTATTTAAAAATAACCTGAATAATATAATTTAAATGTTAATTTCTAATTTCATGTATCTATTATTTTTTATGTTTTGTAATATTATTCTGTAATAGGGATTCATCCTGTTGAATAATAAAGATTATTATTATTATTATTATTATTATTATTATTTATCATAGTGTTAGTTACTTTTATAATCTTTTAATTATATTTCTAATATTTATTTACCGTTTAATAAACGTATTCTTTTAGTTAATAATATATCTGTTATTTGTTACACTTCACCCATATAAATAAAAACGTTACAATTGGTGTCAGGTGTGGGGTTGTTAATAAACTGTGAAGTGTAAATAAAAATAAACAAAATGGCGGCTAAACAAATAAAATTAAGTGAATTAAAAGTAAGTGATCTCAAGAAAGAACTGGAAGAACGAGAATTAGATACGACAGGACTGAAAAGCGTTCTACAATCTCGTCTGCGGGAAGCATTAACCGATGCTGGTGAAAATCCTGAAGATTGCCTATTCGAAATTCCGGGTGACGTATCCGACATTGGTAAACAGATAGAACAAAAATTAGAACAAACTTCTAGTAAATTAAAAGAAGAATTAAAACAGGAAATAGCAGAAAATTCTAGAACATTGGAACAAACATTAGAACAAAAATTAGAGGAAAGTTCTAGAAAATCAGAAGAAAATTCTAGAACATTAGAAGAAAAATTAATAGAAAGTTCTGGAAAAGCCGAAGAAATTTCTAAAACATTAAAAGAAGAATTGAGAGGAACATTAGAACAAAAATTAGAAGATAATTCTCGAACATTAAAAGAAGAATTGACAGGAACGTTAGAACAAAAATTAGAAGAAAATTCCAGAACTTTAAAAGAAAAATTAGAGAAAAATTCTAGAAAAACCAAAGAAGACCTGAAGAACTTAAACGATGAGTATGACAAGAAGATTGAAGAAATACAACAAATAAATAAATAAATAAATATTTCATCACGGCATATTACTCATTAACAACAAAAATTCACTAAAATGACATCGTCGTCAATGTCGAATTCCGAAGTTGTCAAGCCAAGTCTAATAGAAGGAAGAAAGGTAGTAAAACCTGATACTACTTCAAAAATGCACATAAAAACACCGGAATTTGATGGGAAGTCTTCGTGGCCGAATTATTTAAAACAATTTGAAGCGGCCGCAAAAGCGAATAATTGGACGTCCGAGGAGAAGGCTACGGCGTTGACTGTCTCGTTGCGCGGAGAAGCTATCGACATCCTGCAAACGCTGAAAGAAGAAGAACAAGAAGACTACGATCAGCTAGTCAAACGATTGGATATGCGGTATGGAAATGCTCATCTGGAGCAGGTGTACCAGACGCAACTGAGGAACCGATATCAGAGTTCAAAAGAAAACCTACAAGAATTTGAAGCCGACGTAGCCCGTTTGGTTCGTCTCGCACATCCTACAGCTCCTGACAGCGTTTTGGAGTGCTTGGCCACTCAATCATTCATCTACGGAGTTCGAGACAGCGAAACTCAACAAGCACTGCGATTGGGCCGTCTTAAAACTTTAATTGATGCACTCTCATATGCATTGGAGCATGAAGCTGTCAAACAAGCTTCACGTAACCAATCGCGAGTGCGAAATATGGATGCTGAGAGAAAGGAAAACTCTGAAGAGCTGGAAGAAATGCGACGAATCGCAAGTGAAGTGTTCACCGGAAGAAAGAAACTCCGCTGTTGGAACTGCGGTGAACTGGGTCATCCGCAAAGACTGCAGAAAAATGCAAAAGAAGACGGAATCGACAAAGGAAGAAAAGAAGGAGTCGGAAAACTAAATCGGGTTGATGCGAAGGGGCAACTGTCGACCCGTAATCTAGTAGCTCCACAATCCATCAGTTATGTCGAATCTCTTCATCATAAAGCCAATAGCATCTATGTGGATGGCTATATTAACGGAAGGCCACTGAAAATGCTACTGGATACGGGTGCGACAAAAACTATAATTAGACCCGACTTGGCGAAGAAAACTGGCAAAACGCATCTTCAACCAACTAAGTGGCGATTACGCACAGCGACGGGAGAACAAGCTACCACATTAGGAGAAGTAGATGTCACCATCTCTATTGGAAACACCTCCTTTAAACATCGTGCGCTGGTAGCTGAAGTTGAAGATGAAGTAATACTCGGAATGGACGCAATGACAAAGCATGATTTCAAACTTGACCTGAAGAATGGCGTGATGATGGTCAATGAAGAAGAACTCGTATTAAATCCACGAGATGACAAAGCTGTGCGCGTACTATTGGCCGAAGCCGTTACTCTCCCAGAACGAAGTGAAACTATCCTGGAAGCGCATTTAGATGGTAGTTTCTGTGAGGGAAGAAAATTAGCCCGAAGAAGTGTCACCTGTTTCAAAGAGAAGTTCATTACCTGGGACACGTGGTTTCCGGTGAGGGTATTGCAGTTGACTAGGAGAAGATAAAGGCTGTGAGAGACTGGCCAGCACCTAGGGACAAACACGAACTTAGAAGTTTCCTTGGTTTGTGTACCTATTATCGACGATATGTACCTGGATTTGCCAACATAGCCAAGCCACTGACAAGGCTTACTGAAGAAGGAAGAAGATTTATCTTGGAAATGGACTGTACAGTTGCATTTAAAGAACTAAAACATGCTTTGACAAGCGCACCCGTCTTGAGTTATCCTTTACCTGAAGGAGAATTCATACTAGACACAGATGCCAGCAACGTCGGAATTGGTGGCGTTCTTTCCCAGATACAAGATGGGCATGAGAAGGTTATTGCCTACTTTAGTAAGACCTTGTCAAAACCAGAAAGGAATTACTGTGTGACCAGAAAAGAACTCTTGGCAGTCGTGAAATCCGTAGAACATTTTTACAAATATTTGTACGGAAGAAATTTTTTGATTAGAACTGACCATGCTGCATTAAAATGGCTGCTACAATTCAAGAATCCTGAAGGTCAGGTGGCTAGATGGATTGAAAGACTACAGGTATACGATTTCAAAATCGAACACAGGATAGGTACCAGCTATCGTAATGCCGATGCATTGTCCAGAAGGCCTTGCCAAGATGACTGCAAACATTGCAGTCGACTTGAAGAGAAACAGTTTACCGTCGCCAGGTCAACAGTAGTCGATGGTAATTGGCAGCCCGATGGACTACGCGAAGACCAAGAAAATTACCCAAATTTGAAAATTATATTGGAATGGAAAGCAGAAGAACGCAAACCAATATGGGAAGACGTTGCACCACACTCACAGAGTGTAAAAGCGTACTGGGCGCAATGGTTTTACTGGCTTAACTTCACTGAAGATGCCAAAGACTGGTGCAAGAAATGTGTGGTTTGCGCGGGAAGTAACGGCCCTCATAGACGACGAAAAGCTTCAATGCTTCAATACAACGTTGGCAGTCCATTTGAGCGCATTGCGATTGATGTGGCCGGACCATTCCCAGAAAGTAACGACGGAAATAAATATATCGTGGTTGTGATGGACTACTTCACCAAGTGGGTTGAAGCTTATCCATTACCCAATCAAGAAGCCACCACGGTCGCTGAAACCTTAGTTAAAGATTGTATATGCCGATTCGGGGTACCACGTGAATTTCACTCCGACCAGGGAAGAAATTTCGAGTCTGCCGTTTTCCAAAATATCTGTAAGATATTAGGAATTAATAAAACAAGGACAACTGCATTACATCCGCAGTCCGATGGCATGGTTGAACGAATGAACAGAACGATCAACCGATATTTGTCGAAGGTAGTTTCCAACCATCAAAGAGACTGGGACCGACATCTTCATCTGTTCCTGATGGCTTATCGTTCATCCGTGCATGAAACAACAGGGCAAACTCCTGCGAACATCTTATTCGGACGTGAGTTGCGTTTACCATGCGACTTGGTGTTCGGCAGTAAACCTGGGAAAGACCTGGCCGGAGAAGACTACGTTACGGGCTTACGGAGAATAATGGATGACATTCATGAACAAGTCCGTACGAACATTCAAACTGCCAGCGACCGAATGAAGGACCGGTATGACATCAAAGCCGAAAAAGGTGGATATCAACCTGGGGATTTAGTGTGGCTTTCAAACCCACAAATGCGCCGCGGGTTATCACCAAAGCTGCAAAAGAATTGGGAGGGCCCCTATGAGGTAGTCAAAAGAATAAACGACCTGGTATATAGAATTAAGAAACGACCTACCGGGAAGGCCGAGAGTGGTACACTTTAATCGGCTAGCCCCGTTCGCCGGTGACAACAATGAAGACCAGCATGGAGCAACGGTTCGTCGGATCATAGGTCAGGAACCGACTTTTGAAGACTTCATGGAACAGTATTCCTTTGGTCACAAGGCGCGGTATGCCGTGACGACAGAAGAACATAGAGACCTGTTCACCGTATCCTCAGATTATTCCCTCGGCCACTGTGTATCAGAAGACTTAAAGATGTCCCGCGGCATAGCTTCAGTCTTTAAGGCGAAATATGGACGACTACAAGAACTGGCCATCCAACGTCCATCTGTTGGGAAAACGTTACGACTGAGAGATAGCAATGCAGACCATCAGCGGTACATCTTCTACCTTGTTACAAAACCACGCTCGTACCAGAAGCCGTCGTATCACAGCCTATGGAACTCGCTATGCGATTTGAGGGATCATCTATTGGAGAATGACATTTTGAAGCTAGCGGTACCGAATTTAGGTTGTGGTCTAGACGGTTTGGATTGGAGAATTGTAAGGAACATGTAAGAGATCCTCTTCCGTTTCACCGGCGTTGAAATTCTCGTCTGCAGTTTTAACCCTAACGGACAGAAAGAAGAAGTCGAGCGGACCATCGACTGTCATTTCTTTAAGAATTCGAAATGCACCAAGGGTAGTACATGCAGGTTTTGTCATCACGGACTTTTCCGGGACGAAACAGTCTTAAGGAGGGGGCAGTGTAACGTCGCCGCTCCGTAGCCCTCGCCACCGCCACGCCATGGCTGGCGCCTCTGTGTCTGCGCGCAGCGCGCTCGTTAGGACAGGTCGCGGTGCTAATCTATTGTGTTATGTTGTTTACCTCTAGAAGTTCTCTAGAAGGGTCTAGAAATAATCCGCCAGGTATATAACCCGCCGCCAAAGCCAGCGAAGGCACTCTGTATTATACAAGCAACGAGTACAGAAGTCTGATATAAATAAGTGTCGTGAATAGTTGGTGATATAAACAACAGTGGACAAGTGAACATAAATAAAAAAGTGTTAGTTACTTTTATAATCTTTTAATTATATTTCTAATATTTATTTACCGTTTAATAAACGTATTCTTTTAGTTAATAATATATCTGTTATTTGTTACACTTCACCCATATAAATAAAAACGTTACAATACATTTGTTTTTAATAACAAATTTAATTGATTTTATTTGTTATTTAATAGATATCCAGCTCAAGAAAGTACCTGATTGACCAGCACTGCAGGACTCCTCTTCACAAAAGAAATTATGAAAAGAGAAATACATCGAATGTATCGCAGACATCCATACGGGAATCCTTGTTGATTCATTCAAGGAAAACTGAAAAGGAGACATTTAAGTTCGATTTATGTCACGCCATGCTTGCATCGAACATTTCATTACTTAAGTTAAGTAAACCTAGTTTTAGGATCTTTCTTGAAAAGTATTGTAAAAAGAGCATTCCGGATGAAAGTACGTTAAGGAAAAGAACTTTAGATACATGTTATGCTGAAACTTTGTCCAAAATTAAGACACATTTACTCGTAGAAAATAATTTCTATTATATTATTGTTGATGAAACTACAGATGTATGCGGTCGATATATAGCAAATTTATTATTTGACATTTTATCTGAAAATTTTGTAGAAAAACCTTATTTAATTGCAGTTAAAGAATTAGAAAAAAACGAATAACGTAACTATCAGTAGATTTATACGAGAAAATTTGACTAATATATTTTTGCTGTACCATTCGATAAAATCGTATTGTTGCTAACTGATGCTGCTATTACATGGTCAAGGCTGGAATACATTTAAAAGTATTTTATCCTAATTTAATACATTGTACTTGCGTTGCTCACGGAATAAATAGCGTCGCGGAAGAAATACGAAATCAATTTCCGTTAGTTAATTTAATTAATAATATGAAAAAAGTTTTTATTAAAGCTCCTATAAGAGTTCAAATATATAGAGAAATTCTAACAGATGTTACACTTCCCTCTAAACCTATAGTTACATGATGGGGCACATGGCTTGACGCGGCTTTGTTTTATTTCAAATATTTACAACAAATTAAAGAAATAATGTCAAAATTTAATGATGATTCCTCTGCGGCAATAAAGGGTGCAAAAAAAATATGAAATGATCCACAAATAAGCCAAAACTTGAGTTTTATTAATAACAATTATAAATTAATTATTGAGACAATGACAAAATTAGAAAGACAGGGAGTACCTTTAAATGAATCAGTTAAATTAGTAGCACAATTAAAGTTAACTGTTAATGAAGCACAGGGGCTTACTGCTCAATCAGTATCAAAAAAATTAGAGGAATTTCTCACTTTCACCACTTTAACTCTTGTATCAAAAGTTTTGGATGGGGAATTTTCAGACGAGCTAAAAATTGACTATCAAATATTGTCATCATTAAAATATGCCCCTATTACATCTGTCGAGGTAGAACGCAGCTTTCCTATGTATAAACACATGCTAAGTGACAGAAGGCAATCATTTAAAATGGGTAACTTGGAAAAACATTTAATTATTAATGCAAATGAATTTATATTCCGTAGTTCGTAGTAATAGATTGTAAATTTCTGTAAATAATTAATATTAAGCATGTCAATATAACAGTATTTATAAGCAAATAAATTTGTTAAAAACATTATTTTGTTTATATTTTACATAATAAAAATAATTCTATACTGTATTTAAACTTTACGTATATATTACAACTGTATGTAGATGGGTGAGTATTTTTTTGCTATATTTTTTTGTATTCTTGTACTGCATATTTTGCATATGTTTTTGCATATATTGGACACTTAACTGCATATTTTCCAATAAAAGCCTGCATATATATGCGCATATCCTTCCTATTTTCCTTGCATATAAATCCGAGCTTTTGGCAACACCTATCATTCTTCCTTTACTGTTGTCGAGTGACTGAGTTCTTGCAAACATATTAATATTGTTTACATATGATCCGTAGCTCCCGAATAAATATACCACACATCTGAATCATAACTGTCAGAAATATTGCGTTCTTCTGGTATAGGTTCATTATTGGAAAACGCAATTTCATTATCGTCATTTATTGTCAAATTACCTTGATGTCTTCGTGTATTTCCTGATTTAAAATTATTTTTGTTCTTGTAAAAAACTTTGAATTTACATACTGTTTTCTTGTGGCCAATTTTTCCATAGTTATAGCATTGAAAGAAAATTTTCTTTTCACGTTGAATACATTTTCAGTATTACTTTTCCCACCATATTCCAATAATGTAGTATTATTTCTTTTATTAAATTCATCCAACAAACGTCCTTTTACGAACTGAATACTTAAAAATTTTGGATCCATAGTTTCAAGAGCAGTAATTAAAGCTCCATATGAATTTGGTAACGTTAGAAGTAAATGGCATACAACATCAACTTCTTCATTATTTGCACCTGTAGATATCAGTTCCCTGACAATCTTGTCAAATTGCAAAAAATATTCTTCTAGATTATCATTTTCATCAAATTTCATTGTTAAAAGACGCTTTCTTAAAAAAAGTTGACTTGCTACACTATGACGCTCAAATATTGCCTTTAAAGCTCTCATAATTTCTACAGGAGTAGCTTCATCTTTAATTAATTCTAAATGACTATTTGCAATACTTTCTATAAGTATTAATTTGCATTTCTTTTCTTTTCTTCGCAGTTCTATTTTCTTCGTTCTATCTCTTTCTTCTAAATCATTTAACTTCTGCTTCTCTGATATTGTGCTTAAGTTGTTTTCTATAAATTCTTTAAATTTGTAACGTTTATTTATATGGGTGAAGTGTAAAAATCAGAGAAATATTATTAATTAAAATAATACGTTTATTAAACGATAAATAATTAGGATAAATATTAAAAAGATAATAAAAATAACTAATACTATGAGTAAATAATTATAAACACTGATTTAAGACTAAGAATATTATTAAATGCTTAAACACTAAGCTTATTTATTTAAACAATATTTATATCACTACATTTACTTCTATAACTACATTTATTTATGTTCACAACTTGTACACTGCTTATTTATGTCACCAACTTCATTGCCCGTTGCTTCTATATATCAGACTATATCTGCGCTGTCGTTCGGACGGTATTTATACAGCCCAGTGTCCTTCTGGAACTTTCTGACGCCACAATTATATTGAATACAATAGATTTAGGTCACCGGTGTAATTAACACGTCTAGCCGTTTTGCCGCCGGAGATTACGTCATCGCTCGGGAATATTCTACCAGTAGCGGCGCTCGTATACTCTTTAGTTAGGGGCGTATGTTACAAATTTATTTCTTCCAGAAGAGCCTCAAGCCGGATCTTCCAGTTACTGAAGTTTGTACCATTAAACTGGGCAATTCTATATTTATCTTGTTCTGTGCCCATAACCTCTTTTTTTTATTAATAAATAAGTACAGAAATACCTCCGTTTAAATAGATTAATTAAAATAAGCAGAGACCGTAAGCCGACAACCAGACGACCAATAGGCCGCCCACCGAAAAAAATGAGCCACATCAACAGAGGACATACCATAAAAGTTGCGAAAATAAACAGGCAAAATGCCTAATACAAGAAGAAGAAGATATTAATCGTAGCGTTTTTTTGATGACTAAAACATACTTATATAAATGGTTGCATATATTAAATGATAAAGTTTACTTTTAGTTACAAAAAATATTTTTTAATGTTTAATTAGTGTTATTGATGACATGAATGCATTAACAGATGTTCGTGTTCGAATGAAATAGTTTAGAAATCAATTTTTTTAATAAATTAGTTATTTTAGAGGTAAATTAAATTATTTAATAACACATTTTCTGGTGATTGTCAATGAATAAACATCTGTTCGCATTGAAATAATTTGGCGACCAGAATTTTGTGTTTCTTCTCTTTCTTATAACGTAAGTTGTACATACATGGACAACGGTAAGACTTGTGTGAACTTGTTATGCCTTAGGGCCATATTCATAGTCGCTACTTGAAAAATTCTTGACTTAAATTTAACTTCAAATGATAGAAATGTCAAATTCCGTTTTCATAGTCCGAACTTAACTTAAACTTGACTTGAGTTGAAGTAAATCTGAAGTGAGCTTCTCCATCACTACTTCACATAGTTTTTGGTATTCATAGACTAAACTTGACTTGAAATTATCTTGAGTTCAAGTAAAAAATTAGTAAATCTCTAGATACCTATCCACCTCACTTCAATTTTCCTGGAAAACAAATTTTTTATTTTTTACTTGTTGACACTTGTTTTTTGGTATTAATTCCTGCATTTGTAGTAAGTTAATGATTGTAACTGATTACCATAAATTAATCAGATATATTCTGGTAATTGCGAAGTGTCTAGTTTTTAACTTTAATTTGGTATTGAAAATGAACAATTTTGAAGATGAATTTGAAGACTATGATAATTATGAAAAGTTTTTGGATTTGATTTATAATGAACACAGGATTCCTAAACGGTACTTAAGAAGCAATTACCCTTTAGACAATTTAAATGATGTTGAATTCAAGTGGAGGTATAGATTTTCAAAACAGTGCGTTCAACAAATTCTACTAGTAAATAATTATACACATGTTGAAAGCAATCGTGGATTGCCCATTGATCCGAGCACTAAGCTTTTGATATCTCTAAGGTTCTACGCCACAGGGAGTTTTCAGGTGAGTTAAATTTAAATCATTTTTCAATATCATGTAAGTAGTTACATAAATAATGAATCTGAAGTTCAAAAGAAACCCATTTACGATAAAGATATTTATTAATATTAATTAGATCAGAACTGAATTTAAGGGATTTTACCGGAAGATAAAATAAAAACATTGGAGGTGCATGCATTATCGGATACTATGACATGTGATCGTTGATGACAACAATATAATTGACGATAACAATAACAAACAGGCAGCTGTCACCATGCAGTCACGTCATAGGAATCTTAAATCTGACTTAAGATTTACTTGAATGAAGTAAAAGTTAAGAATCTTTTATGAATATGAAAACATATTTGAAGTCAAGTGTGCCCTAGGCTTGCACTTAGCTTAGGATAATCTTAGCGAATTTCAAGTAGTGACTATGAATATGGCCCTGACGTAAATGTGCAGTGCAGTGCGAGAACGTGAGCGAGATTATAGATCCGAAAACGAGACGAGATCGATATTTTTTATTTCTCGTTTCGTCTCGCATGCATCACTGTGCTCAACAAAATGTACACTTTAGTTGTGCAGGAAATAGCCATGAAATAGTATGTAAAGGGATAAAGGGTACATTTGTACAGTAAGTTGAATTAACCGTAAATATAAAAGATCACAATCATTACATGCCATAATATTTTTAAAAATATATGTAATCTCGTTGCTGATTTTCAACAATAGCTCTACTCTGCGGATTTTAATCTTTGTTTTTTAATCTTGAGTTAAAAGACTTTTTTATTGCCCAAATAATATCTAGGCTACTGCGATTGCGCAGCCATCCTTGATGCGTTTACCTAGCTGTACAGAGTTGTGTTGCTGAGGGTGAGCCTACAGTATAACTATCAGACGGTTTGATACAGACCGTCGGTAGTAGCAGTAGAGAAAGAATTTATTGTAACATACGTGTACGTACATGCAGCAAATCAAACATTTCCCCTCGTCTCACTACACTTCAGTTACGGCAATTCTGAAATCGAACTTTTGTTCTAGGTATACTACCATCCCCTTAAAAGAATTTTCCAAAATGCTAACTTTATGTCAAAGATATGTAACGTGCTTCTTTTAATTTGTCTAAGATATTAGCATAAGGGAGGGAATATGCATCGTGCTGTGTAACCGTATTTATTTTTCTATAATCCACAACAAATATATATGAATTATGCGATTTTCTTATTACAGTCTGACCGACGAGACGTGAGATGTGGGGATGAGTAGTGCGCAGAGAGAGAACGCATTATGCGAGAAAGAGACAGCATGTTACACGCGAGAGTATACTGCGAGGCACAAGTTTCCCGACTTTGGCTTGAAATTGTTCGTCAACCCAACTTGGATTTAAACTCCATGCTACTGCCTCAGAATGTATTTTCTCGATGTTAACTCTGCGGCTGCTAGCATAGAAAATAGAGATACTGACCTATAGAAGGCGCACTCTATGAAGAAAGGCAAGTAGATTAGATGTACAACTACCGCGCTTGGCGGACGCGCCGAGAACTAAAGTTTTGTGAATGAATCATGGATTTAGTATTATTATTTGATTTAAATTGAATATCAATAAGGAAAAAAAGACACAAATTGAAAACTGTTCATTTGATTTATTTATTAAACCTTTTTTTTCTACAATAATTGATTGCATTTTGTATAACAATATCGTTAGATGTTTCCTGACATATTTTTCCTACTAAAACACGATTAATTTGTTTAGTATAATTAAAAAATAAAAATCTTACAAAAAATTCGAGGCATTCCTCGTACAAATTATGTTCAATACATGTAAATACATTGTTTGCTATATATTTTGTTATTATTCTAATAATAATTTTGCTTAAATCTGCTTTGTGGCAAAAAATTGAATATTTTCATTAACAATTTTTTTTTACATTATTAATAAAAATAGAAAATACTTTATTTGGGTGAAATAATGCATTTATATGATATGCCCTAGCTGAAATGAGATGCATCATTTCTTTCACCACAGATATCATTCCTGCAAGTTTTACAATTTTTATTTTTTAATATTTTTTAACAAACAACAAAAAGAATTTAACAAACAACAAAAAGCACTAAACAACAAAACTGAATCGCAAACAGGAATACACACAAAAGAATTAGAGAAACCAATGCTGACACTTCAAGAGCGAAAACATGAGTGATTTCAACTGACATTTACCACCATTTTGAAAACTTTGTTGTGCTTATCAGCGCCATTAGCGGTACGGCGCAAAACTATTCAAAGCGACAGTGGCGAAATTGCGGTCGCGCCAACAACTATTTGAAAAGTCCCGGTCGCCGTATGGAGTGCGCATAGCATGGCTGCTAGCAAGCGAATGAATTCTCCATCACACCTTCACACCACCACAATTTCAAGGCCAGACAGCTGCGCATCTAAGCTAATCGGTCACGAGTCGTTGGTCAGACTGTAGGGTTTTAGGACTTCCCCAAGGACTTTTTGAAAGTTGAATTATACCGTCTTTTAACAAGGAATCAAGTTCGTGGTAACCGGTAAATGTCCTCTAAATACGACGCTATTTAAAAATTTCTATAGTTCGTTGGAGCGACAACGCCATTGAAATTGTTTGTAGCAACACCTTCAATGTGCAACCAATAAACAAAGTGAAAGGGTACAACAGAAAAAAAGAAAGATATTAATGTCGATGCGTCGTTACCTAATATAACAAATTTATGGAATAGCCAACTATGGATCAATATTATGGAAAAAAAAACTGTTGTAGCCAGCACAATACCTCTCGTCATTTTATGTTGCATAGAGCGCGAGCAGTCAAGTGACTTTGTTGGCCTTGGCAAGCAGATAAGGGGCCCCGTGTCAGAATGACAGCTAGTAATAATGTACATAGGTGTCAAGTATCATAATTTTTCATTCAAAATTTAATTTTCTATCTATCAGAATATTTTGAATGAAAAATTATGACATATGACAATTGTGACATCTATGTAAATAACTACTAGCCGTCATTCTGACACGGATGCCGATATCTGCTAGCCATAAGCTATTTTTTGTTTGAATATCAAGAATATCTTTTGTAGATTTAATAAATAAAGTATTTATAAAAAAAACGGTTATTTCTACCCTTGGGATGATATGCACTATCGGCGACACAGGATAATAACGTTGCTTTATTGTTTCAGCATGTTAAAATTTCGTTCTCCAGGAGATTGGTACACCCTAAACCCTTTTTCTTCTTTATAAAATAATACGAAATTAGCCGATCGAGTTAATTTCATCAATATTGGTACACAGAAAATTATCTACTACAAACATCAACATTTAAATTCATTAAATTCCAAAAATTAACTCCTAATATTACTTCTTGACTTATCGATGGAATGACTATTCTATTAATTTCGTACATTTATTTAATGTCATTGGAACACGTATAACCTAAACATTTACATTTAATCGCGTTTGCAATTATACATTCAATATTATTTTCTCTAAAATTTATACTAAATTATTTAATATATTCCAAATTGTGTCACCATAAACATTTGACAATACTTAATCTATTTCTGTTTTAGCGGTATTTATAGTAATAGAATCTATCCAAGACTTCCAATCATTTTGTTGTCAAATGGTTAGGTCTACAGAATTCTTTCGGCTACTTAAAACTTAAAAAAACTGTGGGCCAAAAGACGGCATTTTAAGAGTTATCTTCTAGTCCAGACTTAGCTCCTACCGAGACTCTTTACTTTCGTACAATGAAGAACAACTAAGTTGCAAGACATATAGAACAATACTCACAGAAAAATCTGCAGGGCTTAGGGATACAATGTCTATTAGAATTTCTAATATTTCTAATAAAAGGCGATGTCATGCATTATTATAGGCAGAATATTTAAATAATATATTCAGTTTTTGTGAGTTTAAAATTTATATTTTAAACTAGCTGAAAGAAATTTATAGAAATTTCTCACCATTTGCGTAGTTTTATAATTTGTTTATTAAAAATATAAACCGGTCAAAATATTATGGGTTTGGGCTCGTATATAGTAGAGTGCAAAATTTCTTCGTAATACTTGTAATTTCTGTTCTTCAGAAGGGTTAGATGATAAATGAGAAAAATAATAATAATAATAATAATAATATAACTTTATTGACATCATCAGTCAAAGGCGGGGTTGAGCCAAAGGCTGCTTTTCAACCCAACCATTACATATATATATATATATATATATATATATATATATATATATATATATATATATATATATATATATACATCTCTCTATCAATTTGACTTCCGTACATAGAAACATGCATTTGGCGTCTATGGGAAATACTGGTCCTAGGCGTCTACTTCTTCGAGTATATAGAATGTTTCACCCCACCTAATAATGTGAGCATAAGGATATTTCGAAAAATTCGTATTTAAAGAAAACAATATACACGTGTATTTGACTTCCGTACTTTATACGGGTTTTTGCCGTCCCGCGTATATTTTTGTACGTATTACTGACAATTTGGCGTCCAAAATTAATATACGTTTACAAAAAGCTATCAATCGGGCATCCTGCACTGTTGCCAAATATTATGTACTGTAGCACTAACATGGAATACGAACATAATCGTCTAACATGGGATCATGATTTTTTTTAAATTATATTTTTTACTAATATTTTGAAAACTATTTGTTTAAATTTGATTTACATGCAGTTCTTCAATTAAATCAAATAAAACAAAATTCGTTCTGCATGTTTAGTAAAATGGGTCTGCAGATATGTATATTTATACGCCTTATGTGCAAAATATTTTAACATTGCTACGTAAATGTCACATTTATTTGTAATTTTATTAAAATAAATAATTTTGTTCTTCCTCTCTGTGATTTTGTTTTTTTATCTTCCGTTACCTTAGGTAAGGAAGGTATTGTCTTTGGTCAAAAATTTCGTTTTACTATTTTTACGATGATGTCTGTATATACTCGTATGTATGTGTGTGCATCTCTCACTCTGTGTGTGTGTGTGTTTATGTGTGTGTGTGTGTGTGTGTGTGTGTGTGTGTTTGATTGTGTGTGTGTGTGTGTGTGAAAAAAGTTCTCCGATAACTCCAACAACTACAATTCCAAAAATTATAATTCTTTCATTCTTTTGTACGTCCGTATAAAGACTTAATTAAATTTTGGCTATAATTGGTACACCGGAAGTACTCTTATTTGCAGTTCTTAACAGTTTTTTTTTTATGTTAAATATCTCTTTTTGACATTTTGTTATCACAAATATATGTTATTCTCTGTACGATTTGATTATTTTTTTTCTTTATATTCAAAGTATTTGGAGATGAAAAATTATAAAGAAATTAATATTCATAAATCTTGCAACCTACGTTGCACGTTGCTGTAAGCACAATGTAAATCAAATAGAAACAGTATATTTTAGTAATTGACAGATTTCTGTGTCAAGTATAATTTGCATAGTTTGTGAAATAATTTTACTGGAAATATATAATCTTTTGCAGGACACTACCTTATCTGTGAGTAATTTATATAAAACACATAGAAAAGACGGAAGGTCATGTGTTGGCCACATCAGATTTTATACAAATTTATGTTTGCTTCCGACATATTCAAAATTTGAATTAAAGTAACCAAATGCTTTTAGAATAGGTAAACATACTTGCACTGGGGTTTAGATGATTTAGCATATTTTTTGATTGTTTTACAGCCACAAATTAAATTTTTAGTTTAGGTGTTCCTAAATATATACAAGTTACAAGGTTCCTTTTGAAACAAAGTTTAACCGTAGGTACATGAATTATTAAATAAATATTATGATATAAGGACTATTTAATATATGTATCGCAACATCTGACGCCTAGACCAAAAAAGTATGAAATTGATTTTCTAATAAATTAAAAATATTGACTGGCTCTCTGAGCACCCAACTAAGAAGACTGAAGTACTTATACATTATATTAGCATATTTTCGTAAGTAATCGCTTGTAAAATTGGATGATCGGAATAACAATCATTATTTTTATTTAATAATTACCTACTAGTTTTCTCACATCTTTCATAAACTTGTTTATATGTACCTCAGCGTATAAGATATAAAAGAAATATTTTTTTTGTTCCATATCTCAAAAACATTATTCACATAGATACATATATGTTTCATTTGCAAGTAAGAAAACTACCATCCATATTTCAAGCATTTTGATCATATTAAATATTTGTTTTGTCAAATTAAGTTTGTCTATCCTATAATAACAGTATTTTTTAATGAAATGTATATGTGTATCACATGTAATATTTAACGCTGTTTTTGCTACACCTTAACTTATATGATCGCAGTTCAAAAGACAGAAATAAATTTTCAAGTTTATTTTTGATACAAATTACAATACTGATTTAAATTTTTTAAAATACTGAACTTTTTATTTCATTATACATGATGCACCAATAAAATTTAAGCAGGAATAATGTTGCGCAGTGCTATGCACATCTCTACATAGTATAAAACTAGTGATATACCTTGGCTTCACCTAGGAGCAATATTGACTTTACCTCCAAAAGTTTTATTTAACCGAGTTCTTATAACATTTTGCAGAGATAAGTCGGCCGGGGGGGCCGCGCTTCCAATAATATCACCGAAACTATAAATACCGTATTTTAAAATTTTATATTTAAGTAATTTTCAGTTTTTATCCGATAGTGTTCTAAAGTTGTTAACCATTTTTTATATTCTTGTCTATTTTAAATTTATTTTAACCTAATTGTATGTCATTATTTATTTTATCTCATTTATTCTTCTATTCAATTCTGAGGAATGTTTTATATATAATTTAATATATTGTGTTTTCTATGTAATGACATCCTAAAGAGACATTGATTAATCTTGAAGATGGTTATTGTAATGACAGAAACGTTGATGTAATATCAATAATTTTTCTTCACTCAGGTTCATAATAATATATAAAAATATTTGGGCGAGGTTTTTCTTTATCAGTAATAAATGCTTATGATTATTTTTTATAAGTGTTTATCGAGATATTTATAAAATCATTGTAGTAGCAGGTATAGATGTATTTTAATACATAATATGTAATAAAAAATAATTTTAAATTTTACAAGTCACGCATTCACAAAATACTTATAACAGTATAATAACGTGCGAATGGGAATGCACGAGCAATACGATATTACTTTCGAGCGAGATATTTTTTAGACGATTATAAAAATAAAGTATTTTCAAGAATTTTGTTTCAATTGACAATACTTGCATAAATAAATAAATAAATATTTCATCACGGCATATTACCCATTGCTGGGTGTGCCAATCTGCTTTGTATACAGATATCGGTAATGATGGAATATTTGTACCGTGCGGGCGCTTACCAGGCGTCACCTCACGGGCACTCATAGATGGCGTGGAGAGTGCACCACAGGGGTCAATTTTGTGCCATTAAAATTCGATGTAATTTTTGGCGTCGGTCGGGATCGAACCCGGGTCCCCAGATTCGCGACCAGACACTCAGGCACACGGCCACGAGACCCCATACTTACTATTTTCATTTTTTCAATTAATCTACCATAGCAACAAAGAAAGCAAAGCTACCTGGCTATGATGATTTGGTATTTAAAGTACCTACGTGTGACGAGCTTAAAAGCACGACACGAAGCGTAGTGTTTTTTTTACGTCATTTATGCTTTGTAAGAACTTATGCCCGTATATTATACGCTGTTTTCTTATACCTGCATATTTATACCTGATTTGCGAATTCGGACAATAATTTAATCAGTCTAATAATTATTTTACATCTGTTAAACTGAAAAACTCAAAATTAGTTTCCAGCATAATGAAAATTAATTAAAAATTGTTTAAATTATTTAGTATTTTTTAAGATCCAAAACTAATTTCCTATTTCGCGTTTACAAAGTTTCATGTACTGAATGAAGAAAATCTAATGTGGTCAACACATTACCTGCCTTCAATTTTATATATTTTTAAATCCTTCTTGCAAAAGATTATATTTTTAGTAAAATTATTTCACGAACATATTTTGACCCTGACATCTGTCAATTAGTATAATTTGAATATCCAAATTGTTTCCATTGTGATGCTGCATAGACTGCAAGATTTACGAAACTTAATTTCTTTATAATTATTTTTCTCTTCCAACTATAGCAAATATAATGAAAAATTGTAATCATGTAATATAATATTCTTTAATGTTTATAATAAAAATTTGGGTACTTCCGGTCGGGTTGACCAATTATAACCAAAATCGAATCAGCTCTTCATAAGGGTATACAAATGAGAAGTACGTAAAAAAATGTAATTTTTGGAGTTTGCAGATATCGAATAACGATTGTCACACACACACATGTACAGACATCATCGTAAAAGTAGTAAAATTGTATTCTAGGGACTCTAAAATGTGCTTATTCGTTAAAAACGAACTATGAATTTTTTGTCCAAAAACAATATCTTTCTTATATTTCTTATTAACGGAACGTAGAAAAAAAAATCTGTTGTGGCCAGCACAATACCTTCCGTCATTCTCGTGTATAATGTATAAATTCCATAATTTTTCTTACAAAAGATTCTAAATTTCCAGTAAAATTATTTCATAAACAAACTATTCAAATTGCACTTGACACTGGCATCTTCTTCTTCTTTAGCTTTTCCCATTCGTTAAGGGTCGCTATTTTTGCATGTCGTTCTCATTCAGCTCCTTTTCTCTCAAATCTTCCGCAATACAGTCCTTCCATCTTATCTTTGGTCTTCCTCTGTTTCTTTAACGTCCTATTACTAAACTATTCATTATTGTTCCAATATAATTCTTCATTTCTCCTCATGACATGTTCAAACCAATGTAATCGTCTTTCTTGTGTCTTTCTAAAAACTTGTAACACTAGAGTTATTTTCTTACCATATCTTTTCGTGTATTCCCCAATATCTACTTCAACATCCTCATATCTGCCACATTAATTTACTTTTTATTGATACTGACATCTGTCAATTTGAATTATATAATTATATTACTAGTTCCCAAATTTGGCATAGCTGGCTTAATTATAAAATTTAATTTCTTTAAAATTCTTTAACTCTGTATCTATTGAATATGAAGTATAAATTGTAATCAAATCGTATAGAGAATAATATATTCTTTAAGTTATAATAACGTTAAATGTCAATAAATCAAATTTAACTGTTAAATCTTCAAATGAGACTACTTCCGGTTGACCAATTATAACCAAAATCTAATCAGTTGTTCTTCTGGATGTAAACTTGAGGAATACGAAAAAATTATAATTTTTGGAATCGTGGTATTGAAGTTATGGAATCCGGAAGTTTTGTTACACACACACAGACACACGGACACACAGACACACAGACACACAGACACACATACATACAGACATCATCGTAAAAATGGTAAAATCGTATTATATGGACCCTAAAACGTGCTTATTCAGTAAAAACTCATCATTGAATTTTTTGACCAAAGACAATACCTTCCTTACCTAAAGGTGACGGAAGGTAATAATTCATTTAAAATTTGTCATTGTCATAAAATGTTATTATCAAAGAAGTTATTGCGTTCCTATATGACACAGTAACAAAATATCGGAACAATAAATAAATATGAAACTATTTTTCAAGTTTTAATGAATAAACTTTCGTCGTTTATATGTGGAAAAGATTTTTTTTAATTGAGAAAATACGAGTTCTCAAAAAATAATTATTTTATAAAAATACATTATTTCTGCAAATTATCTTTATAAAATAAACAAAATAATATGGAAAATAATAGACATCTTTATAATTTTACTCAGTGAGTAAATTCTTTAAAAATAATAATTTCTCAATATAATATTTGATTATGGTATCATAACCAAATCAGATTCATATTCTTTAAACATTTAAAGTGAAGAAATACTGAAAACTAAACGCACGAGTTACACATGCAATGTTGCCAAGTGTATGGACGTCAAATTGGCGGTGATTTTCGGTTTTCAATATACGGCGGCGTATATTATGATGCGACGAAAGCGCCACACACGGAATTTCGATGAACTAAATATACGGCTGTTAACAACAAAACAGTCATTTGGCGTCCAAAATTAAAATTTGCAGGTAGACTCCCCACATCACGTAGATGCTAAAAATGTGAGAAAAACTGATTTATAATTTGGCGTCCATATTCGGACGTCACTTTACGAAGGACGTCAAATTGTTGGGGATCTGGCAATGTACGGACGTTCGGTTGTTAGACTGATGAATATATATATATATATATATATATATATATATATATATATATATATATATATATATATATATATATACAAAATAACCATTATGAACGCCGATATTCTTACAACAGATAATACACACATATACATATAAAAAATTAATTGAATTAAAGAACATGAAAAAAAAAGAAAAAACTAGATGAGAATAAGTATTATAAACCAGCAATCATTGAACCACATGTTTACAGCTAAAATCACTAGATACTAAAATAATACATCATTATTAAAATTATAATTTTTCAAATGATATTTAAAGGATTTTACGGACAGAGATTTCATGTCGGATGGTATAGAGTTGTATAAAGTAGGTGCTAAATAAGAAAATGATCGCTTTAATTTATATTTTTTAAAAAATGGCACAATATATAAATCCTTAATACGTAAACTGTAGTTATAGAATTTTGGAATAAGTTTGTCATACAAATATGAAGGTGTGCGAGTAATTAAAGTTTTATGAACTAAAGAGACATATATTTTTCTAGTACGAGATTCTATATCTTCCAATTTTGCGATGTCTCTGTAATTTGAAATATGATCAAATTTACGCACATTATATACAAAAAGATTAATCATACACGCAAAGTATGCATCGATCGACTCATCATGTTCTTGCGTTCTGATTTTTCCCACAACTATAACATCATAATCGTACGGTTCATATTCTTTGCGTAATTGTTTTACAAACTCGCTCCAAGATTTGATTTTATGCCGTATGGATCGATACCATGTCAAGGCTCTTCCTTTTAATAATTCCACCACACAATTAAATAGTTCTTCTTCACTAATATTTCGTGATACGCTATAATCATTTACTAATTGAAGGAAAGGATTAACACTTAATTCAGTCTTATCGTTAAATATAATATTTCATTGGCTGACCGGTATTTGTTTCTTATGAGTTATATTATTTTCAACGGTTTCATCATTAGATTATTACTTATTCTTATGGAAATGGATGTTTGCGCATGAAGTACGTACGAATAATTCGCTATTTACACAAAAAAAAAATTAAAATCATAAGAAAGTGGCGCTCTGGCCTTTCTGAACAATAACACCTAATGCATAAATTTGCCAAAAATAAAAAAAAAACTATGAACAAAAGCAATTCATTCGTTCGTACTGTATTTGCAAACAGCTACCTACTTTCTATATTCATCTAAAAAAATGTAAAATAAAAATACATATTATACAGTCCGGTAAAACACAAAAACGACTATAATTTGTTTTGGATCGGAAAACATTTAAGTACCAACATTCTAGCCTAAGTATACAATCTATTTCCCATTCCCATTTTTGTTTTCGTTCATGATTTTCTAAAACAAGATAATTTTGTTTATTTTCAACTCGTAAAAAATTAATATTTATTTACGTGTATACTGTTAATTTTGAAGTCAGTTTCTGCAAAATATCTTCAATATTATTTAAGGCAACAGCTGTATTATTGATACTATCAACTAATCGCTCTAAATCTGTATTAATTTTGTTTAAAATATCCATTGTTTCATTCTGAAATGTATTTAATTGGTCATCGTGTGTTGTACAATTACTTTTCTTCCGCTTTTGCGATTGAGATGTTTAAATATCTTTTTTATTAGTTTATAATGTTTCAGTATCACAGTTTTCAATTATTATTATTTCCATATGTTCTATGTTTTTTTCAACAACTTCATTTTCCTCTCTAATAACTTATAGGTAACTTATAAATGCAACTATGAGGTTAGGAAGCTTATTTTGAAATTTAAGGAAAAAAAATACTTACTTTGTGTCAATCCTTTAATAATGTAGCAGATCTTGTTAATGTAATCACTATTTAGCTTCATTTTAATAAGTTTTACAATAACTGCTACTCAAGCGACAACTATAAACCCCTTGACAGCATGCCAAGTCAATGTAGATTATATTTTGTCAATGTCAATTACGTGTGGTACCGAAAAATTTCAATCTCGGGTGGGGGGTACAAGAAGAGACGGAAATATGTCAATGTCGATTCGGCGTGGTTCCACTACCAGGAATATTAGCTTCGCCATTTTTCTCTTTGTAACTGTCAGCAATTTCGATAACTTGAGGTGGCCGTGTGGCTGAAGTTGAAGTGGACGTATAATTGGAGGAAGAAATATTTGGAACTGACTTATGCAGGGTTTACAAACTTTTATGGACGGTTGGGTTTGTTTGTGGTCAGGACTCATAAATTATTCGAACTTGAAGGCATCAATTTTAGGGTAAGAAATGGGCCGTATTTAATAATGATGTTAGAAAAAGTGTATTTTAAACGCATTGTTATTTGAATACAGATTTAAAAGTACATAATTAGGAAACATCTTATAATATTTTAATCTCTTTTCACTTTACAAATTGACGTTAGAAGAAATACGAATTATTATTTTAATACAGATTTAAAAGTACATCTTGAATGCAAATTTCAGGTACGGCCCAGGACAGAAAACTCTACCTGGCTCCGAGTACCATTACCGCAAAGTCCATAAAACTTTATAACGACCAATTGGCAGAATCTATAATGAGTTCCAAATATTTCTTCCTCCAACTATACTAGGCATTGGTTCGATATCGATACTAGTACTTAATCTCTTCTTTGGAATCGGGTCGCCTTCTTCAACATGTACCTCAACCTTAGATTTTTGCGTAAAGAACTTCCTAATATCCTAATGAATATAAAAAAAAATTAAATGCTTTTCTTCAAAGTTATAATTTGCGTTGAACGTACCTGAGTGGCATCTATTCTGTGTGGATTAGATGTAGATCCTATTTATTGTAGCGAGAAGAATGTAGCTATAAAGTATTATTTTGTTTAGCAGACTCAAACTTATAAAATTGAAGACAAATTTAATAAAAATAAGTAAGTAGATCTACGCAAAACTGCGTAGGCACAGGCAGTGTACCTTGTAGGGCGTATATTATTTGCCTGGGTATGCTAGCTGCAAGCTGTAACTAGGTACATGCAGCAAACGCACATGCGCGCGAGTAGGTACATGGACTGGCACCGGATTATGCTTGTGAGCTTGTGCATTATATTATTATGTCCGAACCCGAAAAGTTCATTTTGTGTACTTGCATTTTGCATACTAATAAATATTAATTAAAATATTCATATACAGCCTTCAATGACATATACAAAATATACAGTAGAATTCGTATATTGTAGGAGAATCGACTTTAGGGCCATTATAGAATAAATATGAAAGGTTCTAAAAAACAAAAAATAGTGGTTGACCTTAACTTCCCGGGAGGGGGGCAGTGCCCCCTCCTAAACGGCGCCCTTTCATTCAAAACATCATGATTTTCTAAATCCATGTGGATTATTTTCCTCGACAAGTATATTCCATACTACTGATGACAAATAAACATCAGAATATTTTGAAATTTTTAATGAAAAATTATGGCATATGACATATCACAATTGTGACATCTATGTAAATAACTACTAGCCGTCTTTCTGACACGGATCCTCATATCTGCTTACCAATGCCAACGAAGTCACATGACTGCTCGCGCCCTGTAAGTAACGAATTTCACAATTCTTGTACACACAAATAATTAAAATTGTATCTCTTTTTTCGTTCTATGAGGAATTTTGTCCTACTCTTTTATTATGTTCAAAATTCTTCAAATTCATTGACTATATTAGCGGTATTTCTTAAGGATATATGTAATATTAACATACCTATAATTTTAAATACATATTTACTTAATAATACAATAAGATATATTAAATGTACTCGTACCTCCCAGAAAAATCTTCCTGTAATGTTAGTAAAACTGCTGAATTTTGACACTGACATTTTGCATTTATCTGTCAATTACAAACATTTAAACATCTCAATTGGTTTCCATGGAGTTTTTTGGGCAACGAAATTTATTACAACAGATTATTTTATATTATTATATACTATATTTCCAAACGCATAGAAGATATAATTAAAATTTTAAATGTGACAGATTGAGAATTTAATTATCTTTATTACTCGTAGTAATAAATTCTCAAAAAATAATATTTATAATTTTTTTTTAGAAACTACCACTGCCGGTTGTCCAATTGTTACCAGAACCTATTCAACTCTTCCCAGAACTGTTAGATTGAGGAATCCGTAGTTACATAAATCTTTAGTCTTATAAAATTTGAGAAATCGTACTTCCAACGTCCTCACACACACACACACACACACACACACACACACACACAAACACACACACACACACACACATACATACATACACACAGACATCATAGTAAAAATGTTATAATCGGATTCCAAGGACCTTAAAACGTGCTTATTCACTAAAATCTGAATATTTTGACGTGCGCCCCTGAGAGAAGAGTATAAGTGCGCCGCCACTGAAAGAATGTACCAGAGCGATGATGCAATCCCCGGCGACGGAATAACACATGCACGTTGAAACATGTTAATTATTACGCCGTGACCTAATTCTTTTGTACTCGGTATCGCTGTGACGCCGGAGAATTCTAGAAGGACACTGGGCTGTATAAATACCGTTTGAATGACAGCGGAGAAACAGTCTGTGATATAGAAGCAACGAGCAATGAAGTCGGTGATATAAATAAACAGTCTACGTGTAGTGAACATAAATAAATGAAGTTATATAAATATTGGTTAAATAAATAATCTTAGTGTTTAAGCAGTTAATAATATTCGTAGTCTTAAATTAGTGTTCATAATTATTTAATCATAGTGTTAGTTACTTTTATTATCTTTTTATTATATATCCTTAATTAATTATCGTTTAATAAACGTATTCTTTTAACTAATAATATTTCTGTTATTTTACACTTCACCCATATAAATAAAACGTTGTTTGGTCATGAATATGAACCGTATATTTGGATGATATAATTATCGTGATAACGTCCCTTGAAAAATATTTAGAAATTTTAGCCCGTCCTAACAAAAATATTTGACGCGGAGTTAACTTTGAACAAAAAAAACCGTCATTTTTGTCGACCGGAACTTGAATATCTTGGGTACGTGGTAAACAATATAAGATTGTGTGTGGGTCCAGGTAAGATTAAATCAATTTTAGAAATTCCCGCTCCTAAATCTGTAACAGAGATTCGATATTTTATGGGTATACTTAATTTGTTATTATAGGCGTTTCATACCCGATTTTTAAAATTTAACAGCTCCCATTTCTGTACTAGTTAAGAAAAATAAACCTTTTATATGGACTGCGAACGCGTATTTAATTTAATAAAAGAAAGATTAATATTAGCTCCTATTTTAATTTTCCAGATAATACGAAATCATTTATTGTACAATGTGACTGATCCGGATATGGTATTGGCGTGGGCGCGATACTCTAAAAAAACCTGATGTGGACACCACACGACTTCCTTGTACGATTATTAAACTATACATATTTTTTTAATAAATAAATTATTACAAAATATTAATTTTAACTTCAAAACAGTAAGATATATAGCGACCATAATCTAACCCGGTTCTTTTTAAGGAGAGTTTTGATTACAACAAAGAAATATTTGATTACAACAATGAATATGACTAATTTCACAATAAAAATATAATATTTGTTATTGTACGAATCATAAAATTGCACGTATTTAACGTAATTTGGCATGAACTTTTTTTTATGTTTTTGTCCTAATCCATAGCAAGCTTTATTACAAAAATAAAAAAGTATATAATTTTTAAATTTACATATCTCGCTTATACAAAGAGCTAATTAAATAATACTTGATGTGCTAGACGCAAAAATTAATTCTCTAAAACTTTTATTTGAAGCATTTATTTCTAAAATCAAAATAAAATCATTTTATTCAAGAAAAACTGTTAACAACTTCAAGTAATGTACCACTTCCGGTTAGCCTATTTTAACCAAAATCTATTATGTTATTTCGATTGATATAAAAGTCTTGTATACCAAATTTGAAAAGTTTTGGATTATATTTTAAAACTTTTTCATTAAAATCTATTATAGGCTTCATGTAAAGTGCCACTTCTGGAAATTGTGTAATAACCAGAAAGGGAGGTGCACAACTAGATTTTATAGGAGTCCTAAATACAACATTTCAACTTTCTACGGCTTACCGTTTTTGAGTTATGCGAGATACGTACGTACGGACGTATGTACGTACAGACGTCACGACGAAATTAGTCAAAATGGATTCTGGGCAGTGGCGGATCCAAGGGGGGGGGGGGGAGACGGGGCGATCGCCCCCCTCCTTGAGAGATTTTTTCTTCAAAATTTTAAGATGTCTCCCTTGTAAAAATACAGAGCAATAAATAAAGAATTATTATTTTGTTTTATTGTATAAAAACTCAACATGAACCAAGAAAAAGTTTATAGATATTTAAATAAATTAGATGTTAATAATTACTCGAAAGTTCAGTCAAACAGCAGTTATTCTTATTACCAACGTTTCGGTGCACCCTTGCACCTTCTTCACAGTTTACAACAATTATACAACAAGAATGTAATACATACAAATTAACATGGACATCACACTTACAGTAAGTTATTACAAATTGTTACAATTCATGTACACAAAATACATTCGTACAAAACATCCATTTAATCTATTAAAAATCGTACAAAAAAATTCAAAGAGCATACACACACTCATTTGCTCGAAAAACCGACAACCGAATAATACGGAAAATAACCGGAAATATCCTGTGTAAGGATTCTGGTGGCATCATTGAAACGGACTCCTGTTGGTCGTCTATACACCAATAATAATGTAGCAAGTTGTAGGAATTTAAATAAAATGAAACTCAGTTTGGCCTAAAATTTGCCTTTTCCTATTTGAACTTTTCCAATACACCAAAATATACGCTGTTAAGTTCTTGAATATCAGTCCTTGCATTGATGTTATTGCAATCATTGTAGACACTGAAGAAGGTGCAAGGGTGCACCGAAACGTTGTTATAGTACGAATAAATGCTGTTTGACTGAACTTTCGAGCAATTGTTAACACCTAATCCACATTATAGTCGAGAAATTTGCCCACAATATTTAAATAAAATACAGTTTTGGCGCCATAACAGGTGTCATTGTTGAATTTCTAGCGACTAGCGATATCTGTTACGAAATTTTAAAACGTATTGTCATTCACGTGGCGTGAAATTAGTTGCATGTGGACATTGACATTAAGCCCATATATTTTTCGGTCATTTTAATGCCTTACAGGGATGACTTCCACTAACTAAAAAAAAGTAGTTCGCCCCCCCCCCCCTGAGATATTTTCTGGATCCTCACTGATTCAGGGATGATAAAAATGGATATTTCCGCTGAAATCTGAAAACCGAAATTTTTCGCGATTACAATACTTCCTTTACTTACGTACAAGGAAGTAAAAATGGTGATGAAGAATATATAGTATATTATGCTAGTCGAAGCTTAAATAAACAAGAGAGAAGCTACACAGTTATTGAACGTAAATGTTAATTATTATTTGGGCCGTAGAAAAATTTAGAGAATATTTAAAAGGCAAAAAATTCAGGCTAATCACATATTACCACTCTTTGATTTGGTTAAATAATTTAAAAGACCCGACAGGACGTCTTGTGCGATGGGCCGTTCGTTTACGACAATATAATTTCGAGATTATACTGTTCCAACCACTCAAGTCATCATAAAGGAAAAGGAAACTTAATGCCAGACTTATTATCGCAAGCTGTTTAGTATTGATGTAAATTTAATCACGGTAACCGACTCCATCATAGACCCGTTGTTTAGACAATTATTAGATAATATTCAAGAAAAGCCGGAAAATATTTGTCGTTGGGTTTGTAAAACCATTGATGTTTAAATTTTTAAATATATACGGTCTAGAACAGAATCAGATTGAAAATTAGTTAAACCCAAAGAATTCCGAAAATAAATACTTCGCAAATATCACGATAATCCCACTTCCGGTCATGTCGGTACGTACAAAACATTTCATCGAGTTTCAAATTTGTACTATTGGCTAAAGGTATTTGCCGACGTAGTCTTATATTTGTAAATGTCAGGTATGTCAGTGTCAAAAACCAGTACAAATTCCGAAACTAGGTTTTATGTGTAACCGTAACCTGCCCTTTATTAATCAGCCCTGGCAATTTATTAGTTTAGATTTTACGTTTGTCCTGAAGAGTCTTAGTTTTGTGCGTTGAGAAATTTCGTTTGATGACCATATTTTCCGGAGCATGTTGAAGAATTTTTGTGCTTGAATTAGTCTCCTGTTTATAACATTTTTTGTTCCTCCATCTATGCTCATCACACTTCCTAAATAACAGAATTCTTCTACTTCTTCTATTTCTTCACTCCCTATTTTTACTCTTTGTGTATATTCTTTCTTTCTGGCTAATAGTTTTGTTTTCCTCTCGTTTATTTTCATACCTACTTCGCTAGCTACGGTTATTAACTTATTTGTTTTCGCCTGGATATGTCCCTTTTTCTCTGCTATTAGACACAAGAAAATTCAAAGTCTTCCAGTTTCTAGCACATAGAGTGCCACCATGGAATATCGATATAGCGATCCCTTGTGGCCATCATTTTTTTTTCACGATTTTGAAAGGTTATTGTCGTAATATTATAACACGATAATCTTTTTCTCCAAAAAATATCACAAATAGTAAATTTGAGATTTTTTTTTTGTCGGACAGCGTTTGTCCCCCACGGCCACAAACATGAAAATCTCCATAGAAGCCAATTTAATGCCCATGTTGCAGCTGTTTCCGGACGAGCTGTTGCAAAAAATAAAGCATCTAAAACGAAGTATAAGTGCAGTAGTTGCACAAAATATTATTGTTTAGAATGTTTCTTTGACACTCACTCATCAAAACTTATATAAAATAAAGTTTTAAGTGAGTAAACGATTTTTCATTTTACCCACAAAAAAAAAACCACAAACGTGTCGAACATCCAGGCCAAGTATACTACTACATTGTCAAAGTTGTCTGCCACAGGCTCCCGTAAGAACCGAATTGATGTGGCGCATAGGCGCTGTTTAATTTGGCTCCAACTAAATTTGGTCCTGTCGGATATTGTATGTCCCCCACGGCCACAACTCATCTCAAGTTGTGTGCAAAATGGGGGATACGGTATGTACTCCATGGCACTCAATGTGCTAGAATGGGTTCCATTGGATTCTAGTCTTATTGTCCGCAGTTTTTGCCATTATCCAATCCATTACTATTAGAAATAATAGTGGTGAGAGAATAAATCCTTGTCTAACGCCGCTATGTATATTAATTTTCGCTGTTAGTTTTTCTTCGCGTTTGATTCGTGCAGAGTAGTTATTGTACAATAGTTTAATTAATCTTATGTATTTCTCCGGTATGCCATATTCTTCTAGTATGATCTATTAATTTGTCAAAGGCCTTTTCAAAGTCTATAAAGTTTATATATACCTCACCATTCATTTCTTTAATTTGTTCCAATATAATTCTCAAAGTGCATATTTGATCGATACATGATCTTTGTCCTCTGAAACCGGTCTGATATTCCCTGATTGTATTGTCTATTGCTTATTTCATTCGTTCCAGCATTAGTCGTATCATTATTTTGCTAGCCGTGCAAAGTAATGTGATAGGTCGCTAATTTTTGCACAGTGTCAGATCTCCTTTTTTTGATAATTTTACAATTATTCCGTCCGACCAGTCATCTGGGATGTATTCTTCCTCCCATATTTTATTGAGTAGTATGTACATGACCTCAACTGTTGTCTCTGGATCTGCCGTTAGTAGCTCCGTTGGTATGTTGTCGATACCAGCTGCTTTTCCATTTTTACCTCCCGCTGCCCTTGGTAAGGGGATCGTGCTAAAAATCGCATATCGAGATTTTGGTAAATGACCACGTTTTAAGGTCCCTACAATCCATTTTTAACATTTTCACGATGATGTCTATATGTATGTGTGTGTGTGTGTGTGTGCGTGTGTGCGTGTGTGTGTGTGCGTGTGTGTGCGTGTGTGTGTGTGTGTGTGTGGATCCTCTTTACGCTCTAACTCAAATACTATCATTCATAAAATTTTGAAACCTTGCATTTCTACCTTACTCTTATATGGAAAGATGTCATTAGATTTTGGAGTAAATCAGAAAACCGAAAATGGCACTTTACTGGAAGCTCAAAATAGTTTTGCTTCGAAAAATACCTTTAAATGTTATTTTTTCGAGATTTATGTTATATAAAAATTAAAGATCACTAAATTTTCTACAGGTTTGCATTAATACTTTTTCTATATATTTTATGTATAAATTTATAAAACTATCTATAATTTTAATCCCGGAGCCTACGTTTTAAACACAACTCATTCACATGGTTACACAATTCAGATCTTAAATGTTTACAACTGACAGATATATGTCACTGTCAACGAACTAATCATTTCAAATAATAATGTTAAAGTTTTTAATATAGTAAATGGAACAATAATTATATGGAATGTATGTAGCTAACAGATATATGTCACTGTCAACAAATTAAGCGTTTCAAATAATACTAATAACGTTTTAGAAAGATAATAGTAAATTTAACAATAATTATATGGAAAGTAACTTCATACAGTTTCCAGCATAAGTAAATATATAAAAAAATAGGTAACATAATAAAAACATGAGTCAATCTTCTTTGTACGCAGATGTCGGTAATAATGATGACATATTTGTTCCGCGCAGACGTTTACCAGGCGTTACTTCACGCGAATCTTGAGAACGGGTTGACCCCTGTGGTGCACTCTCCACGCCTGTAATGAATATAGGTAAGTACATAAATAAATAAAATAAATTTATCATCGTGGCATATTACCCATTGCTGGATCTGCAACAGGGGTCATTTTTGTGCCATTTAAAATTCGAAATATTTGGCCAGGATCGAACCCGGTATTTATATTTAATTTAATTTAAAGTATTTACATGAATAAAAAATAAATTAAACGGGAGGTATTGTGTTGGCCACATCAGATTTTTTAGTTTATATACCGCGCTTTTTTATTTCTTCTTTGGAGACCTTTTCTTGATTTATATCTAAATAAAACCTTGCTCTACTTCCTTCTTCATATGTATTTATTTCTTCGGTATTTTTTTATATATCTGTAAAGTGTTCTATCCATCTATTTCTAGTTTCTACTTCTGTTCCGTGAATCTGTTCTCCAGTTTTGCTTTTAAGATTTCTACTTTGTCTGTTTTTCTTTCCCGTTAGTTCTTTTGTTATTCGGAACAGTATTTTTATCATTTGTTACTGCTGCTATTTCTGCTTCTTTTGCAATTTCTTCTATAAATATTCTCGATAAGATAAGATATTATAGTTTTTAGAAAATTTCGTGACATCAATATACGCGAATATAAACCTTTTTTTCAGCTAACACGTGGTGTCAAAAAGGGGCAAAAATGTCTTTGCGAGGTACTTAATTGGTAACGTCGCGACGAACAGTGGTACGCGTCGTAGGAGGTGTCGGGTTGGTGTGGTAGTGTCCCTCATCAACTACTTGAAGGGCTCCCAAATGGGTTTAGAGGCGATGACTTGGTGTAGGCGACGGCAACAGCAACCAAGTCCAAAAAAATCGAGCGATGAACGTAATCAAAATAACTACTCAACTGGTGATATGACAGGATCGGAAACACTGAAAATTATTTAAACGAAATGCTGGAGACACTTCAACCGCACTCTACGAGTGTAAAATTCTCAATCTCTTGCGCACAGCACAACTTATTGCTAAATATTAATTAATAAAATAATAAAAATTTGCAATTTTGACACATGTTGTCATTATTTCTATATTACCTGCTTACAACTAGAAATACAATTAGAGTTGAAGCGAGAAAAGAAAGGAAAGAAAAAAGACAAATATTTTGAATTGTGACAAGTTTCAGTAAAAATTAAAACTTTTTTACACATAAATTACCTCAAAGTTTTTAATGCAAGTCCAAGACTTAACAAAACAAGGTCAAGACTATGCTATGACGTTCAAGTTCAAGGCCTAGTCTATACAAAAGCAAGACTGATTATGAGTTACCACCGCTAAGATAAATCCGCAGTGATCTGACGTCAATAATGTGCATGTTCCCTTTTCGGTTTACCATTAGAGGTTAGAGTTACACAATTGTTTTCAGTATTGTGGATATTTAAAACAGAATAATTTAATGTATAAAGTCAATGTTTAATTTGTATCGAAACTACTAACTTAGTGTAACATGCCAAATAAGTGTTGTGTCTCTTGTTGTTTTTCTTCCAATGAAAAACTGTTTAAATAGTGGGTGGAAACTATTTCCCGAGCAAATTTTCCTCCCACTAAATACAGCAAGGTAGGCTAATCGAAATAAGTACTTTTTCATTTAATTGTATCTTATTGATATAACTTAAGATATGTGAATTACATTTTCTTCCGGAATAGGCATATAATAATAAAAAAATCTGATGTGGCCAGCACAATACCTTCCGTTAATTCTGTGTATTATGTACAAATTCCATACATAAATTTTCTTGCAAAAGATTATAAATTTCCAATAATATTATTTCATGCAAATGGCACTTGACACTAACATTTTCTCCTTCTTTAGCTTTTCCCATTCGTTAGGGGTAGCTATTTTCTATTTTTTTCTTCCATTCATTTCTATTTTGCGGGTCATGCTCATGTCAGATTTTTTCATTCAAATTTTCTTTTTTTTGGTATTTTATGATTCCTTTTCTCGGCAACTGAATTCCACACCCCTGATAATAAATAAACCACATAAAATAAGAAAATCATGAAATTTTGAATGAAAAATTATGATATTTGTCAGTTATGGACGTAATTAATAGCTGTCATTTTGACACGGGTCCACATATCTGCTTGCCAAAGTCTGCAAAGTCACGTCGCTGCACTCGCCCTACACATATTTTTTTTTGCAAAAGATCCTATATTTCCAGTTAAATTATTTCATAAACAAACTATTCGAATTGCACTTGACACTACCATCTTCTTCATTAGTTTTTCCTATTCGTTAGGGGGTCGCTCTTTTTTATTTTCTTCTTCCATTAATTTTTGTTTTGTATGTCGTCCTCATTCAGTTCCTTTTCTCTCCTTTCATATTTTATTTGGTCTTCGTATGTTTCTTCCAACTTCTGTTATAAGCTATTCATTCTTCCAATATACTCGTCTCTCCTCATGACATATTCAAACCAATGTAATCGTCTCTCTTATATCTTTCTAGAAACGCCCAACACTAGAGTTATTTCCCTTATTCTTTCATCATTTACTTTTTATTGATATTGACATCTGTCAATTTGAATTACCTGAATATATTAGCAGTTTCCATGGTTAAGTTAGCACAGCTGGCTGATTTATGAAATTTTATAATTTTTATAATCTGTATAATTCTTTAACTCCATATCTGTTGAATATGAAATATAAAATGCAATCAAATCGTATGGAGAATAATATATTCTTTAAGTTATAATAACATTTAACTGAGTTTTTCAAGAAAAACTGTTAAAATCTTCGAATGAGGGTACTTCCGGTTGACCAATTATAACCAAAATCTAATCAAGTCTGCATATGGTTGTAAGGAAGAGGAATACGCAAGAATTGTAATTTTTGGAATTCTAGTATTGGAGATATCGTGCACGAAACGGCGGTCCACACACACACACACATACACACACACGCACACACGAACACACACACACACACACACATACAGACATCATCGTAAAAATAGTAAAATCGTATTGTAAAGACCCTAAAACGTGCTTATTCAATGAAAACTCACCACCGAATTTTTTGACCAAAGACAATACCTTCCTTACCTAGAGGTGACGGAAGGTAAAAATCTTAAAATTATTCTAATACGTGCCAAATTATAAAATACAGTTTAAAATATCCTTGTCTGGATCCACAGGCTGTGCCCTGCCTTAAAATAATCCTGGTGCAGTAATGTAACATGATTGGTTATAGACTACAACAGTAGCTACGTACTTATTTGTATGGCCAAGAATTTTTAATATCTGTGAATAATTTGAAACACCTTTCCAAACTTCCAATTTAATTATTTATTTACCAGAAACTATTGATAGAAGGGAAGAAATAAATACTGATAACGACAATAAAATTACTATAAAATCTTCTAGACAGTGTAAAAAGTATGAACGAAAATTTCGACTAATCTTTTATATTCCAGCAATTAAAACTATGGACATATTCAAAAGGAAAATATTACTCAATCCAATGATATTGGCATAAGTCCACATGCGTATAAATATATAAAAAATCACAGTGGTTTAATTTTACCCCATCCTGAAATAATAAAATGTATGTAATAAATTTTTAACGGATCCTGCAATGGAAGAAAAGAAAAATCTTCTTACGTGCACACGTAATGTATTCTTGTCCTTAAACGATCAGAAATTTAAAAACCTAATTAGATATATGCTTTTAAAATAATTTAAAAATGTTCGTACTTCAAGACGATGTTTTTCGAATTAACGAAGCAATAGAGCAAACTTCGAAATATTTTGTTTAATTTTATTAATTATATCATTTTTTTAATTTGTAACGCTATTTTGGGGATAGCGGTCAGAAAGTTGGCGTGAGATTGCTCGGGCGCCAACGGTCGGATAGCAGGTTTGGAGATAGGGTGAAATATGAAGAACACAATTACAATAAAAGGTACCAGACAACTTTATTGTATGATAACTCGCTGTACAAAAGAGTATGGTGGTCGCTGATGGGTACAATAAGATGCTGGGTGTGCGAATTAGACGATTTACTGGTTTTCGGAAAAACGACGGCGGGCGTCGCGACGGCGGTGATGTCGGTGTATGAACGGTAGATGCAGGGGTATCCAAAAATGTGGATAGAAATATGTTTGAGCGGTTTCGGCGTGATCGACGCTAGGCGTCGCGACGGCGGTGACGGCGGCGGGCAAGCGGTAGGTACGGTGATCTTAAGGATCTGTCTAGAAACGTATTCGGATGGTTTTGGCGTAATCGACGACAGGCGTCGCGACGCTGATGTCGCGTTGGTTCGGCGGTTAACGGCAGTAATGACGGAAGAGGCGAAGCTACGCGTTTCTGCAATAATCGGTAAATCGACGCCGGGCGTCGCGACGGCGACGCTCGTACCCGGCTGTTCGCGGAGTACGTGGCGATCGATGGTATATACGGCGTACGACGAGAGAGTCGGCCCAGGCAAACCTCACAGACTCTAGGTCTCGAGTGCCCCGGCTTACGCACTGGGACGTCGCGGTGCAGGCTTTTGTTTTGTACAGTGTGTTGCCTACCTCGTTTGTCATTATTATTTTACCTTTGAATGTGATTTTGTAAGGTTATGAACCGTGTTTATGTTTCTTGCGTATAATTTTTGTTTCACATTTTGTTTGAACTGTAAATTATTCAGAATTGTTCATCGCTGCTTAATATGTAATGAACCACCAAATGTAAAAAAAGCTTAATAGAAGCTATCATCTGTAAGTTTTCCTATAAAAATAAATATGTTAGTTCCTACAAAAGATTGTAGGTTGCCATGTTGCCAAAGGATACAGTTAAAAGAGACGAATGGTTGAATGCAATATATCAACATGACACTATTTTAAAACGGGATTCGTTAAAATATTTTTTTTGTTTGTACTCGCGTCTCTGCGTTTTGAATAATTTTGTTTCTTTGCTAATCGACTAAGAAAGATGCCTGTTCCAACTTTCTATAATTTACCAAATTTTTCTTCAATAAGAAAACAAATACAGAATACTTACAGCAGTATACAATTAACTATTGTGTTGCTCAATGCTTCGTTTTTCAAAACTATACAAATATGTATATAAATATATAGCACAATATTATAATGTGTCATATTATAGATATAGAGCAACCTTTAAATCTTCTTTAGAAATTATTTCTTTATAATCAAAATATAAATATTGAATAATATCATTGTAAATATAATTTATCTATTTAAAACCAAAATCTCTTAATCCTTAATAGGTTACTAAATGACAGCTACTCTATTGCTGTCACTTTGAAACTATGGCGTATGTAACCCGCATTTTATGAACGTCGTTAGCAAGTTCGGCACGCCCATTTAAGTTCCTGCTTCACAACAAATGGTAGTATGCGGAGTCTAATTTATGTTTGGTCTGAGGTCTCGACTTTTCGCAACAATACAATACGTACGCAAGTAAAAAGAAGGAATGACTTATCAACTCACTAAAGCACCTGTTATGGCAACAAATCTGTCTTTATACATCTATAATCAATTTATAACAAAACTGAAGATTTTACTTCCAATGTAAATTTAAGTAATTAGATAAATTCGAAACAATTTTCATGTTTTTATGGCATTAAAACCATTTCTTTCAATAAACCGTGATGCATTAGTATGTTTAATTAAATTTACTACGGGCGAAATTGAACTGGTCATTTATGAAACCGAACGTAGGTTTTATAAGCTGTTCTATGCGACTATACGCCTTTAAATAAAGTATTTTATGAGTGCCCGTGAGGTGACGCCTGGTAAGCGCCCACACGGTACAAATATTCCATCATTACCGATATCTGTGTACGAAGCAGATTGGCACACCCAGCAATGGGTAATATGGCGTGATGAAATATATATATATTTTTTTTATTTATTTTATTAAGGGGATTACAAAATATTTGATCTGTGGCTACTAATACATTAGATATGTTGAGCAGATAGAAAAATGATCTGATTACTAATATTATTTATATTGTGTATAGTAATAGTACGAAGAGAATAATATATAAAATACGAACAAAGTTTCTGTAAAATAAAGAATATATAATTATTTAATAGTCGTAGCAAAATACAATCAAATCAACAAAAAAATAAGACTAAAATGAATGTATTTACAGTGATCACAAAAAAGAAACATGAGCGGAAGATAATTCCATTCAGTGCCAATTGTGGCTGCTTAATCCAGCACCGAATCCTTCATGTCCACCGTCAAGTCCTCCAAATCCACTATCATGGCCACCGAATCCACCAAGTCCAGAGTCATGGCCGCCGAACCCAGAGAGTCCAGAGTCATGGCCACCGAAGCCAGAGAGTCCAGAGGAGAAGGAAGACAGGTCTTCGCTGCCATGGTCATGTCCCTTGATGAACACAGGCACGGGTTTCTTGACAATGACTGGCTCTGGAATGTGCACGGGCACCTTCTTGTAAACGGGCACAGGGTAAGGCTTGGGCACATGCACTGGAACTTTGACGGGGTACGGCACCTTCACAGGTACTTTAACCGGCACGGACACGTGCTTCACAACGGTGTACGGCACAGGCTTGTCCACGTGGACGGGGTAGGGCTTGGGCACTGGCACGGGGTACGGCTTGTCGACAGGGACTTTCACCTCTACAGGGTATGGCACTGGAACCTTCTTCTCCACGTGCACCGGGTACGGCTTAGGGACAGGAACGCCGACTTTCTTGGTGATGGTGATGTGTTTGTGCACGGAGGATCCCAAGTCAATGGGGCCGTGATGGGATAGGTCAGAGCCAGAGCCGAAGCCGCTGTCCAGGCTCAAACCGGAGTCGAAGCCGTGGCTGAAACCTTCATCGAATATACCACGCTTCTGCCCTTTCTTGGCCTCCTCAGCCGCTAAAGCAGCGGACAGAGCTAGCAGAACGACAAATAGCTGCAAATAATGTAAACAATTTTAATGTTACTATGTAAATAATATACGTTATTAGTTTCTAAATTCCTACCGTGGTGTTCTTCATGATGTGAAAAGAGCGAGTGATCACTGAACACTGAAGACTGCTGTGCTCTTTTTTGTATTTATAGCTGTCAGAAAATATTTACTCTGGAACTAATTATCTTTCGCAATAACTTTCATATGCTCGTATATTTTTAAATACATTAATATGTTTTTATATAGGTACTGTATTAAAATTATTACATTAAACGTATAAACATCTAATTAATATTTATTATAAAAAAATAAATAAATAATCATTTATAATAAATATTATACCTGCACATGTGCAAGATTTTGGCTTAAAAAATTATATCAAGAGAATATTTACAAATTTAGTTTTCTATTGATTTATAATGATATACTGTTTGTACTGCATTAAATAATTGCTAAAATATATTATTATTAACATATTTACCTAGATACCTAAATGACTGATTGTTTATATGCTGTAGGTTTGTGGACATTTGAACCTATATTTTGATTTCTAAAAACTCCAAACTATCAGTAACAGAGTAAAATGTTTCAAATGATTACATATTTTTACTGTGTATCCAGTAGTGTACAGTCAAAATTTTAAAGATATCCGAACACGGTCATCTACGAATAGCATAAATTAAGATTTTAGCTATTCCCATTCTGTCGTTTACTTGGTATTTATAAGGGCATATAAGATATTACTGTTATTTTGTTATTATAAAAATATATGTTACAGTAAAAGCATTCAAAATTCAAAAGTATGTCAACTGATATGTTTATTAGCAAATATAAAACCAAATGTGTGAAAAATAAGATACTGACACAGTTTTTTAAACCAGTGGTCCTCAAGTTACAACACAAAGCTATATATATTCTTTAGGCCTATTCGATAGGGTATTTGTTTCTGAATTCAAGCATGTGATTATTTTATATCCTTACATAATAAAAATATTGAGAAAAATTCAATGGAAATTTAACTAAATTTGATTTTAATAGTCATTTTTCAATAGGCTATGTCCTCCTTGGTCTTCTATAAGTTTAACTTATTGTATTTTAATGTATCTTTCTACCTCTCGCCATTTTCATTTTATGTTGCATAGGGTGCGAGCAGTTATGTGACTTTGTTGGCCTTGGCAAGCAGATATGGGGGCCCGTGTCAGAATGACAGCTAGTAATGTACATAGGTGTCAAGTATCATAAGTTTTCATTCAAAACAATATGATTTTCCAAATCCATGTGAATTATTTTCCTCGACAAGTATATTCCATACTATGGATGACAAATAAACATCAGAATATTTTGAAAATTTGAATGAAAAATTATGACATATGACATTTGTGACATCTATGTAAATAACTACTAGCCGTCATTTTGGCACGGATCCTCATATCTGCTTCCCTGACCAACAAAGTCACATGACTGCTCGCGCCCTATAAGTATCGAATGTAACATTTCTCGTACACACAAATAATTAAAATTGTATCTCTTCTTTCGTTCTATGAGGAATTTTAGTCCTACTCTTCTATTATGTTCAAAATTCTTCAAATTCATTGACGATATTAGCGGTATTTCTTAAGGATATATGTAATATTAACACACCATAATTTTAAATACATATTTAATTAATAATACAATAAAATATATTAAATGTACTCGTACCTCCCAGTGATGTTATTAAAACTGCTGATTTATCTGTCAATTAAAAACATTTAAATATCTCAACTGTTTTTTGGGCAACGAGATTTATTACAACAGATTATTCTATATTATTATATCCAAACCTATACGGGATATAATAAAAAATCTAAATGTGTCAGATTAAGAATTTAATTATCTTTATTATTTGTAGTAACAAATTTTCAAAAAATAATATTTAGAAATTTTTTTTGTTAGAAACTACTACTTACCGTTGTCCAATTGTTACCAAAACCTATTCAACTCTTCCAATTACTGTTAGATTGAGGAATCCGTAGTTACACAGATCTTTAGTCTTATAGAATTTGAGATATCGTACCTCCAACTACCTCTCTCTCTCACACACACACACACACACACACACACACACACACACACACACACACACACACATACAGACATCATCGTAAAAATGTTATAATCGGATTCTAAGGACCTTAAAACGTGCTTATTCACTAAAATCTGGATATGAGATTTTTAGCATGAATCCAATACCTCTCTTAGCGAGAGAGGTAAAAAGTTATTTGAGTGGCCCATTTTTCAGTATATATACGAAAAGCAGGCCATAGGCGTTTAACATGGGAAAAAAATTCCTTGTGCAAAGGTGACCTATTAATTTTAGACAATAATGTTTCAAATCAATGTTTTAGAGGATTATTCACTCGAAGAAAAGTAACAAATTATTAAAAAGTATTATTTTGATGCAAATTAATTTTATAATTTCTGACAGGTAAAATGTCATTACATTTGTCTGTAATTTTAATTCAATACCATGGTTAACACAATAAAAAGTAATTTTGTAAAATCCAATTTTCTCGGTTACGGAACGTGCAAATAAAATATGATTGCTGAATGGGGAATGTGATCAAATTTTGATTTTTACATATATGATACTAGACAAAAAAATAAAATACTCGTATTTTTTTAAATCGATTAATTATTCGTAGTGTAATAAAATAATTATAAAAAAATTGCGATGTCTGCATATTAGAATCGTGGAAAAAGACTGATAGATTGGAAAGGCAAGAAATAGTTATAGCCAGCTGTCGCCATGCCATGACCTACGATACGATAACATAGTCACGACCATAGAGTTAAGAATATTTACTAGAGGGCCGTAAGCCTGAAATCTTGAAGCCGTGCGGGGAAATAGTCTGCCATCTTGTACAGTTACATTTCTGATTCGTTGTTTGCTTTTCCTTTTCGTTAAATGATGCTATTTCAAATTTTTTCTTTAAACTTTTTTGGGTATATTTAATAAATTTTATTTATAAATATGCCAGTGTGCTCTGTGTTGGGCTGCATTAATCGTACTGCGAGGAAATCAGCTGCGCAGAAAGTTATTGAAAGGAAAAGAAAAATAAGTATTTTCATAATAAAGTGTTCTTTCGAAATAAGTAGTTTCCTGTAATTTTTCAATTTTTGTATTAAGATTTCATAAAAACTTGGAAAAAAAGAAATGCTTTGGTTAAAAGCGATACGAAGAATTGAATGGAATCTATCAAGAAAAAGTGGTTAGGCATTTGAAATAATGTGTTGATTTTTACCATTTTTCTCTAAATTTATATATTCAATTAAAAAGTAAATCTAGTATTCCATGGATATTGTTTTTTGAATAAGAAACAATTGCAGTAATGACAGTAGTTTCATTAGCCAGGTTGTTATTAATAACAGTGGGATTAAGTAAATTAATTATTAATATGAGTCTCTCGCAAGAAGAACTTACGAATATGGTGTACGCACTTCGAAAAGCGGAAAGAAACACTCTTTTTTCATACCGAACATGACCAGTAGCCTAAGCAAATTAGTCCAAAAAAAGGCCGTGCTTCCCGAAAAATATTACAAAGCTGGAAATGATTTTAATCTACTTTGGGCATCCAAAATAAGAGCTATATGAGTTTGCGACGGTTTCTGACATGAGCTTAACTTTTGAGAGCCGAAAAACCTCGAAATTTTGGAACTTTCTTCTGATTTTTGCTTATAACAAAAACAGTGCATCCTACAGAAAATTGTATTCTTTCTAAAATTAAAGAGAAAACAATTTCGCGTCTAATAAGCTCCTTAAACATCAAATTCAATTAAGCGGTTTAGTTACAATCTATCGTCAAAGATCGGCAATTTTTACCAACTTGGCAGAAAAGTGCGTTATGCTTACATGCCTGTAACTCAAAAACGGCTACTGAAAATGAAAAATGTCTGGTTACGAAAGTAGTAGAGCATTGTATTTTATGTAAAGGGAGCTGCTAATTTTTGAAATTCGCTCATTCCTACGCACAGATACACGAAAAAAATCGAAAGTCGTAGCGCTGAATTTCCGCTAGGTAAGGAAGGTATTGTCTTTGGTCAAAAAATTCGGTGTTGAGTTTTCAATGAAATTCGCTCATTCCTACACACAGATACACGAAAAAAATCGAAAGTAATCGTAGCGCTGAATTTCCGCTAGGTAAGGAAGGTATTGTCTTTGGTCAAAAAAATCAGTGTTGAGTTTTCAATGAATAAGCACGTTTTAGGGTCCCTACAATACGATTTTACTATTTTTACGATGATGTCTGTATGTATGTATGTATGTATGTATGTATGTATGTGTGTGTGTGTGTGTGTGTGTGTGTGTGTGTGTGTGTGTGCGTGCGTGTGTGTGTGTGATTATAATTTCGGCCGCGATATCTCCAATACTAGAATTCCAAAAATCACAATTTTTACGTATTTCTCTTCCTTGACTTGATTAGATTTTGGTTATAATTGGTCCATCGAAAGTACCGTAATTTGCAACTTTTAACAGTTTTTCTTGAAAAAACGCAGTTAAATATCATTTATTGACATTTAATGGTTATAAATTCGATATGGGGTCTCGTGGCCGTGTGCCTGAGTGTCTGGTCGCGAATCTGGGGACCCGGGTTCGATCCCGACCGACGCCAAAAATTACATCGAATTTTAATGGCACAAAATTGACCCCTGTGGTGCACTCTCCACGCCAGCTATGGGTGCCCGTGAGGTGACGCCTGGTAAGCGCCCACACGGTACAAATATTCCATCATTACCGATATCTGTACAAAGCAGATTGGCACACCTAGCAATGGGTAATATGCCGTGATGAAATATTTATTTATTTATATTTAATGAATAAGTACGTTTTGGGGTCCCTAGAAAACGAATTTACTATTTTTACGATGATGTCTGTATGTGTGTGTGTGTGTGTGTGTGTGTGTGTGTGTGTGTGTGTGTGAGTGTGTATGTGTATGTGTGTGCGTTATTATTTGCATAAAGCTATTCTAATTACACAAGACTAAATAGTAATTACGCGAAATTAAAAAAAAATCTAGAACATTTCGTAAAAATAATATAATACGTAAAAATGACATACAAAAGTGACAGATAATTTTCTTTTGTTTTAATACTTGAATGTTTGTTTAGCCTACTTTAAAAAATTAAAATGCTAAATTTGAATTCATTTTTATCACCCTGTATATATATATAAGTATATATATATATACTGGATGCCCACTATGTATGGAATATAGTATATTATATCTCGGTAAATAACGACTGTCAAAATTATAAATTACAACTTTTTACCTCTCGCTAAGAGAAGTATTGGATTTATGCTAAAAATCGTATATCCAGATTTTAATGAATAAGCACGTTCTAAGGTCCCTACAATCCGATTTTAACATTTTTACGATGATGTATGTGTGTGGAATGTTACGTCATCGAAAAGAGAAAAAAATCTCTATCAAATAAGCCTAATGAAAGCGTACATTGCTATTTAAAAAAAATCAATTGTTTTTCGTTACTCATTTGTTTTCTGAAATAAAAACAACTGAATGCTGCCTTATTATGGAAAATAAAATGTTAAACAACTTTTATATAGAAAAAAATTGTATACTGTCGTTATTTACCGAGATTTATACTATATTCCATACATAGTGGGCACCCTGTATATATATACATACAGGGTGTTTCAGGACTAGTGTAACAAACGTTAACAGCTTATTGCTGAGGTCATTTTGAGCCAAAAATGTCATATGAACATAGGTCCTTCCTTCTAGTTACCAAAATACAAGAGGTTGAAGTTCTATAAATAACACGATATTTTCTAATTTTTGTAATCAAGGTACTTTCGGGAAACAAGAGTTATTATTGAAAAGTCATACCTTATTTGTATTAATTAATATTATTTATTAATATTAACGAGTATGATTTGGACAACAAAACATACGATTAAAAATTTATAACAAATACATTAAATTATGTACATTTATTAATATTACAATGAATTTTACACTCTAAAACGTGCTATTTACAGCAGAAATATTTCAAACTTTTAACACATTTTTGGTATCACTGGTTTACACTAACACCATTTTTTACTATTTTTAGTAACTTTTGAATTAAAACTACAGTTTAATGTCAAAATTTTACTTTAAACAACTTGTACTGAAAATTGTAAAAAAATCCGACGTTGTTGGACATTTCCCCAAGACGTACTTTCTATTTAAAATTTCCTCAACTCAATAATAACTCTTGTTTTCCGAAAGTACCTTGATTACAAAAATTAGAATATTTCGTGTTATTTATAGAACTTCAACCTCTTGTATTTTGGTAACTAGAAGGAATAGGACCTATGTTCATATGACATTTTTGGCTCAAAATGACCTCAGGAATAAGCTGTTAAAGTTTGTTATACTAGTCCTGAAACACCCTGTATATATATATATATATATATATATATATATATATATATATATATATATATATATATATATATATATGTATACAGGGTGGAAACGAACTTAATGTCATAAATTTAAGGGTGAGTAGTATGACATGTGTAGATTACGAAACAGAAAGATTTTTTTTTAACTTTAACTTTGAATTTATAAGATAATGTCTCGTTATTAAATAAAATTGACTTTTGGACTTCCATTATCTTTATTAACAAAAACACAAATTGTCGCAACGTTTCGGTAGCTGATATCTGCTGCCGTCATCAGGTGAACTGATACTAACTAATTCCTAATATTCCGAGCCTTATATCTAGTGTTATGAGGGTGGTCAAGCGTGGTTGGGAGTTTAAATGTATCTGGTGATCCATGATTGGTTGTTGTCTCCTGTGCACTGGACTGTGGCGGTTCTTCAATTGGTGGTTCCCTGGTTACGATCTTCAATGAAGTGTTTTGAGAAATGATCTTTAATTTCTACACTGGCATGGCTGAAGACCTTTTCCCGATTTATCATGATGTATGCGGCCTCTTTAAACTTTCGTTTGAAAGTGTGATCCTCTTTGGAGATGATTTCCGCGTTGTCCCATAAAATTCTGTGATGGTTTTTCCATGCGTGGTCTGCAATTCCGGATTTCGATGTTTCTCCTCTTGTTGTATGCCGTTTGTGTTCCTTCATCCTGATATCCAGTGGCCTCTTAGTTTCGCCTATGTACACTTTCCCACATTCACAATCCACCTGGTAGATTCCTTTTTCAGATCCTGCTGATTTCGGCGGTGCCATGGAGGAGAGTAGGTTTTTCAGTGCTGTGGTGTTTTGGAATCTGGTGGTAATTCCATATTTTTCACCTGTTTTTCTAATTTTTTCTGAAAGACCGTTGATATACGGAATATATAATTCTTTCTGGGTCTTCTCTTGTTTGTATGTGGACGATACATTTATAATCTGGAACAAGAGTGAAGCAGAGCTGCAATCATTTCTCAACCACATCAATTCTCTGAGGACCAGCATAAAATTTACAATGGAAAAAGAAAAGCAAAATCGTCTTCCATTCCTGGATGTGTTGGTGGAGAGAAATGGCAACAACGAAACCTACACATACAGGGAGGTATCTTAGTTACCAGTCCAACCACTCACAGGCGACAAAGATTGGAGTAGCCAGGACCTTATTGGATAGAGCTAGGAGCCACTGCAGCACGGAAGAGAAATACAATATCGAACTTGGAAAAATAGAGAACAACCTTAGAGAAAATGGATATCCCGAGAAACAGATCAAGGCAATCATCACCGGGCACCAACACCACAACACACCAGGGCAGAAACAAGAGAAGACCCAGAAAGAATTATATATTCCGTATATCAACGGTCTTTCAGAAAAAATTAGAAAAACAGGTGAAAAATATGGAATTACCACCAGATTCCAAAACACCACAGCACTGAAAAACCTACTCTCCTCCATGGCACCGCCGAAATCAGCAGGATCTGAAAAAGGAATCTACCAGGTGGATTGTGAATGTGGGAAAGTGTACATAGGCGAAACTAAGAGGCCACTGGATATCAGGATGAAGGAACACAAACGGCATACAACAAGAGGAGAAACATCGAAATCCGGAATTGCAGACCACTCATGGGAAAACCATCACAGAATTTTATGGGACAACGCGGAAATCATCTCCAAAGAGGATCACACTTTCAAACGAAAGTTTAAAGAGGCCGCATACATCATGATAAATCGGGAAAAGGTCTTCAGCCATGCCAGAGTAGAAATTAAACCACTTTGGAAGAAGATCATTTCTCAAAACACTTCATTGAAGATCGTAACCAGGGAACCATCAATTGAAGAACCGCCACAGTCCATTGCACAGGAGACAACAACCAATCATGGATCACCAGATACATTTAAACTCCCAACCACGCTTGACCACCCTCATAAAACTAGATATAAGGTTCGGAATATTAGGAATTAGTTAGTATCAGTTCACCTGATGACGGCAGCAGATATCAGCTACCGAAACGTTGTGACAATTTGTGTTTTTGTTAATAAAGATAATGGAAGTCCAAAAGTCAATTTTATTTAATAATTTTTTTTTAAATTCGAAAAACGAAAATTCGACTTTTCTTAAGGAAACTTTTTTTACTGCTGTTTTAATTCATATTTCATTAAAAATATGGTTATCAAAAATACATTCAAAATTAGTTGTATAAGATATTATTCTTAATAATTAAATTAAGTAGCATTTTTAACGACAATAATTGTGTAATAGATAAAATAATGTAAATGCGTTGCCAGTCATACTACTCACTCTTAAATTTATGACATTAAATTCGTTTCTACCCTGTATATACACACATATATATATATATATATATATATATATATATATATATATATATATATATATATATATATATATATATATATATATATATATATATATATATATGTTACCACAGTCCATATTGCTGAGGTTGCAGTTCCCAGGTTTATACCCGACACCGGAAAGGAGAAACTATATATTTTGTACTTTTACTTAGTTTTAGTCAGTCTGATATAAATTTCATACCAAACACTCAAATGTAATAAAATTAAATTAATAATAACTGTAACTTTGTGACAAAACCAAAAGATTAGCGAATATAATCTTTCAACTTAACAATAAATAATCTTTTTAAAAACCCTTCCGCGAACCTTAAAAATATAACATATATATGGGGTCTCGTGGCCGTGTGCCTAAGTGTCAGATCGCAAATCTGGGGAACCGGATTCGATCCCAAACGATGCCAAATATTTCCGAATTTTAAATGGCACAAAATTTACCCTTGTGGAGCGCTCTCCACGCCAGCAATGAGTGCCCGTGAGGTGACGCCTGGTAAACGCCCGCACGGTACAAATATGTCATCATCGTTACCGAAATCTGTGTACAAAGCAAATTGGCACACCCACCAATGGGTAATATTTCGTGATATATATTCTTAACTCTATGGTCACGACGCTTATATATAACTATCTCTTTCCCTCTCAGACTATCGCTCTTCTTCCACGATTCTACCGTTCAATAATCACGTGTCCCTTCTCCAAAACATTAAATTGCTAATATCAATATTATTACAAACTAATGTTTAGTTTTTATTATTATAATGAGAAGCCATAGTGGTTAGTTTTTATATTTTATAACATATATTAAAATTCAATTATGGTCACATTCCTCATTAGATGCAAATTTTAATTCTCTAATTCCGGGTTTCACCATTACCGAATAAATTCATAAATAAATTTTATTCCTCGGTCAGTAAGTTTCGTTTCACCAACCAAAATCGTGGAATGAATAGTTATTCGTAGAATAATATTTTTCTCTCCATTATTTTGCGTTGAGTATACAGACAGCTAACAAGTTCATTTCCCTGACAAAACTGTCAAATTCCCCGTCAACGAAAATAATTTATATGATTTGTGTTATTGAATTCAAATGAAAATGCGTGAAAATATAAATAAGAAGAGGGAAAGAAGCATAAATTATCTCCAAGAAGAAGAAAAAATATTTAATAATTTCAGTGGAAGAATAATTCCATATTATAGAGAATAAAAAAACTGACGATGTGTTGTTACACGAAAAAATTAAAGATTGGAATAAAAGTAATGTAATACTTTTGCAGAAAAACATGATTCTTCAAAAAAAAAACTAGCATATTCCTTGCATTTATTGGCTCCAGATGATGCCGAATCATATTTATAATTTAATAAATGCATTATTATGATAATCAGAATCGCATACAAAAATCGATTTCGTCAGATTGATTATGGATAGATATTTGGCGTCGGTCGGGATCAAACCCGATTCCCCAGATTCGCGACCAGATAGTCACGCACTCATAATGTGTAAACGCTATTTTGATTTTTATTCATATACCGGGTGGCTAATTAAAAAACGAATCCTGTTTGAAACTCCATAACTCCGGAATACATTAAGATATGGATTTAAAATTTGTATCCCTTGAAAAGTATTCCTACCGAATTTCAAACATTTATATAGAAAAACAAGTGAATAGCGATTATTTTTAATTAGCCATTCCAATATACCATTACGTTGCTTATTTTATAATCGGTTAAAAACGTAAAACGAAGTAGGCTATTATTGAAACAAATGTAACTATTCAGTTAGTTGTCACATTGTCATAAATTTGCTGTGTTTCTTTTAATAATGGCACGTCTTTTGTAAATCTGACTATTGCAATTTTTTATCAAGAAAAAAAATTGGAATAGCAAAAAAATAATGTTCATGGAAGAGATGGTCACGTTTTTATCATAAATCGTAGGGCGATTGATATAAACTGGATCAATGTTCAGAAAACCAGTGGAAAGTCAGTAACTGTTACAAATGCTCAAAAGTTCAGAATTGGCACATGGATAGTCTCAGGTTTTCTGAAAATTTATCAAGTTTCTATCAGCCGCATTATTAGGCGATTTATGCTTGAAATTCCGCAATTTTTTTGTCACGCATTTTTACCTCCCGCTCTTCTTGGTAAAGGGAGGTATCGGGATCGTGGTAAACATCGCATATCGAGATTTTAGTAAATAAGTACGTTTTAAGGTCCAAAGAATCAGAATTTAATATTTTGACGATGATGTCTGTGTATGTATGTAGTATGTATGTATGTGTGTATGTATGTATGTATGTATGTATGTATGTATGTATGTGTGTGTGTGTGTGTGTGTGTGTGTGTGTTTGTGGGTGTGTGTGTGTGTGGGTGTGTGTGTATAAGTGCGTGCGGGTGCGTATGTGTACGCTCTAACTCAAATAATATCATTTTAAAAAATTTGAAACCGTGTATTCTTGCTCTATTTTAATATGGAAAGATCCCATTAGATTTTGGTGTAAATCATATAACCGGAAGTGGCACTTTCCTTAAAGCTCAAACTGGTTTTTTTCCTAAAATAAATTTAAATTACAGGTTTTCGCGTATTATATTTTTATAAATTTAAAGATTATTAAATTTTCTACAGATTTGCATTAATCCTTTTTTATATATTTTGTCAATAAATTTATAAAATAATTAAAGAAAAAATTACTTATCTGCTTGGTTACACAGTTTAGATTTCAAATTTATGTAACTAACAGATAAATGTTACTGTCAATAAATTAACCCTTTCAAATTAATAATGGTAATATTTTAAGAAGAAAATATTAAAATAAGAATTTATTAAATATCTAGACAATAAATTAATTTTCATGTTTGTTATAATTGAAAAGAAATTCGCTTCATTATCACAAAATTAAATTAAATTTATTTAACGGTAAGATTCTGTAGAAGAAAATACTGATAAAACAGTATAAATTGGAGCAACAGTTATATTGTAGCAAAGGATCTTATGTATTTGCTAGCATGAATAAATTATGTAGGTATGTACGCGTACTTAGGTAACAAAAATTAAATGTGCTGCCCACATCAGATAACTAGACATATCACTGACAAGGTACATTTGTTTCAATAATAGCCTACTTCATTTTAAACTGATAATCAAATTAGTAAAGTGTAATGGTATATTTGAATGACAAATTTAAAAAATCGCTATTCACTTGTTTTTTTACTTCCTTGTACGTAAGTAAAGGAAGTATTGTAATCGCGAAAAATTTCGGTTTTCAGATTTCAGCGGAAATATCCATTTTGATCATCCCTGAATCCATTTTGACTAATTTCGTCGTGACGTCTGTACGTACGTACGTACGTCCGTACGTACGTATCTCGCATAACTCAAAAACGGTAAGCAGTAGAAAGTTGAAATTTTGTATTTAGGACTCCTATAACATCTAGTTGTGCACCTCCCTTTCTGGTTATTACACAATTTCCAGAAGTGGCACTTTACATGAAGCCTATAATAGATTTTAATGAACAACTGTTTTAAAATATAATCCAAAACTTTTCAAATTTGGTATACAAGACTTTTATGTCAATCGAAATAACATAATAGATTTTGGTTAAAATAGGCTAACCGGAAGTGGTACATTACTTGAAGTTGTTAACAGTTTTTCTTGAATAAAATGATTTTATTTTGATTTTAGAAATAAATGCTTCAAATATAGAATTAATTTCTGCGTCTAACACATCAAGTATTATTAAATTAGCCCTTTGTATAAGCGAGATATGTAAATTTAAAAATTGTATACTTTTTTGTTTTTGTAATAAAGCTTGCTATGGATTAGGACAAAAAAAATGTTCATGTCAAATTACGTTAAATACGTGCAATTTTATGATTCGTACAATAACAAATATTATATTTTTATTGTGAAATTAGTTATATTCATTGTTGTAATCAAATATTTCTTTGTTGTAATCAAAACTCTCTTTAAAAAGAACCGGGTTAGATTATGGTCGCTATATATCTTACCGTTTTGAAATTAAAATTAATATTTTGTAATTTAGTTATTAAAAAAATATGTATAGTTTAATAATTGTACAAGGAAGTCGTGTGGTGTCCACATCAGATTTTTTTTATAAAAATATTTGAAATTTGTTAGAAATACTTCTCAACCCTTTGTCTGCAAGAAATACAAATTTAAATCGATATCTCAATGTACTCCGAAATTATGGAGTTTCATACAGGATTCGTTTTCTATTAGCCACTCGGTATATTTCAATACATCTAAGATGGCCTCTCAAAAGCACGTCAGATTGCATAAAAAAAAGATCATCCACTCACCGGAAGTTGTACGTATTTTTTTAGACTGGCGCAGTGATTATATAAGAAGTTCATCGAACCTAATCAAAATTTGAAGTCGTGAAATATTTGGTATCATTTATGATACATAATTTTTTCTCCAAAATTAACCAAGCATATATGTATGTCCGGAGTAAAAGTGTGGAACAATTGGTATATATAGTGAGAATTTGTGCTACTGATTATCATTCGATCATTACCTAGCCTTCTTCACTCACCATGAATTCCTTTGTAAGTAAAGACTAATAGAGAAATAACATGAAAAATGTTGAAAAGAAAATAATGTATGTATGATATTTTGTATTTATTTGCTTTGTATTTTCAGAATGTAGCTGTGCTATTAGCCGTAGCGACCTTAGGTCGTTGCGGAGTAATCAGCTCTGGTGATTACGGGTTAGGGGGTGGTTACGGAGGCGGATACGGTGGTGGTTACGGAGGCGGTCATGGTGGCCTCGGCGGAGGTTTCGGCGGCGGACTCGGAGAAGGTTTAGGTGGAGGTCTAGGAGGCGGTCTTGGTAATGGCGGTGGTGGTGGTGGTATTAGCGTGAACACCATCACCGAGACGGTGGCAGTACCAGTGCCCCAGCCGTACCAAGTGACTGTCACTCGACCTGTGGCTGTGCCTGTGTCCGTGCCCGTGCCTGTGTCCGTGCCACGTGCAGTGCCCGTATCCGTGCCGCAGCCCTACACCGTCACTGTCCCCAGGCCCTACCCCGTCAGTGTGACTAGGCCCGTGCCTGTGCCAGTTCCCCAAGAAATCCCAGTCCCACAAGCACAACCTTACGCTGTGCCCGTGCCGCAGCCCTACCCCGTTACCATCACTCAGGCCGTGCCTGTTAGAGTGCCACAAACCGTCGTCGTGCCCGTCGCTCAACCTGTCTTCGTAGGCGGCGGTGGCGCTGGAGCTGGTGCTGGAGGTATTGGAGGCGGCCTTGGAGGCGGTCTTGGAGGTGGTCTTGGAGGTGGACTCGGAGGTGGCTATGGAGGTGGTTATGGAGGCGGCTACGGCGATGGACGTGGACTCTCCGGTTATGGAGATGCCAGCAGTTACAACAGCGGCAGCATCAGCTACAAACATTAAGTTTCCATTTTCTTTTTAATCTACATACTGTTATCGAATGATCTACTTTGTTCTTTTTTCAATAAATAACTCAAAATAATGATGTATTGTGTTTTTATTTCTGAACCAACAATATAAATAATAATGATAGTTAAGTAGTTTTATAATGGATTAATAAATCTTTTCTTTATCCCTTTTTATGAAACTTTTTCGATTAATGAAATTCTTATGTGAAAACTCCTTATAGTATGCAAAATTTAAAAGGAATTAAATTTCATAAAACAGCCACCTATGCTATAACCGTGAAATCAGCTAGGTAATAATTAAGAAAATTCTGATTGACAGATGTCAGTGCCAAGTGTTATTGACAGTATGTGTTATAATTTTACTGGAAATATAGAATCTTTTGCAAGAAACTTTCTGTACAGAATTTGTATAAAATACATAAAACTGACGGGATGTAATGTGCTGGTTACATCAATTTTTTTTTATTTTATATTTACCTGTAAAAATATTTGTAAATTTACGTACGTCTACGTAATCAATTTTTATATATACATTTTATTTAATTTTCCATACTATTTGTTTTTCTTTTTTAAAATTACAAAAACTCATGTAATTATGCAAGTTTATATGTAAAATTGAAGATAGTATGTATACATTCAATAAAATATTAAAATATACATAGTATTGTGACGTGCGCCCCTGAGAGAGGAGTATACGAGCGCCGCTACTGAAAGAATGTACCAGAGCGATGAGTAATCCCTTCGCCGAAATTTCCCAGATGATGCAATCCCCGGCGACGCACCGCCTAGACGTTTAATTGCACCGTTGACCTAATTTTTTGTACTCGGTATCACTGTGGCGCCGGAGGATTCTAGAAGGACACTGGGCTGTATAAATACCGTTTGAATGACAGCGGAGAGATAGTCTGATATAAATAAGCGTCGTGTTATGAATAGTCTGTGATATAGATAGAAGCAACGAGTAATGAAGTCGGTGATATAAATAAACAGTCTACGAGTAGTGAACATAAATAAATGTAGTTATATAAATAAATGTAGTGATATAAATATTGGTTAAATAAACAATCTTAGTGTTTAAGCATTTAATAATATTCTTAGTCTTTAAATTAGTGTTAATATTTGTTTATCATAGTGTTAGTTACATTTATTATCTTTTAATTATATTTTTAATATTTATTTATCGTTTAATAAACGTATTATTTTAACTAATAATATTTGTCTGAGTTTTACACTTCACCCATATAAATAAAACGTTACAGTATTTTATATATTTATTTTTGATATCATGCAAAATTGCATTCATTTTTGTACCTTTCCAAAATGCATGTAGTAGTAAAAATATGTGATTATAATTTATACATTTTTACAAAAAATAATATTTTTCAAATATTTATTGAAAAAAGTATGTTATTAATTTATTATTGTTATTTGTTATGTATAGGTGTATTTTCACGTTATAGATAAAAGCACTTTAAATAAATGCTGATGTTTGTCATTATATTTATTGTCATAAATGTTTAATGTCAATTATATTGACCTGTATGGTTTCAGGACAGATTCCTGAATGCACCCGATATTATTGTTTAGTGGTGATATTGAAATCGTATATATTGTTATTTTTATATGGATTGATAAAAATAACTTTTAAATTAAAACTAGGTAGGGGAGAGGTGCTGCAAATGCAACACTTTTTTGTTTCCGTTCATATTTTTGACATTTTTAAAACCAATGATTTCAAAATCTGAAACAACGTAGTCCCATTATTCACCTTTCAATCACCGTATGTATTTTCTAAATAAATTTGCTAGTTTTCTCAAAATACAGAACATGGTCGGACCACGTCAATTGTTTCGACCTCGGTTTCGACTGAAACCGTGAAAGCGTCGGTTGAAACAAACCTAGTGTCATTTGAAACACAGGGCAAAACTGTTTGTTTTCATACCAAAATGAAAGATATTAAAACACAAATCTTGATTTTTAAACTTTTACTATATAAACATTTATTTTGAAGGTCACTAAAACAAACAATAATTTCAAACAAGTATAAAAATTAAAGAAATTAATACTATAACACTAAAAATACATTTTTTGATAAATATATCTATTCTCATAAACAATTTAAACTATAAATTGCGGATCGTCTTTGGCGCAAGTACTGTGCGCGCACTTTCGGCATTCAAGACATTGTAATCAGTCCACCGAACTATTTTTGTAGACATCACAGTATATTAAACAAATTATGTCGTTTTCGGATGAATCGTCACTAGAAGCTTTTTTTGAAGTATAATTTTTTTGATTAACTTTCTTCATTTTTGGTCTTTTTTTATAAATTTAGTGGAACTCTTCTTTTTTGCACTGTTTTTTCCTTGCTTCAGTTCTTGTTTCTCCGGGGAGTCTGTATAAATTACTGTCTTTCCTTTAAATCTTGGTTTTACTTTTATTTTTCACCTGGGATTTTGGCCTCTTTCCTCCTATTTTCCCTGAATTTTTGATATGTAACAATACATTTAAGTATAATTAGATTAAATAAGGAGTTGCACTATGCAGGCGTCATTTAAAACACGTTTCAAACGACACTGATAAAATTGTTTCAATTGCAACCAACTGTAATTTTTTTATATGATGCTCACTTATTTCAAAACAGTACAAGTTGATAAAATGAAACAAATCTTAGTACATACCTGGTTTAAGGTAGTATTCGTGCTACAATATGTGCAAAAATTAAGTGGTGTAAATACAATAAAGATGCATTATTTGTAGTGTATGTCAATAATATACACATTAGATAACAGCTTTATCAAATTACTATTTAACCATAAAAAAAAAAGTTTGGTATAATGTTTAGAATAAGTAGTATTTTTCTTCCAACTTCAGAAAACACTTTTGTATGATACTGTAACGTTTTTATTTATATGGGTGAATTGTAAGACATAGACAAATATTATTAACTAAAAGAATATGTTTATTAAACGATGAATAAATATTAGAAATATAATTAAAAGATTATAAAAGTAACTAACACTATGATTAACAAATATTAACACTAATTTAAAGACTAAGAATAATATAAGACACTTAAACACTAAGATTATTTATTTAAACAATTAACACTACTCTTTATGTCACTAATTTATGTTCAATTGTCGACTTGTTTTTATATCACCAACTATTCACAACGTTTATTTATATCAGACTTCTTTACTCGTTAGTTCTATAATACCGAATGTCCCCTGGCTTTGGCGGTGGGTTATATATACCTGGCTAGATTATCTCTGGAACCTCCTAGAGAACATCTAGAGGTAAACAACATGACACAATAGATTAGTCTCCGCGACTAGTCCTAACAAGTTCGCTGCGCACAGACACCGAGGCGCCTGGTAGCGCGGCGGCGGCGGCCGCGGGGGTTACGTTACACTGCCCCCTCCTTAAGACTGTTTCGTCCCGGAACAGTCCGCGGTGACGAAACCTGCATGTACTACCCTTGGTGCATTTCGAGTTCTTAAAGAAGTGACAGTCGATGGTCCGCTCGACTTCTTCGTTCTGTTCGTTAGGGTTAAAGCTGCAGACGAGAATTTCAATGCCGGTGAAACGGAAGAGGATCTCTAACATGTTCCTTACAATCCTCCAGTCCAAACCGTCTAGACCACAACCTAACTTCGGTACCGCTAGCTTCAAAATGTCATTCTCCAGTAAATGATCCTTCAAGTCACACAGCGAGTTCCATAGATTGCGATATGATGGCTTCTGGTACGAGCGTGGTTTTGTTACCAAGTAGTAGATATACCGCTGATGTTCAGTATTGTTATCCCTCAGTCGTAGCATCTTCCCGACGGATGGACCTTGGTTGGCCAGTTCTTGTAGTCGTCCATATTTCGCCTTAAAGACTGAGGTTATGCCGCGGGACATCTTTAAGTCTTCTGATACGCAGTGGCCGAGGGAATACTCTGAAGACACGGTGAACAGATCTCGGTGTTCTTCTTTTGTCACGCAGTACCGCGCCTTGCGTCCAAAGGAGTAGTTCTCCATGAAATCTTCAAAAGTAGGTTCTTGAGCTATGATTTGACGAACTGTTGCTCCATTATGGTCTTCGCGGTTGTTTCCGGCAAAAGGGGCTAGCCGATTAAAGTGTACCACTCTCGGCTTCCCGGTAGGTCGTTTCTTAATTCTATAAACCACGTCGTTTATTCTTTTGACTACCTCATAGGGGCCCTCCCAATTCTTTTGCAGCTTTGGTGATAACCCGCGGCGCCTTTGTGGGTTGTAAAGCCACACTAAATTCCCAGGTTGATATCCACCTTTTTCGGCTTTGATGTCATACCTGTCCTTCATCCGGTCGCTGGCAGTTTGAATGTTTGAACGGACTTGTTCATGAATGTCATCCATTCTTCTCCGTAAGCCCGTAACGTAGTCTTCTCCGGCCAGATCTTCCCCAGGTTTGCTGCCGAACACCAAATCGCATGGTAAACGCAACTCACGTCCGAATAAGATGTTCGCAGGAGTTTGCCCTGTCGTTTCATGCACGGATGAACGATAAGCCATCAGGAACAGATGAAGATGTCGGTCCCAGTCCCTTTGATGGTTGGAGACTACCTTCGACAAATATCGGTTGATCGTTCTGTTCATTCGTTCAACCATGCCATCGGACTGCGGATGTAATGCAGTTGTCCTTGTTTTATTAATTCCTAATATCTTACAGATATTTTGGAAAACGGCAGACTCGAAATTTCTTCCCTGGTCGGAGTGAAGTTCACGTGGTACCCCGAATCGACATATACATTCTTTAACTAAGGTTTCAGCGACCGTGGTGGCTTCTTGATTGGGTAATGGATAAGCTTCAACCCACTTGGTGAAGTAGTCCATCACAACCACGATATATTTATTTCCGTCGTTACTTTCTGGGAATGGTCCGGCCACATCAATCGCAATGCGCTCAAATGGACTGCCAACGTTGTATTGACGCATCGGAGCTTTTTGTCGTCTATGAGGGCACATTTCTTGCAGCAGTCTTTAGCATCTTCAGTGAAGTTAACCCAGTAAAACCGCTGGCGCAATCTTTCAAGGGTTTTGGTGACTCCAAAATGGCCTCCAGACCCGTCATGGATCTCTTTCAACACGTCTGGTATTCTACTCTTAGGAATGACCAACTGAGCTTTCTTCTCAGTTCCATCGGCATTCTCTACCACACGCTTCAACAGGCCATCCTCAATCACCATGGAGTCCCATTGCGCCCAGTACGCTTTTACACTCTGTGAGTATGGTGCAACGTCTTCCCATATTGGTTTGCTTTCCATTTTAATAAGATTTTCAAAGTCGGGTCATTTTCTTGGTCCTTGCGTAGTCCATCGGGTTGCCAACTATCATCGACTACTGTTGTCCTGGCGACGGTAAACTGTTTCTCTTCGAGTCGACTACAATGTTTGCAGTCATCTTGGCAAGGCCTTCTGGACAATGCATCGGCATTACGATGGCTGGTACCTATCCTGTGCTCGATTTTGAAATCGTATTCCTGTAGTCTTTCTATCCATCTAGCCACCTGACCTTCAGGATTCTTGAATTGTAGCAGCCATTTTAATGCAGCATGGTCAGTTCTAATCAAAAAATTTCTTCCGTACAAATATTTGTAGAAATGTTCCACGGATTTCATGACTGCCAAGAGTTCTTTTCTGGTCACACAGTAATTCCTTTCTGGTTTTGACAAGGTCTTACTAAAGTAGGCAATAACCTTCTCATGCCCATCTTGTATCTGGGAAAGAACGCCACCAATTCCGACGTTGCTGGCATCTGTGTCTAGAATAAATTCTCCTTCAGGTAAAGGATAACTCAAGACGGGTGCGCTTGTCAAAGCATGTTTTAGTTCTTTAAATGCAACTGTACAGTCCATTTCCCAGATAAATCTTCTTCCTTCTTCAGTAAGCCTTGTCAGTGGCTTGGCTATGTTGGCAAATCCAGGTACATATCGTCGATAATAGGTACACAAACCAAGGAAACTTCTGAGTTCGTGTTTGTCCCTAGGTGCTGGCCAGTCTCTCACAGCCTTTATCTTCTCCTGGTCAACTGCAATGCCCTTACCGGAAACCACGTGTCCAAGGTAATGAACTTCTCTTTGAAACAGGTGACACTTCTTCGGGCTAAGTTTCAGGTTAGCCTTCCTCAATCTCTGGAAAACCTCTTCCAAATTCTTCATGTGGTCCTCGAATGTCTTACATACCACAATAATATCGTAGAGGTACACTAAACAGGTTTTCCAAGATATCCCAGCTAATACTGTTTCCATGAGTCGTTCAAACGTTGCAGGAGCATTGCAGAGCCCAAACGGCATTACTGTAAACTGCCAGAGTCCTGTACCAATGGTGAAGGCTGTCTTCTCATTGTCTTTGGAACCAAATCCACTTGCCAGTAGCCGCTCTTTAGATCCAAAGTGGAGAACATTTTTGAGCCAGCCAAAGTGTCTAATGTGTCGTCTATTCGAGGTAGCGGGTAGCTATCCTTCTTCGTCACGTTGTTAAGTTGACGATAATCGACGCAAAATCGTATAGAGCCATCCTTCTTCTTCACTAACACCACTGGTGAAGCCCATGGACTGCTTGAAGGTTCAATCACATCTTCCATCTTCATGTCCTCGATTATTCTTTCTGCTTCCTCACGCTTCGCCAGTGGTAGTCTTCTAGCTGGTTGACGGATGGGTCTTGCGTCTCCGGTGTCTATTTTATGGTGAACTACATTAGTTCTCCCTTTGGTTTTCTCATCAAATTGGAACACATCTTTAAAATTTCCAATTAGATTCTTTGCCTTTGTTCTCTGGTCGGCGGTCAATTCTTCAAATGATGTTGTCAATTGATTGATTAACGTGTCCGGAACTTTCTGAGACGTGTTCCCTTTGTCCTTTACAGTTCGGATAATCGAGGATACTGCCATGCATTCTCCTACAATTGTTCCTCTCTTCAGAACAACAGGATAAAAATTTACGTTCATTATCCGAACTGGTATTACCTGGCTGGCTTTGACCAGTGATTTTCCGACAACTCCAGTGCCGGTTTTGGCATCATCATTCTTGGGCTCCAGCATAACGATACTTCCCTCACAGAAACTACCATCTAAATGTGCTTCCAGGATAGTTTCACTTCGTTCAGGGAGGGTAACGTCCTCAGCCATTAGTACGCGCACAGCTTTGTCATCTCGTGGATTTAATACGAGTTCTTCTTCATTGACCATCATCACGCCCTTCTTCAGGTTTAAAACCATGCTTTGTCACTGCGTCCATCCCAAGTATTAATTCATCTTCAACTTCAGCTACCAGCGCACGATGTTTGAATGAGGTTTTTCCGATAGTGATGCTGACATCTACTTCTCCCTAGCTCTAGCTTGTTCTCCCGTTGCTGTGCGTAATCGCCACTTAGTTGGTTGAAGATGCGTCTTGCCAGTTTTCCTTATCAAGTCGGGTCTGATTATAGTTTTTGTCGCACCCGTATCCAGTAGCATTTTCAATGGCCTTCCGTTAATAGAGCCATCCACATAGATGCTATTGGCTTTATGATGAAGAGATGCGACATAACTGATAGATTGTGCTGCTACTAGATTACGGGTCGACAGTTGCCCCTTCGCATCAACCCGATTTAGTTTTCCGACTCCTTTTCTTCCTTTGTCGATTCTGTCTTCTTTTGCATTTTTCTGCAAAGTCTTCGCGGATGACCCAGTTCACCGCAGTTCCAACAGCGGAGTTTCTTTCTTCCAGCAAACATTTCATTTTCAATTCGCCGTAACCTCTCATCTAAATCTTCTGTTGTTTCATTACTCTCAGCATCAATATTTCGCACTCGCGATTGGTTACGTGAAGCTTGTTTGGCAGCTTCATGCTCTAATGCATATGAGAGTGCGTCAATTAAAGTTTTTGGGCGAGCCAATCGTAGTGCTTGCTGAGTTTCGCTGTCTCGAACCCCGTAAATGAATGATTGAGTGGCCAGGCACTCCAAAACGCTGTCAGGAGCCGTAGGATGTGCGAGATGAAACAAACGAGCTACGTCAACTTCAAATTCTTGAAGGCTCTCTTTTGAACTCTGATACCGGTTCCTCAGTTGCGTCTGGTACACCTGCTCCAGATGCGCATTTCCATACCGCATATCCAGTCGCTTGACTAGCTGGTCGTAGTCTTCTTGTTCTTCTTCTTTCAGCGTTTGCAGGATGTCGATAGCTTCTCCGCGCAACGAGACAGTCAACGCCGTAGCCTTCTCCTCGGACGTCCAATTATTCGCTTTTGCGGCCGCTTCAAATTGTTTTAAATAATTCGGCCACGAAGACTTCCCATCAAATTCCGGAGTTTTTATGTGCATTTTTGAAGTAGTATCAGGTTTTACTACTTTTCTTCCTTCTATTAGACTTGGCTCAGCCACACCAGAATTCGGGATTGGCAACGATGCAATTTTAGTGAATTTTTCTCGTAATTCTTCTATCTTCCTGTCATACTTTTCTTCTAAATTCTTCAGGTCTTCTTCAGTTTTTCTAGAATTTTCCTCTAATTTTTCTTCTAAACTTCTAGAATTTTCTTCTAATTTTTCTTCTAAGCTTCTAGAATTATCCTCTAATTTTTGTTCTAATGCTCTAGAGTTTTCATCTAATTTTTGTTCTAATGTTCCTGTCAATTCTTCTTTTAATGTTCTAGAAATTTCTTCGGCTTTTCTAGAACTTTCTATTAATTTTTCTTCTAATGTTCTAGAACTTTCTTCCAATTTTTGTTCTAAGATTCTAGAACTTTCTTCAGATTTTCTAGAACTTTCTGCTATTTCCTGTTTTAAACTTTGTTGTATCTGTTTACCAATGTCGGATACGTCATCCGAAATTTCGAATAGGTAATCTTCAGGATTTTCACCAGCATCGGTTAATGCCTGCCGCAGTCTTTCTTGAAGTGTTGATTTCCTTCCTGTTGTTTCCACATCCCGTTCTTCTAGTTCTCTCTTGAGATCACCTACTTTTAATTCACTTAATTTTAATTGTTTAGTCGCCATTTTATTTATTTTTATTTATTTACACTTCACAGTTTAACCACCCCACACCTGACACCAATTGTAACGTTTTTATTTATATGGGTGAATTGTAAGACATAGACAAATATTATTAACTAAAAGAATATGTTTATTAAACGATGAATAAATATTAGAAATATAATTAAAAGATTATAAAAGTAACTAACACTATGATTAACAAATATTAACACTAATTTAAAGACTAAGAATATTATAAGACACTTAAACACTAAGATTATTTATTTAAACAATTAACACTACTCTTTATGTCACTAATTTATGTTCAATTGTCGACTTGTTTTTATATCACCAACTATTCACAACGTTTATTTATATCAGACTTCTTTACTCGTTAGTTCTATAATACCGAATGTCCCCTGGCTTTGGCGGTGGGTTATATATACCTGGCTAGATTATCTCTGGAACCTCCTAGAGAACATCTAGAGGTAAACAACATGACACAATAGATTAGTCTCCGCGACTAGTCCTAACAAGTTCGCTGCGCACAGACACCGAGGCGCCTGGTAGCCCGGCGGCAGCGGCCGCGGGGTTTACGTTACAATACTGTACGATCTGTGTATGCCGACGCATGCGCACTAACCTGTTTGACGGTATGGCAACGTCTCATACAGCTAGTTGAATGTGAAAGCCGCGAATATGGCAAATCGAATAAGATATAAAGGACAATTCATTAAACAAAATGATTTTGAGAACACATTCACTTCCGACCGCTTCATGTATAAGCTCTTACATAAGTGTAGCGATCATGCTAAGTATATTTAAACCTATGTACAAAATAAATTTAATGTATTGCTTCAAATAAAATAATTATCCCATCGAACATTTTTTATTAATTTACTGAATCAATATAGTATTAAGCTTTCCTCTGTATTTAAAATTAAAGAAAAATTCAATATGGTAATAAAGAAATGTCGTTTCAATTTACTGAAAAAATTACAAGTTTAATCTAATAGTTGTACAACGAATACATAATAATTTATGAAATAAACAAATATCGTTTATTACAGTATACGAGATTAGCAATAAAAACTAGTTATTCGCCCTTTGGCTTTATTGAAAATTAATAGCCAATAATCATTTAAATTTGTTTTTACATAGCAACCTTATGCAAAATAATGACAACCACAATAAAATAACTTTGAAAATAATGATAAAAGTAATATTAATTCTAAATAGAGTTTGAGTTCCATAGAGCTACGCCACTGGTGTGATCTAAGAGACAAACTTCAATTCATATTTAAGGTACTTACCAAACCAAAAATAGCTGGCAAAACAAACTAACATAGATATAAGAAATTATCACCATAATATTCAAAACCAACAACCAAAACTAACAAACAAGGAAAAATCCACAACAAAATCAAACCTAACCTTCAAATCAACACGTGAAGCTACAATCGATCTACGTGAAGAAGATCTTTCATCGTAGCTCAGACCGCCATCCATCCACCAATACAAACAATACACAAATAAACATGACACAACAAAACATCTTTTACCCATTTCCCGATAAAACAACACCCATAAATTTAACACTAACAGATAATAATATCCATGAACCCGGAAAACACACAACTAAAAACAACCCTAAACGAAAAGATAAAGGAACCAAAAATCCGGAAAAGAGAAGAGCATGTACATCTAGCTCAGATCCTGACAACTCAAATAAAAAAAAAGATGATATAACCCAAGCCAAAAAATCAAAAACTATAAAAAACACAAAACAAGATAAAACACCACTCAATGAAGAACTCGAAAAGTCTCTACTACCCATCAAAGAACAAATTACAGCACAACCTGAAAACTACCCCATGAACCACGAGCAACTTAAAGATTTCCTAGAATACCTACTGACCTCAAATCAACCAGAAAATATAATAGAAGAATACACAGAAGACCTCACCAAAACAATCAATATGTTACAGGGAATATACTCAAAAATAGTAAACAGAAAAATTAAAAATATACTAACAAGAACAATCAATAAACTGAAACTCTTAAACTGGAAAAATATAGATAACCAACCCTCAACTTCCTCACTTGAAAATCTATCCCTCATCTCCAACTCACAAGAAATCTATCGTACCTACCAGACTCACTAGAAAATTCCATAATAATAGACAGCATCGAAGAGAACTAAACACTATAAATAAATAAAAATTAAAAAAAAAAAATGTCGATAATCCAGTGGAATTGCGACAGTACAAATACACATCGAGAAGAACTATCTATCTTAATAAATGAATACAACCCATCCATAATCTGCCTGCAAGAAACAAATTTAATAGAAGGTAATAATTTCAAAATAAAATACTATCAAACTTATAGAAAAGATAGAGATTATAATGGACACGCAGCCGGAGGTGTAGCAATCCTAGTCAAAAATTCAATACAGGCGGAAGAAATTAACTTACAAACTTCTCTAGAAACAATAGCCATCCGCACACACTTCCCGATCCCAGTTACAATATGCTCCATCTACATCCCTCCCAATCGTCCAACAACTTCGGAAGATATACGATCCCTAATAAACCAACTACCGAAACCCTACCTCCTCCTTGGGGACCTCAACGCACAAAACCCCTTATGGGGTTCCACAACTTACAACCATGCAGGTAGAACCCTCGAAGATGTAATATTAAATGATCTGGTCTTACTCAATGATGGCTCCCCAACCCACTTCTACTCACGAACCGGAACCTCATCCACAATAGATTTATCCCTCTCCGAACCAAATTTAGCACCAGCAACCCAATGGGAAGCCCTCCCTTACCTCTATAATAGCGACCACTATCCCATAAAATTATCTTTCACACACTTTCTTCAAAACAATACTCCTAAAAAGATAATTAAAAAATGGAACCTCGACAAAGCAGATTGGGAAGCCTATAGAGAACAAATGAAAACAATAGACACAGACATAACAAAATTCATAAACAGTGAGGAAATGGTACAACATTTAACAAACTCTATAATAACTACAGCAGAAAAAACCATAGGTTACATAAAATGTCACAAAAGAAAACAAGTCCCCTGGTGGAATGAAAATTGTCAACGAGCCATGAAAGCCCAAAATCAAGCCCTACACAAATTCAAAAAGAATAGAACACAAGAAAATCTCATCGAATATAAAAAGAAGGCAATAGCAAAATTAACCTTTAAAAATAGTAAAAAACAATCATGGCAAGAATACGTAACAACAATCAATTCAAACACTCCGATTAAGAATATATGGAATAAAATCAAAAAAAAATCAAAGGCAATGATACTATCCCAGAAATCACGCTTCTAAAAAATGGAAACACACATACAACATGTCCCCAAGAAATCACAGAAATACTCGCGGATACATTCCAACACACATCCAGCAATATAAACTATAGTAAAGAATTCTTAGAAAGGAAAAAAATAGCCGAATCGGAACCACTAGAAATAAGTACAAACAACAATAAACCAATAAATAAAGAATTTGAGGTGGGAGAACTAACAACCACATTAAAAGAAATTCCTTCGAAAACTAGTAGCCTAGGACCAGATAACATACCATACGAATGTATTAAACAACTACCAGGAGAAACATTAACATTCATACTGGATATCTTTAATTTTATATGGACAAAAAACTCCTTCCCGAACCAATGGAAAGAAACAACTATAATACCCGTACATAAAGAAGGAAAAGATAAAAGAAACTCTCTTAACTATAGACCCATCACACTTTCAAGTACCCTTGGAAAAGTAATGGAAAAACTAGTAAGCAAACGACTAATATGGTTCCTGGAAAAAAATAAAATACTAAAAGAAGAACAATGTGGTTTTAGAAGCGGCAGATCCACAATGGACCATATCATAAGACTTACATCAGAAATCCAAGATGCATTCGCAAATAAACAACACCTTACAGCCATTGCATTTGACATAGAAAAAGCATACGACACCACCTGGAGACACCTAATCATAAAATCGCTAATACGCCATGGAATCGGAGGAAACATACTACTATATATAAAAAACTTCCTGACAAATAGAAAATTTCGGGTCAGAAACAATGGATATATTTCTAAATTAAAAACGCTCGAAAACGGGATACCGCAATGAGCAATAATAAGTACTACCCTATTCCTTATAGCCATCAACGAAATCACTACAAACTTCCCAAAACCAGTGAAAGTAGCACTATTTGCAGACGACCTACTTATATATTATAGAGGCACATACACAAAATCAACCAAACATCATCTCCAAAATGCTATAAACACAATCGTAGAGTGGACCCAACAAAATGGTTTTAAACTATCTCCACAAAAAACAAAAGCCATTCACTTTAATAAACTACGACGACAACATGAAAATGAAATACAACTTCATTTATCTAACACTCCAATCGAATTCTCAAACACTATCAAATTCCTTGGTATAACTTTTGATCAAAAACTCTCATGGAAAAAACACATAGAAAAACTAAGAGCCACGTGCATTCAAAGACTAAACCTAATAAAAATACTAGCACATCATAATTGGGGAGCAGATCAAAAAACCCTCACTCTTTTATACAAAACACTTATAAGATCCAAAATAGATTATGGCTCAATCGTATACTCATCAGCCAAAAAACAATCCTACAGAAAATAGACACTATACGAAACACGGCCCTAAGAATAACCACAGGAGCATTTAGGACCAGCCCAATTCTTAGCATACACAGCGAATCGGGCGTCCCTCCTCTAAAATTCCGAAGATCCCAACTTATATCAAACTACATCATTCAATTATCAAGCCAACCTAACCATCCTACATATAGAACCTTATTTCAACCAAATTCAAACCCACCTAAACTCAAAAAACACTCCATCCTACCTTATCTATTCAACACAGTACTGCAAAAAAACAAATTACATATACCAAAGATAACTCATCTCATAGTCCCAAGTATCCCACCTTGGATTATTAAAAACGCAAAATTTAACACCAACCTAGCAGCATATCCAAAAGAGAACACACCAACTGAAAAGTACCACCAGAAATATAGAGAAATATGTGAAAAATATAAACACTCTATACACATTTACACAGACGCAGCAAAAAATAAAAACGGAACAGGATCAGCAATAGTCACAGAAAACACAGTAATAAAACACCATCTGCCAGGCACAATCTCTATATTTTCCGCCGAAGCATATAGTATACAAACTAGTTTAGAACACTTTAAAACAATAAATCCTCCAAAACAATTCTCAATCTTCTCAGACTCCCTATCTGTCATCAATTCTTTAAAAAACAAACACACAAAACACCCTATCATCCAAAACATCAGAGAAACCATCCATAATTTACTTCTACAACACTACAACATCACCTTAATATGGATACCTGCCCACATAAGCATAAAAGAAAATGAAAAAGCAGATTCTGAAGCCAAAAACACCACCACTATGCAAATAACAGATACAGGCATACCGGCTGAGGATGTAAAAACAAGTACGAAGACAGAAATAAGAAATAGGTGGAGTGAAGAATGGTCACAAACAACAAACAACAAATTAAAAACTATCAAAGAAGATACATACCAGTGGAACATAGGAAATACCAGGAAAGAGCAAACCATACTAACACGGCTTCGTATCGGGCAACCGCTGCTACACATCCATTACCGTCCCGCACGTTTTACTCAACTGCCAGAGGTATAACGAAGAAAGAAGAACACTCCAATTAAAACCAAACCTGAAGGAAGCATTATCAAAAGAAGAATCCAATAAAATTATCGAATATCTTAAAAGTATAAATTTATATAATGAAATACAACCTTATCACTGTATCAGCACTAATGACCTAGAAGCTAAAGCGCTTAAATAAATTAAAAAAAAAAAAATCTAAATAATCGGTGAAAAAATGAAGGGTTTAACACATTCACTGCTTAAGCCTGAATCTACAGCGTTGCCAGGTCATTTCCCCTCTATCCATTCCTACCCTGTAAAAGTGAACATTTTCGTAATTTCTTAAGCTATATCTCTTAAACAAAATGGTCAAAAAAAAATTTTTTATATTAATATTTGCCGTTTATGTATCTTTATAAGCTGAAATGTTTTTCCAATAAAATGTGACGTACCGTTTTGAAGCTACAGTGAAAAATATGTCATTTATTCTGGCCTGATATAGGAAACATGTACAAAAAGTGCTATCTTTAATTGTATTTATCTCAAATTTGAGATGGTCAATCGATTTTAAATTAAGACAATGTGTAGATATTAATGTTCTGTAAATTCAGTTAAAATTTCATAAGATTCTCACGAATCGTAATTCGCAAGTATACTACCTTAAAGATTAATGAAGCTTAGTACGACTATACTGAAATTATTAGTTTAGTTGCTATTAGAAAAATACGCAAGCACTCGTAAACAGCAAACCATGTGTAATATTACGTTGTACAGCTCTGTCACAATATGACTCATAGACTACTAACGCCAATTTGTTCAGTAAACCAGTACCCTCATAGCAAACTTATACAGGGCCAACTTAATGGGTAGCCCCCCCAAATTGTTAAATATGTATTTTATTGTTATGTATGGCTTGATAAGCATATGCGCTACTATGCGCCAGTGCAAAATATTAATGCGCTAATCACGTTTAGGATATATGTATTATTGAATCTCGGGGGGGGGGGTACATTAATGCTGTTTTTTTTTAATTTTTAAAATTTTGAAAAAAGCTATTATATTCGAATACGTATGCGCTCTTATGCGCTACCACAAATTTTCAATTCGCTTTTTCCATTGAAGAAATAGAATGATGGGGTGGAGAGGGGTCAAGATAATGATATATTAAAAATACACTTATACAGGATGCAACTTTTACTATTAATTGATAGATGTCGTTTTATTGGTAATGTTTCAATTGACCCCCTGTTTCAATTGCAGCATTTCTCCCCTACCTATTATACTTATGCGAAGTCATAGTAAAATATTACGGATTTAGTAAAAATCATAAATAATAATGTAATTTTACATAAAGTATGTACGAAATATTCGTTTGTCGGCGCTTCTAACCAATAGCGTTGCGTGTAGCAATCGCCGGATGACGCGACACATGCGCAACCGAGTGCGCAACCGTTTGTTTTATCTCGCATGCTGGTGGCTTGTAGCTGCGAAGTGGTGAAAATTTTGAGGAAGAATAAGATCAAATACTCATGTAAAGGTAAAAATTGTTATATTATTATTTTACTAGGAGTCAAAATATATAAATATGATTTCTGTTTAAAAACATTTACATCTGTTTCATGTTATAGTAAACATTTGTACATACACAAGCATGTTAAGAATTTTCTCCAACACTATTTTGGAAACTACACATTCCACAACTAAAAATTATGTTGGAATTAATATTATTCCAACAAACCGTGTGAAATAATTTCGTACGCCGTTTGGAATAATTCCGCACGGCTTTCGACGAATCACAATCTATTTAGCCGCATATTAGCGCGGTATATCAAATATCTTGGTTCGGTTGTAATGGTTATGACTCTTTGTTTTATATTTATTTATTTCTGTATTCGCGTTCGACGTTTTAAAGTTTTGAACATTTTTAGAGTTTTTTACAGGTTTTTGGAGTTAACTGAAGACATTTTATAGAAAAACATATAAAGTGAAGATATAGATATGGAATGTTCGTCACCAGAAATAAGGGAACTTGCTAATGATACAGCGAGTCAGTTATTATCAAATAAATCAAAAGAAAAATACGAATGGAGTTATTATAAGCAATTTATGGATGGCGTCAAAAAAAATATTTAATGGTATATGATAATATATTGTTATTATCAATCAACATTTTATATATAATTTCTAAAATATTGTTAGAGAAAGTACGAGTATAGTCTACAACACGGTTGGAATGGCATAATCCACACTCGCAAACCGTGGTCCTCGTCTTCGGCTCGGGCCACAAACTTTTCGCTCGTGTGGAATATGGGCCATTCCATTACTTGTTGGAGAATATACTATTTCGTTCAAATGTTTGTATGAGAATTGTCATTTGATTTGTAAAACGTACTCCGGGTTCAAATGTTATATATTTCGTCATCATAAAGAACAAAATATAACAACAAAATCTAAGTCTGTATTAAAATGCTTTAATTGTGGTTTTGAAACAAGTGATATTCATATCCTGATTAAACATACTAAAAATCATATGTATGTATGTATATTGTTTCAGGATTATCAACCCTACAGGTTATATCCCTAGGGTGGTCTCACACACAACATCTATTTTTAATTTTTTACAATTGCCACGAAGTTCCTTGCGTAGATGTCATGTGTGTTGCCCACCCGAGCAAGCCCTTGTTACAACCACTAGCCGGTGCCAGATAGCTTAGTGATTGCCAAGTTAATTGTATCCCAATTTGCAAAGGTAACGGGAGTAGATACCGATCAAGATCAGTCGAGAAAAATTCGACCTGACCCGGATTCGAACCCACGACCTCTGAGTCCTGAGGCTAGCACTCTACCACTGTGCTATCCCGCCGTTACTAAAAATCATATAATGCAGAATGTTGCTATAACATGTTGCGTTACAAATTGCAGTACAAAAACAGAATTTATAAAAATGTCTTTCGTATCAGTCACATTTAAATAGAAAACATGCATCCATAAAAATACGCAATCAATCAAAAAGTTTAGAACCAGCCAAAAATGTACTTGATTTAAATAACCTAATTCCAGCAAACAGTAATAATGTAAGTGACATAATCGATAACAATGAAAGCATTGAGATTTGTAGTCTTGAGTCAAGTGAATCACTGTCTTCTAATGACAATATGTTATATTCAACAACATTATTTTATTTAACACTTCAAGCTAAATTTCTTCTTAGTGCAGAATCTATGCAAATTATAATTAAAAACATTCAGGATATACACACATATTCTTTTGAATTACTAAAAAACAAATTCGATCAAATTTCTGGCAATTTTTTACAGAATCCTAATGATATAACACAATTTAGATCGGAATTGTTATTACAAAATGTTATAAAAGATATTCATGACAATGGTTCATTGTCAACAAATTACAAAAGAAACAGTTTTACAGACAAAAATTTGCTTATGTCAATCCTGGTAAAATATTATTGGGGAAAAATAATAATCATAAAATGTGCTATTATCACTACGTACCTATAAAACTTACACTAGAATTTTTTTTATCGTTTAAAACTGTAATTTTTCAGGTGTTAAATCAACCATCAAATACCAATGACGATATATTTCAAAACTTTAAGACAGGTACTGCATATACTAATAACAAATTCTTTAACGATAATTCGAAACAAATCTTGAAAATCATAATGTATCAAGATGCTTTCGAAGTTTGTAATCCTCTAGGTTCAGCTCGAAATAAACTAAACTAACGGGGGTTTATTACACATTTGGAGATTTATTTAATCATAATCAATCAAAAATAGATCAAATACAATTAAATCTGTTCTGTAATAAAAGCATGTAAAATATTTTGGAGTTCAATTTTTTTTTGTTCAATTAATATATGATTTAAAGTATCTCGAGCAAATTGGAATAAGTATAAAATTTGAAAATCAAGAAATTTTATTTCATTTTGGTTTATTGGCAATTGTAGGTGACAACTTAGATAGTCATATAATAGGTGGTCTTACAGAATTTTTTTCTACTGTGACTCATTTTTGTAGGTATTGTTTATACACCTTGGATAATTTTAAACAAAGTAATTTAAATAAATTTGTGAAACGCACACACATCAATTACAATGCCTCAGTTGAGATTAAAAAAACAAAAAGATTGTACTCATGACAAAGGTATAAAATTTGATTCGATATTTAATACTCTTCAATCATTTCATATTTGGACTTCCGCAGCGCTTAGCACACGATTTATTTGAAGGTGTTGTGCAATTTGATTTAATACTTATTTTAAAATATTTTAAATCTTTATATCATTTAAATGACAGTTATATAAATGAAAGATTACACTCAATAAATATAGATAAATACAATTATAAAACAAGTGTGCCTAACATAAATACAAATGCTGCTAAATTAAGTTGTCAAGGGATGAAAACTGGAGGTTATTACAATTATTTCCATTTGTTTTGATCCCTAAATTAGATGATTATAATAAAAAAGTTTGGCAAATGTTACTTACATTACGAAGCGCTGTTGAACTTATATGTGTCCCCAAATTGTCTGTATATCAGACCGCTCTCATTGACTCAAAAATTGAACAATACTTACAATTACGAATCGAATATTTCCCTCAAATTCCTCTGCGACCCAAACACCATTATTTGCAACATTATAGTGATTTAACAAGAAAATTCGGTCCATTAATCAGATTTTGGACTCTTAGATTTGAAAGCAAACATAGATTTTTAAAAATGATGTTCATCATTCTCCAAATTTTAAAAATATAATTTACTATGTGACCTCCACCAACTCTTACAAGCTTACTATGGAGCAGGAACTATTTCTAGTGAAAAAGCAATTACAAACTCGGCAAGTGTTTTTAATCCAGCTTTATATTCTGAAAATATAAATCTTCTTATTCATAGTATACCAAATTCTACAAATATATTGATTTGTGATAAATGTGCAGAATCATGGAATATTTTATAAAAAAAATGAGTTGTGGCCAGCACAATACCTCTCGCCATTTTCATTTTATGTTACATAGGGCGCGAGCAGTTATGTGACTTTGTTGGACTTGGCAAGCAGATATGGGGACCCGTGTCAGAATGACAGCTAGTAATGTACATAGGTGTCAAGTATCATAAGTTTTCATTCAAAACATTATGATTTTCGAAATCCATGTGGATTATTTTCCTCGACAATTATATTCCATGCTTTGGATAACAAATAAACATCAGAATATTTTGAAATTTTGAATGAAAAATTATGACATGACAATTGTGACCTCTATGTAAATAACTACTAGCCGTCATTCGAACACGGATCCTCATGTCTGCTTGGCAAGCCCAACAAAGTCACATGACTGCTCGCGCCCTATAAGTAACGAATGTAACATTTTTTGTACACACAAATAATTAAAATTGTATCTCTTCTTTCGTTCTATGAGAAATTTTGTCCTACTATTCTTATATGTTCAAAATTCTTCAAATTCATTGACGATATTAGCGGTATTTCTTAAGAATATATGTAATATTTAACATACCTATAATTTAAATACATATTTAATTAATAATACAATAATATATATTAAATGTATTCACACCTCGCAGGCAAATCTGACACAGACATTTTGCATTTATTTGTCAATTACAAACATTTAAATATCTCAACTGTTTTTTGGGCAACGATATTTATGACAACAGATTATTCTATATTATTATATACGATATCTGCAAACCTATACGAGATATAATAAATATATTAAATGTGTCAGATAGAGAATTTAATTATCTTTATTATTTGTGGTAACAAATTTTCAAAAAATTAATATTTAGAAATTGTTTTTTAGAAACTACCACTTCCGGTTGTTCAATTGTTACGAGAACTTTTTCAACTCTTCCCATTACTGTTAGAGTGAGGAATCCGTAGTTACACAGGTCCAGTTAGTAATTCCGATAAGAAATACGTGTGCTAGAGAAAGAGCTGATTTTGTGGCATGCCTAAATGAGAAATGCAATGAGTGCGTAAAGGATAAAAGATAGCCACTTTAATTTCCACGCCATCCTACAGAGGCCGTTACCATACGTTCAAGACATCTATCATCTACTTCATTTTGCATTAATTGTATATTCTATAATATTCCTGCAAATAAGATTGAAGATTGAATAATAATTAATGCTAATATTATTTACTGCATTGTGAATTCAAATTCAACAATAAACAAACAACTTGCATTGCAGTAAGTATTTAATTCTTTTATTTTTTTCGTTGTTTTTATGTTTTACGTACGTAGTGTTTTTGTATTTTAAATTTTAGTTAAAACAAATAAAATGGCTTCAACTTTGACTGGAACTTCTGATACTGATAATATAAGGCATTCCGATGACATTATTAACTTCTTAATTCACAAAAATCCATTTAGTAAATTATCGTACGAAGATAAACTACATGAAGCAAAATATTTCTACCGCTATTGATAGTGCAAGAAAAATTGAAATTCAAAATTTAAATTTGAAAGTGGAAAAAATAGGGAAATTCTGGAAAGATTAATTGATATTTCAATTTTTTTATGCACACAAGAATTACCATTTGGAGGTCATAATGCAACCGAAGAATCTTGAAATAAAGGTAATTTTAAAGAATTAGTTTTACTTATGAGTAAACGATATATAAAATATTTTTGAAGAAAGATATCAATAATAAATTGGTATTTTGTGGTACCTCTAAAACTATTCAAAATGATTTAATAGATTGCATTCATTTTGTTATAAATAAAAAAATAGACTTCGAAATTATTAAATCCCCTTTTATTTCTTGGCAAGTAGACGAAACTACCGATATTAGTTGTAAATCACAATTAGCAGTAATTTTACGTTATGTAAATGTAAATTCCGGTAATGTGAATGTAAGATTCATAGGATTTTTTGACGTAAGCGCCGGACGCTCTTTCCTAAAATGTTCTGTGATCAGGCAATTTATTTTTGTACATGAAAGGGGATAAATACGCATTTGCACATCCCTTGAAAAATGTAACTTTCAATTATAAGGCATTTGACCTTGAATGAAAAAAAAAACAATTGTACTTTAATATAACTATATTTTTTAGGAAGGTGTACTGAAAGATGAAGCAACGAAGAAACTCACGATTGTAACTCCGCACATTTTAAAATTAAATGGTAAATTCATTTATATTTTTAAATAATGTCTCATCCACCTTGTTCACGGGAAAATTAATGCGTGTCTTCATTAATTTTAGTGATGAAATTTCGTAACAGAACTAAACTCAATTAAAGATATAAGCGAAATATTTAACAATAAATAATAATATTGGATTCATTTTTTTCTTTCAAAAAAATCAAACTAAAATGAAAACCAAAGTATGCACATATCTATGTTATTATATTAAGTTTTAAATTTTAAAATGTATTGGTGTAGAAATAACAACAATTTACAGCATAAATGGACTAGGATTTTTTAAAATTATTTATGTTGATATTAGACGTCATAGAAGTTAAACAGTTTTAAAAACATGCTAAAATACTATGTCATTTTTGTTTTAAATTGTTATTTCTACACCAACATATTTAAAAATTTAAGACTAAGGGGCGGGTGTCTCACCTTAAATTATGCTTGTCAAAACCATGGTTACGAAAATTCCTGTGTACTGTTGCGTATCATTGGTTTATAGTTTTATTAAAACGCCGAAGATTGGCTAGTTAAACTGAGTTTAACTAAGCTTGAGTTTATATTTAAGCTTACACTAAACTCGAATTGTACAACCGGCCCTTAATATAATAACGTAGATAAATGGACATAATTTGTTTTGCAGTTCAGTTTGATTTTTTTTTTAGATTTCTAAAAGAAATTATTCTGCTTTAAATCCCTGATGAATCCGATAGTAGAAGAATAGAATTTTTTTTTTGTTAACAATCTTTCCAGCTTAAATGATTCCTCTAAAATAAACAACAAAAATTTATGATTATGTCATCGGTTTAGATGAAAATATTAGCAATAGTGAGTGAAATGGACGAGACATCAGTACCTATGGTCACATTATACTTAAAATTAATTTGAATCTATGTTGTCAGATAATACCTTCTATATTTCCATCGAAAAATTTATCATTAATGACGGATATGACAACTTTTTGTCAGCTTTTACGGACATGTATGCGTTATATTTCATCTTTAATATGAAATATCCTGTAAATCTATCTTTAACTTATGAATTTATTCAAAGGTATTTACTTAAAATGAATCAACAATCGGGGACCAAATCGGGTTCCAAGTCCATTATGAGAACAAATTCGATTTTAAACCGGGTTTTAAGTTTAATGAATAAGCTTAGGCATTATAATTATACTTCAAATGAGACTAATGAGTAATATACATAAAGTTATCCAGAGTCTGACTTTTATTTTAGTAGAGAATTTTTATTTTTTAAAACAATGTTCACACAAAAATATAACAACACCAAACACAAGTGCCTTAAGAATAGCATTTATTTTAATTTATTTTTTCCATGTTTGACATGTACCTATGAGTAAGACTGTATGATACTGTTTGTGTTCGAACTAGTATTAGTTCTCATTTTTTTTGTTTTAAATAATTAGTATTATATGTAATAATTATAATATTGACAATATTTATATTTTTTGCATAATAAAAAATCTGTTGTGGCCAGCACAATACCTCTCGCCAGTCATATGGGAGCCCGTGTCAAAATGACAGCTAGTAATAATGTACATAGGTGTCAAGTATCATAAGTTTTCATTCAAAACATTATTGTGACGTGCGCCCCTGTGTTAAGAGTATACGAGCGCCGCTACTGAAAGAATGTACCAGAGCGATGATGTAATCCCTTCGCCGGAATTTCCCAGATGATTCAATCCCCAGCGACGGACCGCCTAGACCGTTGAGCTAATTATTTTGTACTCGGTGTCACTGTGGCGCCGGAGGGTTCTAGTAGGACCCTGGGCTGTATAAATACCGTCTCAATGACAGCAGAGAAATAGTCTGTGATATAGAAGCAACGAGCAATGAAGCCGGTGATATAAATAAACAGTCTACGAATTGTTAACAAATAAATGTAATGATATAAATAAATGTAGTGATATAAACAAATATAGTGATATAAATATTGGTTAAATAAATAATCTTAGTGTTTAAGCAGTTAATAATATTCTTAGTCTTAAATTAGTGTTTATAATTATTTAAGCTACGTATAGCTAGCAGGCCCATGTCAGCAGAACCTAATGAAAACTAGTGCATATTTTTTTGCTATTTATTTGCCAATTAATTACCACAATGCCAATTTAATTGCCACTTTTTTTAAAAAGATACGGGGGGACTGCTAGCTTGACAATCAAGTTAGCAGTCCCCTGGACTGTAATGCGTTACATTATAAAATATTAGTGTGTAGGAATTAATTGCCATTTAATTGCCATTTAATTGCCACTTATTCATTGAAGATTTAAATAAATTCAGGCAAAAAAGTAAAAAAAAATAAAAAATACTACGATTAACATAAGACTTATAAATTCCATATCCAACTGATTATAGCAGAACCCAACAAAATGTATTCTACCATAAAGTTTAGACGTTACTAAACCAGTATAAACTATATCCCTTTTAATTACCGCATATTAACCGATTAAAACAATATTATATGAGAATGAATCAATATAACGTACTTTCATTCTAACATTGAGCTTTCTAAATTAATTGCTCTAGCAGACCCCAACAAAATGCATTCTACCATAAAGTTTAGACGTTACTAAACCAGTATAAACTATATCCCTTTTAATTACCACATATTAACCGATTAAAACAATATTATATGAGAATGAATCAATATAATTTCTTTTCATTCTAACATTGAGCATTCTAAATTAATTGCTCTAGCAGACCCCAACAAAATGCATTCTACCATAAAGTTTAGACGTTACTAAACCAGTATAAACTATATCCCTTTTAATTACCACATATTAACCGATTAAAACAATATTATATGAGAATGAATCAATATAACGTACTTTCATTCTAACATTGAGCTTTCTAAATTAATTGCTCTAGCAGACCCCAACAAAATGCATTCTACCATAAAGTTTAGACGTTACTAAACCAGTATAAACTATATCCCTTTTAATTACCACATATTAACCGATTAAAACAATATTATATGAGAATGAATCAATATAATTTCTTTTCATTCTAACATTGAGCATTCTAAATTAATTGCTCTAGCAGACCCCAACAAAATGCATTCTACCATAAAGTTTAGACGTTACTAAACCAGTATAAATTATATCCCTTTTAACTAACTAACCGATTAAAACAATATTATATGATAATAATAATAATCAATATACCGTACTTTTTTAATTGGTTTGTATGTGGTAATTAAAAGGGATATAGTTTATACTTGTTTATTAATAACTAAGCGTTATGGTAGACTGCATTTTGTTGGGTCCTGCTGTAAAATTAATTTACAGAGCCCAATGTTAGAATGAAAGTACGGTATATTGATTCATCCTCAAATAATATTATTTTAATGGGTTAGTATGTGGTAATTAAAAGGGATATAAATTATACTGGTTTATTAATGTCTAAACTAAATGGGTTCTACTAGAGCAATTAATTTACAAAGCTCAATGTTATAATGAAAGTACGGTATATTGATTCATTCTCATATAATATTGTTTTAATCGGTTAGTTAGTGGTAATTAAAAGGGATATAATTTATATTGGGTTACTAACGTCTAAACTTTATGGTAGAATGCATTTTTTTGGGTTCTGCTAGAGCAATTAATTTACAAAGCTCAATGTTATAATGAAAGTACGGTATATTGATTCATTCTCATATAATATTGTTTTAATCGGTTAGTTAGTGGTAATTAAAAGGGATATAATTTATATTGGGTTACTAACGTCTAAACTTTATGGTAGAATGCATTTTGTTGGGGTCTGCCAGAGCAATTAATTTAGAAAGCTCAATGTTAGAATGAAAGTACGTTATATTGATTCATTCTCATATAATATTGTTTTAATCGGTTAATATGTGGTAATTAAAAGAGATATAGTTTATACTGGTTTAGTAACGTCTAAACTTTATGGTAGAATGTATTTTGTTGGGGTCTACTAGAGCAATTAATTTAGAAAGCTCTATGTTAGAATGAAAGGAAATTATATTGATTCATTCTCATATAATATTGTTTTAATCGGTTAATATGTGGTAATTAAAAGGGATATAGTTTATACTGGTTTAGTAACGTCTAAACTTTACAGTAGAATGCATTTTGTAGGGGTCTGCTAGAGCAATTAATTTAGAAAGCTCAATGTTAGAATGAAAGTACATTATATTGATTCATTCCCACATAATATTGTTTTAATCGGTTAATATGTGGTAATTAAAAGGGATATAGTTTATACTGGTTTAGTAACGTCTAAACTTTACAGTAGAATGCATTTTGTTGGGGTCTGCTAGAGCAATTAATTTAGAATGCTCAATGTTAGAATGAAAGGAAATTATATTGATTCATTCTCATATAATAGTTCTAATCGGTTAATATGTGGTAATTAAAAGGGATATAGTTTATACTGGTTTAGTAACGTCTAAACTTTATGGTAGAATGCATTTTGTTGGGGTCTGCTACAGCAATTAATTTAGAATGCTCAATGTTAGAATGGAAGGAAATTATATTGATTCAATCTCATATAATATTGTTTTAATCGGTTAATATGTGGTAATTAAAAGGGATACAGTTTATACTGGTTTAGTAACGTCTAAACTTTATGGTAGAATGCATTTTGTTGGGGTCTGCTAGAGCAATTAATTTAGAAAGCTCAATGTTATAATGAAAGTACGGTATATTGATTCATTCTCATATAATATTGTTTTAATCGGTTAGTTAGTGGTAATTAAAAGGGATATAATTTATATTGGGTTACTAACGTCTAAACTTTATGGTAGAATGCATTTTTTTGGGTTCTGCTAGAGCAATTAATTTACAAAGCTCAATGTTATAATGAAAGTACGGTATATTGATTCATTCTCATATAATATTGTTTTAATCGGTTAGTTAGTGGTAATTAAAAGGGATATAATTTATATTGGGTTACTAACGTCTAAACTTTATGGTAGAATGCATTTTGTTGGGGTCTGCCAGAGCAATTAATTTAGAAAGCTCAATGTTAGAATGAAAGTACGTTATATTGATTCATTCTCATATAATATTGTTTTAATCGGTTAATATGTGGTAATTAAAAGAGATATAGTTTATACTGGTTTAGTAACGTCTAAACTTTATGGTAGAATGTATTTTGTTGGGGTCTACTAGAGCAATTAATTTAGAAAGCTCTATGTTAGAATGAAAGGAAATTATATTGATTCATTCTCATATAATATTGTTTTAATCGGTTAATATGTGGTAATTAAAAGGGATATAGTTTATACTGGTTTAGTAACGTCTAAACTTTACAGTAGAATGCATTTTGTAGGGGTCTGCTAGAGCAATTAATTTAGAAAGCTCAATGTTAGAATGAAAGTACATTATATTGATTCATTCCCACATAATATTGTTTTAATCGGTTAATATGTGGTAATTAAAAGGGATATAGTTTATACTGGTTTAGTAACGTCTAAACTTTACAGTAGAATGCATTTTGTTGGGGTCTGCTAGAGCAATTAATTTAGAATGCTCAATGTTAGAATGAAAGGAAATTATATTGATTCATTCTCATATAATAGTTCTAATCGGTTAATATGTGGTAATTAAAAGGGATATAGTTTATACTGGTTTAGTAACGTCTAAACTTTATGGTAGAATGCATTTTGTTGGGGTCTGCTACAGCAATTAATTTAGAATGCTCAATGTTAGAATGGAAGGAAATTATATTGATTCAATCTCATATAATATTGTTTTAATCGGTTAATATGTGGTAATTAAAAGGGATACAGTTTATACTGGTTTAGTAACGTCTAAACTTTATGGTAGAATGCATTTTGTTGGGGTCTGCTAGAGCAATTAATTTAGAAAGCTCAATGTTAGAATGAAAGTACATTATATTGATTCATTCCCACATAATATTGTTTTAATCGGTTAATATGTGGTAATTAAAAGGGATATAGTTTATACTGGTTTAGTAACGTCTAAACTTTACAGTAGAATGCATTTTGTTGGGGTCTGCTAGAGCAATTAATTTAGAATGCTCAATGTTAGAATGAAAGGAAATTATATTGATTCATTCTCATATAATAGTTCTAATCGGTTAATATGTGGTAATTAAAAGGGATATAGTTTATACTGGTTTAGTAACGTCTAAACTTTATGGTAGAATGCATTTTGTTGGGGTCTGCTACAGCAATTAATTTAGAATGCTCAATGTTAGAATGGAAGGAAATTATATTGATTCAATCTCATATAATATTGTTTTAATCGGTTAATATGTGGTAATTAAAAGGGATACAGTTTATACTGGTTTAGTAACGTCTAAACTTTATGGTAGAATGCATTTTGTTGGGGTCTGCTAGAGCAATTAATTTAGAAAGCTCAATGTTAGAATGAAAGTACATTATATTGATTCATTCCCACATAATATTGTTTTAATCGGTTAATATGTGGTAATTAAAAGGGATATAGTTTATACTGGTTTAGTAACGTCTAAACTTTACAGTAGAATGCATTTTGTTGGGGTCTGCTAGAGCAATTAATTTAGAAAGCTCAATGTTAGAATGAAAGTACATTATATTGATTCATTCCCACATAATATTGTTTTAATCGGTTAATATGTGGTAATTAAAAGGGATATAGTTTATACTGGTTTAGTAACGTCTAAACTTTACAGTAGAATGCATTTTGTTGGGGTCTGCTAGAGCAATTAATTTAGAATGCTCAATGTTAGAATGAAAGGAAATTATATTGATTCATTCTCATATAATAGTTCTAATCGGTTAATATGTGGTAATTAAAAGGGATATAGTTTATACTGGTTTAGTAACGTCTAAACTTTATGGTAGAATGCATTTTGTTGGGGTCTGCTACAGCAATTAATTTAGAATGCTCAATGTTAGAATGGAAGGAAATTATATTGATTCAATCTCATATAATATTGTTTTAATCGGTTAATATGTGGTAATTAAAATGGATATAGTTTATACTGGTTTAGTAACGTCTAAACTTTATGGTAGAATGCATTTTGTAGGGTTCTACTAGAGCAATTAATTTACAAAGCTCAATGTTAGAATGAAAGTACGTTACATTGATTCATTCTCATATAATATTGTTTTAATCGGTTAATATGTGGTAATTAAAAGGGATATAGTTTATACTGGTTTAGTAACGTCTAAACTTTATGGTAGAATGCATTTTGTTGGGGTCTGCTAGAGCAATTAATTTAGAATGCTCAATGTTAGAATGAAAAGAAATTATATTGATTCATTCTCATATAATATTGTTTTAATCGGTTAATATGTGGTAATTAAAAGGGATATAGTTTATACTGGTTTAGTAACGTCTAAACTTTATGGTAGAATGCATTTTGTAGGGTTCTGCTAGAGCAATTAATTTACAAAGCTCAATGTTAGAATGAAAGTACGTTATATTGATTCATTCTCATATAATATTCTTTAATCGGTTAATATGTGGTAATTAAAAGGGATATAGTTTATACTGGTTTAGTAACGTCTAAACTTTATGGTAGAATGCATTTTGTTGGGGTCTGCTAGAGCAATTAATTTAGAATGCTCAATGTTAGAATGAAAAGAAATTATATTGATTCATTCTCATATAATATTGTTTTAATCGGTTAATATGTGGTAATTAAAAGGGATATAGTTTATACTGGTTTAGTAACGTCTAAACTTTATGGTAGAATGCATTTTGTAGGGTTCTGCTAGAGCAATTAATTTACAAAGCTCAATGTTAGAATGAAAGTACGTTATATTGATTCATTCTCATATAATATTGTTTTAATCGGTTAATATGTGGTAATTAAAAGAGATATAGTTTATACTGGTTTAGTAACGTCTAAACTTTATGGTAGAATGCATTTTGTTGGGGTCTGCTAGAGCAATTAATTTAGAATGCTCAATGTTAGAATGAAAGGAAATTATATTGATTCATTCTCATATAATATTGTTTTAATCGGTTAATATGTGGTAATTAAAAGGGATATAGTTTATACTGGTTTAGTAACGTCTAAACTTTGTGGTAGAATGCATTTTGTTGGGGTCTGCTAGAGCAATTAATTTAGAAAGCTCAATGTTAGAATGAAAGTACATTATATTGATTCATTCCCACATAATATTGTTTTAATCGGTTAATATGTGGTAATTAAAAGAGATATAGTTTATACTGGTTTAGTAACGTCTAAACTTTACAGTAGAATGCATTTTGTTGGGGTCTGCTAGAGCAATTAATTTAGAATGCTCAATGTTAGAATGAAAGGAAATTATATTGATTCATTCTCATATAATAGTTCTAATCGGTTAATATGTGGTAATTAAAAGGGATATAGTTTATACTGGTTTAGTAACGTCTAAACTTTATGGTAGAATGCATTTTGTTGGGGTCTGCTAGAGCAATTAATTTAGAAAGCTCAATGTTAGAAAGAAAGTACGTTATATTGATTCATTCTCATATAATATTGTTTTAATCGGTTAATATGTGGTAATTAAAAGGGATATAGTTTATACTGGTTTAGTAACGTCTAAACTTTACAGTAGAATGCATTTTGTTGGGGTCTGCTAGAGCAATTAATTTAGAATGCTCAATGTTAGAATGAAAGGAAATTATATTGATTCATTCTCATATAATAGTTCTAATCGGTTAATATGTGGTAATTAAAAGGGATATAGTTTATACTGGTTTAGTAACGTCTAAACTTTATGGTAGAATGCATTTTGTTGGGGTCTGCTACAGCAATTAATTTAGAATGCTCAATGTTAGAATGGAAGGAAATTATATTGATTCAATCTCATATAATATTGTTTTAATCGGTTAATATGTGGTAATTAAAAGGGATACAGTTTATACTGGTTTAGTAACGTCTAAACTTTATGGTAGAATGCATTTTGTTGGGGTCTGCTAGAGCAATTAATTTAGAAAGCTCAATGTTAGAATGAAAAGAAATTATATTGATTCATTCTCATATAATATTGTTTTAATCGGTTAATATGTGGTAATTAAAAGGGATATAGTTTATACTGGTTTAGTAACGTCTAAACTTTATGGTAGAATGCATTTTGTTGGGGTCTGCTAGAGCAATTAATTTAGAATGCTCAATGTTAGAATGAAAAGAAATTATATTGATTCATTCTCATATAATATTGTTTTAATCGGTTAATATGTGGTAATTAAAAGGGATATAGTTTATACTGGTTTAGTAACGTCTAAACTTTATGGTAGAATGCATTTTGTAGGGTTCTGCTAGAGCAATTAATTTACAAAGCTCAATGTTAGAATGAAAGTACGTTATATTGATTCATTCTCATATAATATTGTTTTAATCGGTTAATATGTGGTAATTAAAAGGGATATAGTTTATACTGGTTTAGTAACGTCTAAACTTTATGGTAGAATGCATTTTGTTGGGGTCTGCTAGAGCAATTAATTTAGAATGCTCAATGTTAGAATGAAAAGAAATTATATTGATTCATTCTCATATAATATTGTTTTAATCGGTTAATATGTGGTAATTAAAAGGGATATAGTTTATACTGGTTTAGTAACGTCTAAACTTTATGGTAGAATGCATTTTGTAGGGTTCTGCTAGAGCAATTAATTTACAAAGCTCAATGTTAGAATGAAAGTACGTTATATTGATTCATTCTCATATAATATTGTTTTAATCGGTTAATATGTGGTAATTAAAAGGGATATAGTTTATACTGGTTTAGTAACGTCTAAACTTTATGGTAGAATGCATTTTGTTGGGGTCTGCTAGAGCAATTAATTTAGAAAGCTCAATGTTAGAATGAAAGTACGTTATATTGATTCATTCTCATATAATATTGTTTTAATCGGTTAATATGTGTTAATTAAAAGGGATATAGTTTATACTGGTTTAGTAACGTCTAAACTTTATGGTAGAAAGCATTTTGTTGGGGTCTGCTAGAGCAATTAATTTAGAAAGCTCAATGTTAGAATGAAAGAACGTTATATTGATTCATTCTCATATAATATTGTTTTAATCGGTTAATATGTGGTAATTAAAAGGGATATAGTTTATACTGGTTTAGTAACGTCTAAACTTTATGGTAGAATACATTTTGTTGGGTTCTGCTATAATCAGTTGGATATGGAATTTATAAGTCTTATGTTAATCGTAGTATTTTTTATTTTTTTTTACTTTTTTGCCTGAATTTATTTAAATCTTCAATGAATAAGTGGTAATTAAATGGCAATTAATTCCTACACACTAATATTTTATAATGTAACGCATTACAGTCCAGGGGACTGCTAACTTGATTGTCAAGCTAGCAGTCCCCCCGTATCTTTTTAAAAAAAGTGGCAATTAAATTGGCATTGTGGTAATTAATTGGCAAATAAATAGCAAAAAAATATGCACTAGTTTTCATTAGGTTCTGCTGACATGGGCCTGCTAGCTATACGCAGCCAATTATTTAATCATAGTGTTAGTTACTTTTATTATCTTTTTAATATTTATCCTTAATTATTTATCGTTTAATAAACGTATTCTTTTAATTAATAATATTTGTCTGAGTTTTACACTTTTATTTATTTATTTATTTATTTATTTATTTTGTGTTTGGGAAGCCTACAGTTACCCAATTAAATATATTACAATAAGAATAATATTATACATACAACACAAATTACAATATACAAATAAAACAAATAACAAATTTTATACTGCCTATACTTGATTAAGTGCGCGCTTAAATTGAGGTAAAGTCAAATTAAATAAATCTATATTTTTATACCAATTATTGTAATGAGACATTACCCTATTGATTGGCGCATTCTTAAAGTTATTTGTATACCATTTTCGTATGTAAAATAAGTTCTAGTTTCTCGTGCTGGCGCATGAATATAAACATAACCTATAATACCGTGGTTATCTATGTTGTTATTTAAAAGTTTGTATAGGAAAAGCATGTCAGCATGGGATCTCCTTTGTTCAAGAGTCTTCAAATTAAATTCTACCAAAGATTCATTGTAAGACAAGTTTATGTATGAAAATTTGTATTTTAACAATGATACAAATTTCTTTTGAATAGACTCCAGAAAAACAATGTTTTTTTGTACAAGGGATTCCAGACTTGAGAGGCGTATTCAACAATTGGACGAACCAGTGTGTTATAAAGCAGTATTAGTGACTCTTTTTGTACATAAGATTTGGCAACACGAAAGATGAATCCAAGTATTCTATACGCCTTCTTAACAATATAGATAACATGCTTATTTAGGAGTAATTTAGAGTCGTATAGAACACCTAAATCTTTGGTAGTTGTTTTACGCTCCAAAATAAACCCATCAATATTCATTCATATAAATAAAACGTTACATTATGATCAAATCTATGTGGATTATTTTCCTCGCCAAGTATATTCCATACTATTGATGACATATCAACAACATGATATCAGAATATTTTGAAATTTTTAATGAATAATTATGACATATGGCATTTGTGACATCTATGTAAATAACTACTAGCTGTCATTCTGACTCGGACCCACAAATCTGCTTGCCAAGGCCAACAAAGTCACATGTCTGCTCGCGCCCTATAAGTAACGAATTTAACATTTCTTCTACACACAAATAATTGAAATTGTATCTTCTTTCGTTCTATAAGTAATTTTGTCCTACTCTTCTAATATGTTCAAAATTCTTCAAATTCATTAACGGTATTAGCGGTATTTCTTAAGGATATATGTAAAATTAACATACCTATAATTTAAATACATATTTAATTAATAATACAATAATATATATTAAATGTACTCGTACGTCCCAGAAAAATTGGATTTTTGACACTGACGTTTTGCATTTATCTGTCAATTACAAACATTTAAATATCTCAACTGTTTTTTGGGCAACGAGATTTTTTACAACAGATTATTCTATATTATTATATACTATATCTCCAAACCTATACGAGATATAATAAAAAAATTAAAAGTGTCAGAATCTGCTACTTCCGGTTGTCCAATTGTTACCCAAACCTTTTCAGCTCTTCCCATGAATGCCCGATTCCGTAATACGTAGTTAAATAAATATAAAGTCTTATAGTTTTTGAGCAATCGTCCTTCCAACGTCCCACACACATATACACACACAGACATCATCGTAAAAATGTTAAAATCGGATTGTAGGGACCTTAAAACGTGCTTATATATTATAATCTGGATATGCGATTTTTAGCATGAACCCAATACCTCTCTTAGTGAGAGGTAAAAATTAAATTTATATTTTATGTAAATAAAAAATATAATTTTCTACACACTGAAAATGTATTTTTTTCACATTTCATTGATAATTATACAAAAAAATTCAGTACGATTCTGAAAACAGCATGAAATCTAGATTTTCATTATATAAAATTTCCAACAATTATGTAAAAATTTGGTCAAAAACACATATTTTATTTAATTTTTTTAAAAAATTATAAAAACTATTCAAAATGCTCACGCGCGAAGATGAAAAAAGTATCAACCAAATGATTACTTTGGCACTTTCGAGTATAGGTGAAAACACCGATTTAATTACCAGTGCGGTGAGCAGTGCAGTGAAAAAAGTGTTTGAAGAAAAAATACAGGCGTTAGAAGAAGAAATAAAAAATCTAAAGCAAACTAATAGTAATTTAACAATTGCTTGTGCGAGTGCAGAGGAGGGCCGTGACAAACTGGAGCAGTACACCCGCCGCAACAACATCCGTATCTTCGGACTTCCTGAGGCTCCTGATGAAAATGTTGACGAACTGGTGGTGAATTTGTGTCGTGAAAAACTGAAAGTGGACATTTCTATCAATGATATTGACCGGTGTCACAGTATTGGTAAAAAAAAAAGGTGTAAAACGGCCTGTTATTGTCAAATTCGTTAGCTACCGTTCGCGCAACAAAGTTTTCATGGAGAAGAAGAAGTTGAAAACATCGGGGATTACCATTCGTGAGGACCTTACAAAATCCAGGCTGGCCCTACTCAAGGCGACTACAGATAAGTTTGGCTTTAATAATGTTTGGACATTGGACGGTCGAATAATAGTAAACTTATTTAAAAATGGCAAAAATAAAAAGTTCACCATTAGCAGTCAAACGGACCTTGTAAAATTAAGTTCTTAATGTTATATTGCAATACATAAATATTTATAACAATGGGTCTATTTTAAAAAATATCAAAATTGCTGAATCACGCTGCCAGACAGCCTCTCTCTTAGTTCGTTTCACCTGCGAATTAATTGTTTTGTCTCATCTTGTTCATTATTTTATTCATCATATGCCAAAATCACCTGCTTCTCATACAAAGTTCATCGAACTTAAAGATGACTTGTTTACATTTGCTCAACTCAATGTTCGATCCCTCAATTGATATTAGTGAATTTATTACAGAAAACAATTTTGATATTATTGGTATCACTGAAACTTGGGTTAGTGAAACATCTCCTGCACATTTATTTAATGTTAATGGTTATAAATTAATTAGTAAAGAAAGACTAAATAAACGTGGAGGAGGAGTTGCATTCTATATCCGTAATAGTACATATTTCTTTTACACTGCTTGATACTAATTTTGCAAACAGCAATAATAATATAGAACGTGTGTGGATTTGTTGTACTATAAATAAACAAAAGTTATGTCTAGGAATAATATATAATCCAAATGTACAATTTTACAGGGAGATAGAATTACTAGATTCAATATTTTCTGAATTTACACCCAAATATGATTATATAGTTTGTGCTGGTGACATTAACGTCAACATGCTTAAAATTGATCATTTTTCTAAATTTATATCAGATATAATAACGACTAATGGGATGGTTCAGTTACCTAATAAAAGAGCCGACCAGGCCTAGCTCTGGATCGTTGGTAGATATTATTCTAACATCAGATCTAAGTATTTGTAAAGACTCAGGAGTATTGAATACTAGTAACATATCAGATCATGATTGTGTGTTTTGTATTTTAAATTTACCTAAACCGAAAAATATTTCTAAAATTGTCACCTACAGAGATTTTAAGAACTTTAATTTAAACAATTTTTTGGCTGATTGTGATCTGGTTGATTGGAATTATATTGTAAACACATGTAATATAAATGATAAAGTTAAGTATTTAAATAACAACATTCTAGCATTATTTGATAAACATGCTCCCGTCAAGGAAATTAAAGTAAGTAAGAAACACTGTCCATGGATAACGCCTGTGATTCAAATAATGCAAAGGAAAAGAGATAAAGCTCTCTTAGATTATAAGAAGCTTAAAACACCCTCTAAATTTGAATATTATAAACAACTCAGAAATTTAACAACAGCCGCAATTCGAAGTGAAAAGCAGGCATTTCTTCAATTTAAAATTAACAACAATATTTATAATTCCAATCAGCTATGGAACAATTTAAAACATTTGGGAGTTAAGGCAGAAAATCACACTGTTATACCGCAATGTCTTTCGAATCCAGATGACTATGGAGAATTTCTTGTAGATAAGATGGGAACTACTAGTATAAATCAGAACACGCTGGTTTATTTTAATGAAAATAAATACCCATTATGCGCTAAATCAAACAACTATAACTTTCATTGCATTGACACGGATGACATAGAAAATATCCTAAAATCTCTTAAATCTAATGCAATAGGAATCGATGGAATATCTTTAAAAATGATTCAATTAATTCTTCCTAAAATTATTGGTTATATTACGCATATAATAAACACTTGCATTGAGAATAGAGTTGTGCCAGAAATTTGGAAAATAGCGATAATTAAACCTATACCCAAAAAAGTGATATTCTAACCTGCAATGACTTACGTCCTATTAGCATACCACCGACCTTATCGAAGGTTTTGGAACGAATATGCTGTAATCAAATTACAAATTTCCTAAAAGGAACTAATATTTTACCAACTACACAGTCAGGATTCAGAAATGGTTACAGCACTAATACCTGCTTAATGAATATTATCGATGATATCATTAAAAATTATGATAATACTAAAACAACTTTTTTAATCCAAATAGATTTTTGCAAAGCTTTCGATATGGTGGATCACAGACTCTTATTAGCTAAACTACGATATTATGGATTTAATGATGATGCAATTCATTGGTGCAGAAGCTATTTTTTTAATAGAAATTTTCATGTAGTCATGGCACCCGACTCATCCATTCATCAATCGCGGAGATTCCCTCTTCATCAAGGGGTTCCTCAAGGCTCTATCTTGGGTCCATTATTTTTCCTTTTGTATGTGGCCGACCTATCATCCAGTCTGCAATACTGCTCCTCACATTCATATGCTGATGATACTCAGTTGCTAGCAACCGTTAATATGATGAACGCCAAGGATGAATGTGAGGCAATAAATGAGGATCTGGAAAAGTTGTCGACTTGGACTACTAATAATGGGCTCAAGATAAATACTGATAAATCTTCGCTCTTAGTAATTGGAAATTATGATACATATGATATAAAATTGCAAGAAGAAATCTTAAATCGTGGTCCGGCTATTAAGAGTTTGGGTATGATAATTGACAAAGACCTTAATTTCCGTGACCATTTGACAAAAAATTTAATAGCGGCTAGACTTAGACTTCGACATTTATACCAGTATCGCAAGTTGTTATCAGCTGATATAAAATTAAGACTAATTAACACCTTGAAACTACCTATACTCGACTACTGTGTGTGTGTATATGTTCCACACTTGACACAAAACGACAAAAATAAAATAACGCTATTTCAAAACTCATGCCTACGATTCGTCTATAATGTGCGTAAATATGACCATATTTCTTCATTTCGCATTTCATCTAATCTACATTATATTGACGAACGTGTGCAGATATTCTATCTTTGTCAAATTCATAAGATCATACTAACAGGTTGTCCTTCTTATCTACATGAAAAACTTAAATTAAAAGAACAGCATTATCAATTACGTGATAAGAATTCGTATATCGTACCTTCATATAAAAAAAATAAATCTAAAAATGCATTTTCTTACCTTGCACCCAAATTGTATAACAATCTTCCTGATGAATTCAAATCTCTGTCTTTACACTCTTTCAAAGCTCATGTTAAAAATTTGTTCTGTTTAAATTAATTAATCTTTTTCAATAATTTATTATAGTGTAAGCAAACTAATCCTATTTATCTGCTTTTGTGGCATATTGTGCTATACTTTCATGCTATGTACTTATGTTGACTTTTTTTCTATTTTATTGTAATTAATATGTACTGGTTGGGTGGAAGAACAGCCTTTGGCTGAACCCCGCCGTTGACTCTGGTCAATAAAGTTATTATTATTATTATTTTTATTATTATTATTATCTTTATTCACCTAAGTCTAGTACATCGAAGAGCAACAAGGTAAATAATTATATACAATACATTGGGAAAATTTTCATTTTCAGGGCTGTAGATTTGCTTGTAATGATGGCCTAAACTTCGGGTTTGTAGGATTATTATTATTATTATTATTATTATTATTATTATTATTATTATTATTATTATTATTATTATTATTATTATTATTATTATTATTATTATTATTATTATTATTATTATTATTATTATTATTATTATTATTATTATTATTATTATTATTATTATTATTATTATTATTATTGTTATTATTATTATTATATCGCTCTGTAATTATATTCCATAAAATATCAAACTTTACATACTCGCATGTAATATTTTTACATACACATTAGGAAGTTTCAAGTAGTGTGTAAAACAGAAATTATGTAAATTTACTTTCCAGATTTTATGTAAGATAAAAAAATATGTAATTTTTTTATGATAATAATAATAATAATATTTATTGACACAAAACTGTAAATTTACTGACTTAGGTAAATTTGCTATAATTATTATAGGCAACTAAAACGCCTATAATTAATATAGTAAATTTACAGATTCTTTTTTACCTTCCGTCACCTTTAGGTAAGGAAGGTATTGTCTTTAGTCAAAAAATTGTGTGTGTGTGTGAGTGTATGTGTGTGTGTGTGTGTGTGTGTGTGTGACAAATGCCAGTATCAATAGGTGTGTTCCATGAAGTAAGCAGTTCAATCAAATACTAGGTAAGTAAACGAGACTTGTTTCGTAGTACACTGAAAGATTTGCTAGATATATGACGAATTTATATTCACAAATGTTATCGAGAAAGTTATACAGTTATCAAATATAAATGTGTATCTCTCATATCCCTTTTATTGGTCTGGAAAGTTATACAAAATGAATTTATAGATAGATACAGTTAGTTGCAAATACTGGAATTCATTTTGAAAATTTTTTTAGGTCTAAGAAAATATTTTAAATTAAACAATGTTATGAACATTCAGCACAAAACTTTGAAAGCCTTTTTGACATGTAATTGATATAAACACACCATAAAATGAAATAGAAACAGAACAAGTTAAATTCATGTACGTATAATTTGCATTTCCCGCCATTATATTTCATAAGTTAGCAAGACAAGCGAGAAATTTGGCGATTGGTTTGCTTGCGAGCAAATAAATAAGAAAATAAAAAATAACGGCCCGTAACAAATGGGAAAAGCTAAAGAAGTCAAGTGCAATTTGCATAGTTTGTTTATGAATTAATTTTACTGGATATTTAGAATATTTTGCAAGAAAATTTATATATGGAATTTATACATAATACACAGGATTGACGGAAGGTATTGTGCTGGCCACATCAGATTTTTTATAGTGAAATCTTAATTCATTTTGTTACGACAGACGGCGTTGAAAATTGAAATAATAGTTATTTATTATATAAGTGTGGAATGTAACATATTAGTCACGCAAGAAAAAGTTTAGCCACGAGGCCGCAGGCCGAGTTGCTAATTTTCTTTAGTGACTAATATACATTCCACACGAATGTAATACAACGTTTGATCCAACACTTTCTTTAAAACTTCTTAAATCATTTTTATATTTTCGTTCATTGTTTTACACTGACAAGTCATTTGTCATACGTTTTTAAGTTTGTTATATTGTTATTGAGAAAATTTTCTCTGTAAGAATTGTCTGTCAATTGTGAATCATTTGAACAAGAAAAACTTTAAAATGGGTGAAAATGAGAACATTGCTCTAAAAGAAATACAAAAAGAAGCACAAGAAGCTTCTCAGACTTTAATACCGAAGAAGTCCAAGGAAGTCTACGATAAAGAATATACTGAATTCAACCTTTGGAAAGAAAAAAGAGGCGTTAAAGTCATAAATGAAGACGTCTTATTAGCATACTTCTTTAATGCTCGAAAAAGATGTGCATCTTCCTCTTTGTGGAAAAAATATTCAATGCTGAAATCTACATTGAAAGTTTATAAAAATGTTGATATTTCGATGTACGGGAAAATAATTGCTTATTTAAAGAGCGAATCCCGTCCTTATAAGCTGAAAAAGGCAAAAATTCTAGAGAAACAGCACATTGAAAATTTTTTGAAAGAAGCACCAGATAGTACTTTTTTAATGATGAAGGTATTTTATAGATATACAGGGTGTCCCTTAACTTGGTGCACAAACTTTAAGGGCATATAATACTGATCAAAATGAGTAAAAAAAGCTCAGTCAAAATGTGTCCGATCTTTAATAGTTTCCCAGATATAACGCAGTGAAAAATGAGTTTTTACGAGATTTACCTTTGCTATCTCGAAAACTATAAGAATTACGATTTTGATTAATTGAGACTTTTTGTTTACCTTTGAGAGGTAATCTTAGATGGCCTTTTGTTATTTTATAAAAATCAAAAGTGAAATGTTGTGGCGACCTTGGTCAATATTTAATTTTCATATAACTACGTAACTATAAGAAATTGAGAAAAATGTTTCATATAAAATTTTATTGTTTTTTATAGTCTTTTTACTGACATAGACAAAATTTTATTCGATCGCTATCTTTGTCAGTTTTTCTTAGATTTTTCGCTTTTCTCGGAAACAGTTGAAGATCATTCCTATGTTGATGAAGCTTTTTTATTCATTTTGGTCAGTACTATATGCCCTTAAAGTTTTTGCTCGAAGTTAAGGGACACCCTGTATATTTTTTTTTACAATCAATATTAAATTTTTATATTTGTAGGTCGCATTAGCAATGGGAATTTCAGGTGCATGCCGGTGCAATGAATTAACAAATTTATGTATCGACAATATACAGGACAAAGGATTATATATACACGTTACAATACCGGACACAAAAACAAATGTGTCACGTAGTTTCACTATGATTGAACAGGGGTATCCCGTTAATGTTCTCAATCTATACAGAAAATATGTATCTCTGCGGCCTACCCATACTCCTCATCGTAGATTTTTTGTAAAATATTCCCAAGGCAAATGCACGAAGCAGTGCGTAGGAATAAACACTTTGTCTAAAATACCGACAAACATAGCATCTTATTTGCATCTGCCTGAACCAGAAGGTTTTACTGGGGGGGGGCCAATTTTGTAACTAGAAAGCGATTGCGAATACGAATGCAATATGGCCGATCACTGAATAAGCGCCATCTTAGTTTCTATTCACATGACTGATTTCTACCGTATTGTGTACGCTCTACAGATTCAGTAGGAATACGAATCTGACAGTTCTTTAAATTTCCCGCGTGGGAATAGTTTTAGGTATTTGAAAGTTCTTTAAATTACCCGCTGAAGGAAAATTTTAGTACTAACATTTGTAAATATACAGTTATTTGAAATGCCGTCATTTTTATTTTGTGTCTTGAGCCATACACACGTCTTTTTTGACAGGAAGATCAATTCAAAATAATGGAAGCGCTCGTAAGTATTGTAAGTGTATATTTTCAAAATATTACAAATTTTATTATAGATTAAAAAAAGAAAACACCTATCAGAGGACCAGAAGGAAATAATGGTTTCCTTTATGGAGTTGAATGGGGGCATTTCCTCCAGCACGTTCAATTCTCCTCAAGGCAGAGAAAAGAAGCAAAAACTACTGGAAAATTTGGCAGAAAAATTAAACTCTGTTGACAATGGAGTTGTAAGAACGCCAAAGGAATGGTTGAAAGTAAATTAATAACTCATATAAGTAGTATGTAAATTGAATAATAAATTGTATCATTTTAAATTTTAGAGTTGGAATGATAACAAAAATAAAACCAAGAGTAAAGCGGCTGCATTGGTTAGGCATCGTCGGGGAACTGGTGGTAGACCACTATCAGACATACCTCCGTTAACTCCCTGGGAAGAAAGAATTACAGGATTAATGTCAACAGAGTTAATAGAAGGGCATAATGTTATGGAAGCAGGAGTTGAAGAAATGCCTGTGTCTGATCCAGTGGTTATAATAGAAACAGATACGGATTTTATGCGTTCAGAAATTTGTAATTTAGATTTGTTTGAATCCGGTCCCAGCAGTTCCCAGGATACACCAACAGTTTCAATTTCTTCTCGGGAATCAACGCCTGCAGAAGAACGTCGTAAACCTAGAATAAGGAGGCGCTTGCATTCAAAAGAAGAAGATTTTGAAAGCTTGTTAAAAAAATTTATTCAAGCGCAAGAGGGCACAAATAATGCAGTTTTGCAATTAGCCACAGCAGTTAAGGAAGGCTGTAAAGATATCTCTGTTAGTTTAAATAATATAGCAGAAGCATTAAAAAATAAAGAAAAATAATATGGTCATATTATACTAAAGGAAATGTTTTATTTTATTTTTTATAGTTTTTATTTTAATTTTTTATATAAAATTATTTAAAATATATTGTTGTCGTACTCTTTGACCTTGTACCCGTAATTGTCCTCTTGCAGCTGCTACACCGTGCTGTTCATCAATTTCGTCATACCTAGTAAAAATATTAATAAGTAATTATTTTCAATAAATATTAAGTTCATATACGTACCTCAATCTATCGATGTTCGAATTATAATGAAGAGCAATGTTGTGGAGCGTCGCACACGTTATAATAATTTTGCATGCCCTATCAGGCTCGTAATGCAATGTCCTATGCTTTAACAAGCAACGAAATCTCCCTTTCAGCATGCCAATACACCGTTCTACAATTGATCTTGCACGACTGTGTGCTGCATTGTATCGTTCTTCTGGAGAGTCTGCTAGTGGATTTACTACTGGCACCAACAGCCACGGTAGCAGTGGATAGCCGGAATCTCCTGTAATATTATATAGTATTATAGAAGTATAAAGAATGAGTAGATTTTAACAAACCTAAAAGATAAAATTCATCCCCATTTTCGTAGTTTGCTCTACATAATTCGGATATGCGGCTATTTGTCCACACAAATGCATCGTGGCTACGGCCAGGAAATGATGAATTTAAACTTAAAATTCTCATTTGAGAATCACATATCTGTAATTTCACAATTTATTTCAGAAATACAATTATGTTAATTAATTCTGTTACTTACAATTTGTACATTTAGGCTATGATAACCTTTTCGGTTGATGTAATCTTCTTCTCTATATAACCTTCTTCTTGCACCATATTGCCTATGACGGATATCGTGCCCAGAAGGAGGTTTTGCAATAGCAACATGAGTGCCATCCACTGCTCCAAGTATATTTACAAGGCCGAATTTTTGATAAAATCTGAGGAAAAAAGAATGAAATAAAAAAAATCGTTGAAAAATTATATTATTTACCTTTCTTGAATTTTATTCTTCTCTTCTTGATTCCTGGGAAACCATATCCATCTGTTAACTACAGGCATAGTAGCATTTACTACTTCTTTTAATATGTTGCACACCATTGTTTGCCTCATGTTATTGAAAAAACTTTGTCCAATAACTTTCTGGTAGCTACCAGTTGAAAAAAAAATTAAGGCACAGAAAATTCTTATTTCAGCGGGTATGTATGTATTTCTTATTGGTTGTCTCATAAATGGCCTTATTTCTGCTATAAATGCTTGAGCAGCATCTTTATTTAAACTGCAAAATAAATAATTTTATCATAATGCATAGAATGTTCGTATTTACTCTATCTGGGGTAAATAAGCTATGACAAAAATAACAAATTCATTTTTATTTCAGTCATACAATGTCTTTTTAAATGGTAGCCATGATTAATTTAGTTACGGTGAAATTTTGAGTAAATACTATGTCATAATATTTAACAAATTATGCATATGACTAGCAAATCAAAACACTTACCGAAAGGTATCTATAAAAGTTTCCATCGGTAGTTCTAGTGGATTCATACTATCCCTCAGTCTTTTTCTTTGAATCCTAACCCTTCTTGCACGTTCGTGCAATTGATGTTCCCTTTCTCGTAACAATATTACAATATGGGCCATCTTTCTACTAAAATAATACATTTACTACATATTTATAAACTTTTTATATATTATACTTACTTGTGATAATTCAATTTTGTACTAATGTCACTTTAAAATGTTTTAAACTATACACTTATAACTATTTAAAACTAATAACAATACTAATATAAATGCAAAAATAAAATAATACTTAAATAAACAACAAACTATATACTACGAAAATCGAAATGAGTGAGATAATAATGCTTATTCGTAAGCGAATCTGTATTCATGTGGTCTGGAGCAGCTGAATACGTATTCATTAGGAATAAGTCAAAATGGCTGACATTTAGGAGTGGGGACTTTCTTATTCAGTATGAATTGTATTCGCAATCGCTTTCTAGTTACAAAATTGGCCCCCTTGGTCACAGTTTAAGACGTTCATCGGCAATATTACTGGTTAATGGTGGAGGCGATATTTTAAGTCTTAAACGACATGAGGGATGGCGATCATCAACATGTGCAGAAGGGTATATAGAAGAATCAGTGGCTGACAAAATTAACATAGAAAAAAAAATCCAAGGAGTTACAGCATTGGATGAAGCCGCACCCTCCACTTCGGTTAATATTAGAAATGATGACATTGGTTCCTCTTCGCATTCTATAGCTTCAGTCTCCAACGTAAACATACCTGTTCAAACGGATCAGCATACAAATAAAACAATATCTTTAAACATAAATGTAAACATAAATTTAAATAAATCATAATGTTAAAGTGTTAAATTATTTCCATAATAAACTAATTTTGTAAACTTTCTTTTTATTTATATTAAAAAATCTGTTGTGGCCAGCACAATACCTCTCGCCACTTCCTTCTTTGGTTACATAAGTATAGGGCTCGAACAGTCATGTTACATTGTTGACCTTGACAAGCAGATGTGGGGGCCCGTTTCAGAACGATAATTAGAAATTATGTACATGGATGTCAAATGTCAATTTTTCATTTAGAATTTCAAGATTTTCTAAATACACGTAGTTAATTTGTCACCAGGGGTGTGGAATTTACTTGTCGAGGAAAATAAACCACATGGAATTGGAAAATCACTAAATTTTGAATGAGAAATTATGATACTTGACATCTATATACATAATTCCTAGCTATCATTCTGACATGGGCCCCCATATCTGCTTGTCAAGGCCAACAAAATCACATGACTGCTCGCGCCCTATTGTATTTAACATTTCTTGTATACCTACACTCTACACCAAAAATTTTACTTACATATACCTATTCCTTATATTTAGAATTTTAAATTCATTTTATGAAGAAATTTTGTCCTTCTAATTTTTCGAAATGTTTCCAATTAATTGTCAGGATTGATAGTATTTTTGAAAGATATATGTAATATACCTATAATTTTAAATATTTAACCATTAATACATTAAGAAATAATATAATGTATGTACTTCCCAGAAAAAGTCTTCAGTAATGATCCGGATTTCTGACACTGACACATTTATCTGTCAGTTACAAACAATTTAAATTTTCAACTATTTTCCATGGCTGTAAAATTTATTACAACAGATTATTTTATATATTATATTTCTTTTATCTCTAAATCTATAGAATACATAATAAAATATTTAAATGTATCAGATATAGAATCTAATTTTCTTTAATATTACCAAAAAACATTTTCATAAAATCTTATTTAGAAGATTTTTTTTCTTCCGATTGTCCAATTGTTACCAAAACCTTTTCAGATCTTCCCATGAATGTCTGATTGGGAAATACGTAGTTAAACAATTTTGAAGTCTTTGTTTTTTAAAGTTTTTGAGTAATCGTCCTTCCAACATCCTACATACATACACACATACACACACACACACACACACACACACACACACACACACACTCACACACACACACATACATCTACACACACGTACAGACATCATCGTAAAAATGTTAAAATCGGATTGTAGGGACCTTAAAACGTGCTTATTCAATACAATCTGGATATGCGATTTTTAGCATGAATGCAATTCCTCTCTTAGCGAGAGATTTTAATTTAAATCTGTTGTGGCCAGCACAATACCTCTCGCCACTTTTTTTGGTTACATAAGTATAGGGCACGAACAGTCATGTTACATCGTTGGCTTTAACAAGCAGATGTGGGGGCCCATTTCAGAATAATAATTAGTAATTATGTACATAGATGTCAAATGTCAAAATTTCAAGATTTTCTAAATTCACGTAGTTAATTTGTCACCAGTAGTGTGGAATTTACTTGTCGAGGAAAATAAACCACATGGAACTTGAATATCTGACATGGACCCCATATCTGCTTGTCAAGTCACATGACTGCTCGCGTGCTAATGTATTTAACATTTCTTGTATACCTACACTCTATACCAAAAATTCTACTTACATCTATTCCATATATTTAGATTATTTTAAATTTAAATTCATTTTATGAAGAAATTTTGTCCTACTCTTCCAATATTTCGAGATGTTTCCAATTCATTGTCGGAAGTAACATTATTTCTGAACGGTATGTGTAATATACCTATAATGTTAAATATTTAACTATTAATACATTAAGAAATAATATAATGTATGTACTTCCCAGAAAAAGTCTTCAGTAATGTCTTCGGATTTCTGACACTGACATTTATCTGTCAGTTACAAACAATTTAAATTCTCAACTATTTTCCATGGCATTCTTTCGGCTGTAAAATTTATTACAACAGATTATTTTATATATTATATTTCTTTTATCTCTAAATCTATAAAATATATAATAAAATATTTAAATGTATCAGACAGAGAATTTAATTTTCTTTAGTATTACCAAGAAAAAAATTCAAAAAATAATATTTAGAAGATTTTTTTTCAAGAATCTTCTACTTCCGGTTGTCCAATTGTTGCCAAAACCTTTTCAGATCTTCCCATGAATGTCCGATTGGGAAATACGTAGTTAAACAAATATAAAGTCTTATGGTTTTTCATCATCGTAAAAATGTTAAAATCGGATTGTATGGACCTTAAAACGTGCTTATTCAATAAAATCTGGATATGCGATTTTTAGCATGAATCCATTACCTCTCTTAGCGAGAGGTAAAAACGCAAAAATCAGTAATAATTCTTCCGTGACTTCTCAATTATTCTCTCACGGAGTGAGTAATATAGTACATTAGTTATTTGAAATAACCATAGTAACAAGTACATTAAGAGTCTGTGTTGGATAAACATTTTTAGTTTAAATAAAAATAGTAGGCCGATCAAAAATAAAAAATAAATATAACAGAAGTAAAAGACTGAAAATGTAAGTTATTATAAATAACACTATATAATTCATTAATTAACAATTAATTTGTATTTGTAGCTTTAAAGCAATTCAATTCTAATTCAATTCCAATTCAATTGCAATTCAATTGCAATTCAATTCCAATTCAATTCCAATTCAATTTCAATTCAATTCCAATAACAATTCCACTTACAATTCCAATAACAATATCAATTTAAAGACAATTGTAACAGTAAATAAAATAAATAAATTGCTAAAAGAACAGTCTACAAGATATCTCAACAAAAATCTTTAAAGATTTTCAATTGGTAAAATCTAATAAAATGGCAGAATCAAACTGTAATGAGTGTCGAAGACCTGATGCTGAAGAAAAGACATGATACAATGTGATAAATGCAAAAAATGGTTTCATTTTTCTTGCGTTGGTATAGACAACACCGTAAATAATCAAGATTGGGAATGTAGATATTGCATAATACCAAACGATCAAATTAGTATTGCCAATTCTAGTACTCGTTCAGCTCGTTTAAACCTTGAACTTTAAAAATTAGAAGAAGAACATGAACTACAAAAACAATATATTAAACGGAAATATGAAATATTAAATAAATTAAGTGAAGAAAAAGACGATATAAGTATTAAAAGTAAACAATTGAGCCAGCGTAGTAGTATAAGTAAAGTACATGAATGGATAAAAAAAGGTCAGAACACAGAAGCTAGTTTTAAAATAAAGATGTAACGGTTTCTGCGTCATGAATCCAAAATTAAAACTTGTTCCTGCAGCAGCGATCATTGAAGATAATATAACACAAACGTCAAATTTTAAACGAAAACAGATGTCAATTGTTATAATATTCATTCTAGTTACCTGAGAATTGATTGTGCAGTGTTATTATTTATATGTCAAATTTATGTTTAATAAAGCCTTTAAATCTGGCGTATTATTTATTACAATTTATTAAACATAAAATAACGCAGTATGGAAAAGTATTTGAAACCACAACGTTTTGAAGCAGACCCATCAACTGACAGTGACAACGGTGCTGCTTGGATTCATTGGAAAAGAACCTTCACTAACTTCTTGGAGACTGCATCTAAATCCATTCCTGAAGAAACTAAATTTAAGTTACTAATCAACTATATATCGTCTAACATATTTTCTCACATATCGGAATGTAAAACATTCAAATCTGCTATATCCGCACTAAACGCTATCTTTATTAAACCGAAAAGTGAAATCTTTGCACGACATAAACTTGCAACGCGGCAACAACAGTTGGGCGAATCAATAGATTTGTATCTACAAGCACTTAAAATATTTTCTAAAGATTGTCAATTCGAAGCAGTTTCAGCTGATCAAAACGAAAAGGATTCCATAAGAGATGCTTTCATTGCTGCTAGAAAATACAACTCTAAGTCTTGACGATGCGTACAATCAAGCCAGAGCACTAGAGCTTGCTCAGATACATTCTGGAAGCTATAAACATCCTTGACTGCACCTTACTTTTCAACAACGTCAGCTGCTATTAACAATAATCGCACAAATAATTCCTGTTATTTTTGTGGAAATAATCGTCATCCACGAAAGAATTGCCCTGCATACAAAACGACTTGTCTCAGTTGTGGAAAGCGTGGCCATTTTGCTAGAGTTTGTAGAAGTAAATCAGCCAAAGAAAATTCAGCTTCAGCTTCTACAGAATCGCCTATAACAGAAGAAGCATTATCATATGTAATATCTGCTGCCTCAGCGTTGGATAGAAGCACAATACCTATCCATGTGAATGGACGACTTGTCAAGGCGCTCATTGATACGGGTAGTACGGTAAGTTTTATCAGTCATCGTGTAATCCAGCGATACGGATTCCCCATAGAGTCTTGTCAGCAAAATGTGTCCATGGCCTCTTCGTCACTAGTATCCAATATAAATTATGCTTGTTCCGTCAACGTAGAGATCCAAGATTATAAATGGAATTACTCACGACTACTTGTTATGAAGGATCTCTGTACAGACGTTGTCATTGGTCATGACATCTTAAGAAATCATTCTTCTTTAGAAATATCATATCCAGAGTGTAAACATATAGCCATTAAATCAAGAAAATTTTCTCTTGAAGACAAAGTGTTAATGCATGCAAAGCTAAAAGGACACAACCAATAAGGTGGTAGTTATCCCTACTCAAACTACCACCCCCTCCTTGAGGGTAAGAAGATGTAAAGGAAAACTATTAGCACTAAGTCAGTTGTAATACAGTCTTCAAGCAACACAGCTCATTATATTAAGCATTTTATCATTTTGTTTGTTGTAAATAAAGTATTTTTTATTACAACGTGTGAGTCTTTTCACTGTCTTGTGGCATCCACGAGACTCGTATATGTTTTCAACATCAGAGAAACATATTTTGGTCCTTCGAACCGGGTATCCACACCAGTGGCTATCACCAGCATCATCGGAATACAATTCATTGACAGTTATCATCCATCGGGTGCTATCTGCAGACGGTGTCCAGAAGATCCCAGGAATCAACAGTGTCCAGGTTAGTGCACAAGGTCAAACTCCTATCTCACCTGTATATTGTTTTCCTTTATTCATTACCTATAATACGTAATCACCACTTCAATCAACATGCCTAATGAGCAAGTCAAAGATTTAAATATTGCGCGTGGTTTAATAAAAGCTAGATTAACAAGATTTAAAACATTTTTCGAAAATCCCGAAAATAAAAAGAAAATTCAGGAAGTTAAATCTCGTCTAGAAATCACGCGGGGCTGCTTAAATGAATTTGAAAAGGTGTGTTTACAGTTAGAAATTTTAAATGAAGATTGCACACAAGAAATTATTGAATTTGAAGAGATCTATTATAAAATCATTTCGGAAGCAGAAACGCACATCAATCAAAATAAATCATGTACTAATAATAGCAATTCATCAAGTGAAGCAAATGGTTCAGTTGATTCTAATGTTAAAATGCAGTTACCAAACATATCTTTACCAGTTTTTAATGGTCTGTATACGGAATGGGTTTCGTTTCGGGATACATTTAAATCACTTATACACAATAATGACCAATTAACTAGCATTCAGAAATTTCATTATTTAAAGAGTAGTGTAAAATCAGTGGCACTACAAACCATAGAACATTTCACTATTTCCGACGACAATTACATAGCAGCATGGGAATTATTAGAATCCAGATATGAAAACAAACGATTAATTACTCAACACCATATCCGCGCTATTACTAATTTACCTTCTCTTAATAAAGATGTTAAAACCGTGCGACAATTATTAAACGGGTTTTTGTCAAATATCAAGGCATTAGAATCTATTAAACGACCAGTAAAACAGTGGGATGATTGGTTAGTTTATTTAATAAGTACAAAATTTGATTACCCCACTACTATTGCATGGGAAAATCAACTAACACAGGAACCACCAACTGTTAAACAGCTTGAAGATTTCCTCACACAAAGATGTCAAACATTGGAGTCTTTAGAAATTAATTCAACGTATAAAAAACCAGTATATCAATCGCAAAACATTAACCATAACGCTTCAAGAGGTCCGATTAAAAATTCGGCATCTCATATCAGCACATATCGTCCATATATCTGTCCATTATGCAAACAATCACATAAATTATATCAATGTCAAAATTTCTTATCGCAATCAATTGAACAGCATTTAAATATTGTTAAAAAACACAACTTATGTAAAAACTGCTTACGTGCTGGACATACAGCTGAAAAATGCGTTTTAAGAAGTTGTAAAACATGTAACATTAAGCATAATACGTTATTACATGCATCAAATGTGGTTAATCAATCTAGTTCCTTTAATACAAATGAAGCTAATCCCAGTAGTTCCAATAATACAGATAGTATTGTAAGCAATTTTTGCGACAATCATACTCAAAACTATGTTTTATTATCCACTGCACTAGTTCAAATAATGGATGCAAGTGGTCGGTTACATACTTGTCGCGCATTGTTGGACAGCGGCTCTCAAAGTAGCTTCATAACATCAAAATTATGCACAAACTTAGGATTAAAGCTAGAATCACTTAATATTTCTGTTACTGTCATTAACGAATCATGTAGCAATATTCTTTATAAAGCAAAAACTTCAATTAAATCGCGAATTAACAACTTTTCGACCAAAGTAGAGTTTTTATTGCTTGATAAAATTACTACTAAATTGCCATTTCGTACATTCTCTTTGCCTAATTTAAATATTCCACCTCATCTAGAATTAGCAGATCCTTATTTCAATATTACATCAGATATAGATATTTTATTAGGTGCAGATATTTTCTGGCAATTCCTAGGTTCTGAAAAATTTGAAACCAATATAAAACATCTGTACTTGCAAGAAACGCTTTTAGGGTTTATTGCAGGCGGCATCATAAACACGGGTTTTCCTAAAAGGAATATTGTTTGTAATTTTTCTACAGAAATAGAAAAACAATTGGTAAAATTTTGGGAAATAGAAAGTTTTGAACATAATAAACATTTAACAAACGACGAACAGGCTTGTGAAATCCATTTTCAGAACACTACACAAAGAGACCCAACCGGGCGGTTTATAGTTCAATTACCCTTTAAGAAAAACCCTCCGAAATTAGGTAGTAGTAAGCAAACAGCCATAAAACGATTTCGTAGTTTAGAAACCAAATTTAATCGTCACATTTATTTAGAACAAGAATATACTAATTTTATTAACGAATATGCATCATTAGGGCATTTATAAAAGTTATCCGCGGAAGAAGAATTCAATATAATTGAAACAGAATCATATTATCTTGCACATCATGCAGTGTTTAAAGATAGCACAACAACCAAATTACGCGTGGTTTTCGACGCTTCATGTAAGACAACTAACGGAAAAAGTCTTAATGATAATTTATTTATAGGACCACCGTTACAACAAGATTTGTTCTGTATACTCCTACGTTTCCGACTACATCAATATATTATATGTGGAGACATAGCTAAAATGTATCGGCAAATCATAATACATCCTGATCATCAAAATTATCAGCTAATATTATGGCGTGATGAATCATACAAACCAATTCAAACATTACGTTTGAAAACGGTTACATACGGACTTTCTTGCTCACCTTATATAGAAATAAAATGTCTTCATGAATTGGCATTATCTAATGCAAATAAATTTCCTGATACACACAAAATACTCTTGCGTGATTGTTACGTAGATGATGTACTAACGGGTGCAGATACTATAAGCGAAACAATAAAAATTCGGGAGGAATTAACCACAATATTAGGAACGGGAGGATTTGAATTACGTAAATTTGTCTCAAATAACTCAGATATACTACCATTAGAAAATAATAATAATCAAAATCAATTCATTTCCCTAGACATGCAAGAGCAGAATAAAACATTAGGTGTTATTTGGCAGTACAATTCTGATTCGATTAAATATCATGTTAATAATATTGAATTTTCGGAACATTTTACTAAAAGAAATGTTTTAAGTGTAATTGCTCGTTTGTATGACCCACTCGGATTAGTAAGTCCTGTCACTATAAAAGCTAAAATCATTTTACAAGAAGTATGGCAATCCAAAGTGGATTGGGATGATCCTTTACCTTCAAATCTACAAGCTAAGTGGTTCGAGTTTTTAAATAAATTTAATGAATTAAATAATATATTCATACCTAGAAAAGTAATTAAGGATTGTACATATAATAAAATAGAACTACACGGATTTTGTGACAGCAGTCAAAAGGCATACGGTGCGTGCGTATATTTACAAACATTTGACATGGATAATCAATCAACAACTTATTTATTATCTGCAAAAAATAAAGTAGCGCCTCTTAAAATTATTACAATACCTCGATTAGAGTTATTGGCTGCAGTTTTACTTAGTCAATTAATAAATAAAATTGTACAACAGCTTCACATTACCGTTAGCAAATGTACATATTGGACGGATTCAATGATTGCATTGTCTTGGATCAAAATGGAACCAACCCAATTAAAAATGTTTGTCGCTAATCGCGTAGCAGAAATTCAATCTCTATCTTCATCAAAAGATTGGAGATATATTAACTCATTAGAAAATCCAGCAGATATTTTAACTAGGGGAACTACTCCTCAACAATTAAATGATTGCAAATTATGGTGGCATGGGCCAGTTATATTAAATAATCAAACAAATAGAGGAAACAATAATTTTGCAAACCATGAGAAAGTAGAGAACCTACCAGAAGTAAAAACAATTTGTTGCGTATCATCAACTGTAAATAACAACGCAGCAGATCAAATATTAACAAAATATTCTTCATTTTTAAAAACAGTCCGAGTAATAGCCTTTATTTTTCGATTTGTTCACAATGTAAAAAATGCAAACAATAAAATTATAGGTAATTTATCACCAAATGAAATTAGAAACGCGCACAATATCGTTATTAAACTTGTACAACAACAAGCATTTTCAGAGGAAATTCACTGTTTAAAAAAACATAATGAAAGTCCAAAGTCAAGTAAACTACTTACGTTAAATCCATTTCTCGATAAAGAAGGTTTATTACGCGTTGGTGGACGGCTTAGAAACGCGGCTCTAGATTATGATCAAAAACATCAATTGATCTTACCGAAAAGTCATCACATCACAGATATATTAATTAGACAATTTCACACACAAAATTTGCATGCTGGTTGCCAAGCCACTACTTTTGCACTGCGCCAGAAATATTGGATTTTATCTTGTCCGCAATACAGTTAGACAAATTATATTTAAATGCAATGTATGTTTTAAATGTAAACCGAAACCTCTCACTCAATTAATGGGAGATTTACCGGAAAAGCGTATCACACCTTCAAGACCCTTTACGTTTACTGCAATTGATTATGCCGGTCCAATTGTGATCAAAAACGGACACGGAAGAACAAATAAAACAATAAAAAGCTATATTGCAGTATTTGTATGTTTCGCAACGAAAGCGGTGCATTTAGAACTAGTTTGTGATTGTACATCTTTAACTTTCTTAAACGCCCTTAAAAGATTTATGGCTAGACGAGGTAAAGTTTCCATGTTATATTCTGATAATGGCACCAATTTTGTAGGTGCAAATAAAGAACTTAAAAATCTATTTAAATCGACTAGTTTCAAAACTAATGTAATAGAGCCATTAGCAAATCAAGAAATTAAGTGGCAATTTATTCCACCAAGATCACCTCATTTAAACGGCCTCTCGGAGGCAGCAGTAAAATCAACCAAAACACATTTGAAAAAGGTTTTAAGTAACACTTTATTAAATTATGAGGAGATGTATACCGTATTATCTCTCATTGAGGCATGCTTAAACTCTCGTCCTCTCACTCCTCTTTCCAATGATCCCAGCGACCTTAGTGCACTAACTCCAGGTCATTTTCTCATCGGGGACGCTTTGGCCATACCAGCAGAACCAGATCTGTCCACCGTCGCAACAAACAGGCTGTCCAGATACCAAATGCTGGAAAACATCCGACAACATTTTTGGAAACGGTGGAGCAAAGAATATTTGCACCAATTGCAGCAGAGGGTCAAATGGAAACAACGAGGTCAACCAGTGGAACTTGGCAGTCTGGTGCTCCTACAGGAGGACAACATTCCACCGCAAAAATGGGCGCTTGGCAGAGTGCGTGCATGCCATCCTGGTGCTGATGGACTCACACGGACTGTGTCCATACAAACAGTGCGTGGAGTGATAAAACGTGCAGTGTCTCGCATATGCCCACTACCAAGCCAATAATATGTGAAACAGTGTCACTTAGTTAATAACCATTTTTTTCGTTTTTCATTAACACTTGTATATTGTATATATATTTTAATCCACGTTCTTGGACTATAAGTTTCATTTATGTACTCATATATCACATTAATTACATATGTATGTATTATTCGTTGAAAGGTGATACTTTCAAGGAGGGGGAGTATGTTAATGCATGCAAAGCTAAAAGGACACAACCAATAAGGTGGTAGTTATCCCTACTCAAACTACCACCCCCTCCTTGAGGGTAAGAAGATGTAAAGGAAAACTATTAGCACTAAGTCAGTTGTAATACAGTCTTCAAGCAACACAGCTCATTATATTAAGCATTTTATCATTTTGTTTGTTGTAAATAAAGTATTTTTTATTACAACGTGTGAGTCTTTTCACTGTCTTGTGGCATCCACGAGACTCGTATATGTTTTCAACATCAGAGAAACACAAAGCTTTCATTGAAAAGGAAATTCACAAGCTGCTCGATGATAACATTATCGAAGAAAGTAAGTCTCCTTGGCGTGCACAAGTACTCGTAACATCAAGTGAACATCATAGAAAACGCTTGGTCATCGACTATTCACAGACCATTAATCGCTTTACGCAGCTGGACGCCTACCCACTACCAAATATTGAAGACATTGTTGCCAAAGTTTCACAGTTTAAATTTTTTAGCAAAATAGATTTGAAATCAGCTTACCATCATATCCCTATACAACCTCACGAGAAACCATATACTGCTTTTGAAGCTTGCGGAAATCTGTACCAGTTTTGTCGCATTCCCTTTGGTGTAACAAATGGTGTTGCTTGTTACCAGAGAACAGTTGACACCATAATTCGTAAAAGAGGTTTACAAGGAGTATTCCCATATCTCGACGATATAACAGTTTGTGGTGTTAATTGTATAGATCACGATGAGAAACTACAAAAGTTCCCCCAAGTAGCTGAAGAATATAATTTAACATTAAACAAACAAAAGAGCTCCTTCAACCTTACCGAAATTAATATTCTGGGCTATAACATAAGTAATGGTGTAGTGAAGCCAGACCCGGATCGACTTCGTGCTTTGCTGGACATGCCTGTATCAAAAGATTCTGCATCGCTGAAGAGGGTTATTGGTCTTTTTTCACACTTCTCCAAATGGATTCCAAAATTTTCTACTAAAATTAGACCAATAGCTGCTACAGAAAAATTTCCTCTGAGCTCGTCGCAAATAAAATCCAGCCTCTGTGCAATAGACTCTACTATACCATTTACCGTCGAAACTGATGCTTCCGAATACGCTATAGCGGCATCCCTCACTCAAGCAGGAAGACCTGTTGCCTTCTTTTCCAGGATGCTTTCTGGGTCTGAAAGAAAATATCCAGCGATTGAAAAGGAAGCTTGTGCAATCATTGAATCCTTACGCAAATGGCGACAGTTTCATATAGGTAAGCAATTTCGACTTATTACCGATCAAAAATCACTCTCATTCATGTTAGACCAGAAACATTAATCTAAAATAAAGATTGAGAAGATCCAACGTTGGCACTTAGAATTGTCAAGCTACAACTTTGACATGACTTATAAACCAGGTAAAGAGAATGTAGTCGCAGACGCACTGTCCCGAGAAACCTGTGTTGCAGTTACTAACAATACTCTTATGAAACTTCACGAATCCTTGTGTCACCCTGGTGTTACACGAATGGCACATTGGATTCGATGCAAGAATATGCCTTATTCTATTGAAGAAATAAAGCGTGTTGTGTTAAACTTGTGCTGAAATCAAACCAAGATTTATTAAAAAGGAAGGCAATCTTATTAAAGCTACAAAACCATTTGAACGAATATCACTTGATTTTAAAGGACCCCTGCCTTCAACAACTGAATATAAATACATGCTTACAATAATTCATGAATTTTCTAGATTCCCATTTGCCTATGCTTGCATAGACGTTAGCAGCAGTACTGTAGTTAAGCATTTGACTAATCTATTCTCCATCTTTGGGATGCCATCGTATATACATTCAGATCAAGGGTCAGCATTCATGTCCACGGGGTTAAAACAATTTCTTCATAATTTAGGCATTGCTACCAGTCGAACTGCTCCTTATAACCCCTAGTGTAATGGACAAGTAGAGAGGCTTAATGGAACTCTTCGGCAAACCATACGCCTTGCACTGAGGACAAAAGAATTACCGATAAAAATGTGGGAATCTGTGCTGACTCAAGCATTACACAGCATTCGTTCACTCTTATGTACCTCTACAAATGCCACTCCGCACGAAATGATGTTTCAACGCCCACGTCGATTTTCTCACGGTCAATCCATTCCGACATGGTTGCACCCAGGTAAAGTTCTAATGAAGCGTTTCAACAGAGCGAATAAGTATGAGCCTCTGGTAGATGAAGTTGAACTTTTGGAAGCAAATCCTGACTACAGTTTTGTAAAATTACACAATGGAAGAGAAATCACGGCGTCAAACCGACATCTAGCTCCTACTGGTAACGCAGAAGGTGTACTACTAAAAGAAAATACTAACATCGAACATTATCCTTTGTCTTTACTTTTTGAAACTAATGATCCAGATTCTTCTTTGATACACCCTACTTCTAGTTCTCCTGAAAAGTCTACAGTGGAAGACTCTGTCCTCACCGGCTCTTCATCACCTCCTGACCCTAGACGTTCTGGGAGAGCGCGGTGCCTCCCTAGCTACCTTCAAGAATATGAGTGTGAGCCTTAGAAACTTCTTAGAAGGGGAGAAATGTTATAATATTCATTCTAGTTACCTGAGAATTGATTGTGCAGTGTTATTATTTATATGTGAAATTTATGTTTAATAAAGCCTTTAAATCTGGCGTATTATTTATTACATCAATTTATAATTTAATAAAGAAAAATTGGATTCAAATGATAACGGAAGAAAATTAAAGAGTAAATAATTACTCGCCCGACAAGTAATTCCGAAAGAACTACTGTATTTTAGTGGAGATCCAGAAGATTGGCCCATATTTATAAGCAATTTTAATCACTCTACAAATGCATGCGGATATTCAGGTGCTGAAAATTTAATAAGGTTACAAAGATGTCTTAAAGGCAACAGCAGTCCGAAGTAGATTACTTCTACCGTCGTCCGTATCAAGTGTAATTTCAACTCTAGAACTTCTATATAGAAGACCAGAAATCCTTATTCATTCATTACTGGAGAAAATTCGTAATATTCATGAACCAAACATCGAAAAATTAGAAATCCTTATAAAATTTGGATTAGCTGTACAGAATTTGTGTGATCACCCAGAAGCAGCTGGTCAAGAAAATCATTTATTAAATCCACTTCTTCTTCAAGAAATAGTTGGAAAATTACCTCCTCATATAATTAGAATGGTCGATGTTCAAGAAGAAAAATTATAAAGATGTGACACTTCTGACATTTACAAAATATATGTCGCAAATTATTTCAGCAGCAAATGAAGTAACGACAGTTATTGACGCAGGAACAAGCAAAGAAAAATCATAGAAAGAGAGGGAGAAGAAGGCAGTAAATTATCATAACAAGACGCAAGAAGATAGAACAACAGAAGGAAAGAAAAGGAACTGCGTAGTGTGTGATGAAGCGAATCATAAAATCAAAGAATGTGAAAAATTTAAAAAATTAAATATTGATGAACGCTGGAAAATTATACATTAAAAAAATATTTGTCGTTGTTGTTTAAGTTACCATGGAAGATGGCCTTGTAAATTTTCAAGACCTTGTAGATTAGAAGGATGAAAGAAACATCATCATCTATTACATTCATTCCGCTCAGAATATAATATATTAGAATCTTCAGTTTCAGAAATATCATCAAAAGGAATCGATGCGTATCACAATTCGAATTTACCAGTTTTATTTCGAATTTTACCCGTAACTTTATATGGTAAGAATAAATCCATAGAAACGTTTGCCTTTCTTGATGATGGATCGTCGGTCACTCTTATAGAAAATAGTTTAGCAAGAGAACTTGAAATTAAAGAAAATCTAATCCATTATGTTTAAAATGGACAAATAATGTAACGAGAACTGAACCCGATTCTCAAATAATACAAATCGAAATTTGTGGATATGGAAAAAGAAATAGATTCACGCTAAAAAAATGTTCGAACAGTTAATAGCCATGAACTTCCAACTCAAACACTTCCATTTAATGAATTAAAAAATAAATATATGTTTCTCAAAGGACTTCCAGTACAAAGTTATACCGAAGCAGTACCTAGAATATTAATTGGTTTAGATAATTCAAAACTAATAAATTCATTAAAAACACGAGGAGGACATCTATATGAACCAATCGCATCGAAAACAAGACTTGGTTGGTGTATACAGGGTGTTAATACTAAGTCGTTACACCCGAAAATGGTAGATAGAACTCATTAAAACAAACAACTTTTCTTAGCTCAAATTTTTGATTTGGAGCCCCAGTTCATAGTTATTGGCGTTCTCTTGTTTTTCGAAAAATCGTCATAACTCCCTTATTTTAAGAAATATTTAAAAAAATACAAAAACTTTCAGCATTTGCTTTCGGTTCTCTAAAACACTTGTATTTACAATTATTTTCTATTTCATCAAATAACAAAATGGCGACCAATCAAAAATTTCAAAACAAGATATTTTGAAAACCAGCCCATCGATTTTCGAAAATAAAACATTTATAAAATCCATAAACTTTCTACTACAATATTTGTCTGAAACATTTTTTTTCTATCTGGCCAAAAAAAGTTTTTATTCAAATTGAATTGCAAGATAAATTTTAACAAACTGCAACAATCATTTAAAACAAAGTAGGCTTGCTGCCATTAAACAAGAAAAACAAGAAACAAACAAGAAAAATAAAACAATAAACAATGAAACAACAAGGGTAGAACTAAATATGATTTTCAAAGTGGCCACCATTCGCAACAACGCAAGCCCCCAGTTTCTAACAAACGCCTACAAATTTTTCTGAAGAGTTGGCTACTTGGTTGTTGACGATTCGGGTATCTTTCCCGATAAATTCTTCGAGCTTCCTGTGCATTACGCCTTGCCTCCCCAAAAACCAGAAGCATGTCAAGAAGTTCAACGTTTTCATAATGATGAATGTTTACGTATAAATTATGCAAAATACGAACATACAAACGGACATACACGTGCGCTAAATTTGAGGTAACTTGTTTTTGAGTACTTGTCAAATCTAATCTCTTTTTTGTTTCATTGTTTTCAGAAGCTACTTCGTTTTAAATGCTTTTTTTTAATTTGTTAATACTTATGCAAGCCAAGTGAGTAAAAACTTTTTTTTTTTTGGATAAATAGAAAAAAATGTTTTAGACAAATATTGTAATAGCAAGTTTAAGGATTTTAAAAATGTTTTATTTTCGAAAATCGATGGGTCTTGTTTTGAAATTTTTGATTGGTCGCCATTTTGTTATTTGATGAAATAGAAAATAATTATAAATACAAGTGTTTTACAGAACCGAAAGCAAATGCTGAAAGTTTTTGTATTTTTTAAATATTCCTTAAAATAAGGGATATGACGATTTTTCGAAAAACAAGAGATCGCCAATAACTATGAACTGGGGCTCCAAATCAAAAATTTGAGCTAAGAAAAGTTGTTTGTTTTAATGAGTTCTATTTACCATTTTTGAGTGTAACGACTTAGTATTAACACCCTGTATATGGAATTTATTCACTAAGCAAGAACGCAAATAATTATTATTCTTTTCATATTTGCGATTGTAAATCTGACAACATATTTCATGAAAAAATTAAAGAATATTTTACAGTTGAAGACTCAGGAATAACAAATCTAATTTTAGAATCAAAAGAAGATAAAAGAGCTCGAAAAATATTAGAAATGACAACTCTATAAGAATTACAAATGGATTTGAAACTGGACTTTTATGGAAATATGATTAGTTTGAATTTCCAGATAGTTATCAACAGGCCATACGAAGAATGAAATGTCTAGAAAGAAGAATCCACAGAAATCAAGAATTATACACGAAAATAAATAAACAGATTAAAAAATACCTGATAAAGGGTTAAGCACATAAGGCCACAGAAGATGAAATTAAATCTGCAGATCCAAGAAGTATATGGTATTAACCCTCAATATTGTCATAAATTCGAAAAAAACCAAATAAAATTCGATTAGTATAGGATACTGCAGCCCAAATGGATGGAGTTTCATTTAATTCAATGCTATTAAAAGGTCCTGATCAACTCACATCTTTACCATCTGTTTTATTCCGTTTCCGTCAACGTCAAATTGCGATTTGTGGAGACATACGCGAAATGTTTCACCAAATAAAAATTAGAAGTGAATACAAACAATCGCAGAGATTCTTATAGCGAGAAATTTCGTCGAAGGAACCGACAATTTATACGAGCCCTAACAACTATATATTGGGACAAAATAAAATTCATATATAAGTCAGGTATTTGACAGTTTATTTGTTTTTCTAATAATTTTTAAAATTTAATATTAAGTAACTAGTTAATTAACAACAATTGGGGCCAATCAGCAACACAAAAAACAAAATACTTATTCTATCATCTCTAATTAACAAGAAAAATGTTCATATTGTGTGGCAACTAAATATTGGGACAGTATAAAGTAACTGTTAAAAATTAAACAAAATAAGACAAGTAGGCTGCGAAAACAATCGGGAACGAAACGTCAGATTAATCGGCAATTATATTATTTATCGTATTGAGTGAATCGCTGCGTTTATAGAACAAAATGGTGCGTGGTATATCTACAAATTCAAAAATTCGTGAATTAGTACTTAAAAATTACTGCGGAAATAAAACAATACGTGAAGTGGCGGATGAACTTAATATTCCTAAAACTACAGTGTGGAATATAATTAAACATTATGGGGAAACGGGAAATATCCTAGATAAAAAACGTAAAAGTCCGGGTCGTCCAAAAATAGTTTCTGATAGAAATAAGAGACTGTTAGTAAAACTGTGCAAAAAAGGCCGAAGAAATACTTTAAGACAAATTACCACTGAATGGAATCATGAAACTGGATTAAATCTGTCAAGGGAATGCTGTCGCCAGTGGATTCATAAAAGTGGACTCAAGTTTTATAAGGTTGAATTACAAATAACAATTTAAAAGTGTAATTTTATACAATTTTTTTCTTATAGGCAAAGGAAAAGCCCCTTTTGACGGAAAAACAAAAGAAAACCAGGCTCGCATGGGCAAAATCTAAACTATCTTGGTCGGTAGAAGATTGGTCCAGAGTAATTTTTAGCGACGAATCAAAATTCGACGTATGTGTTGGCGATCACCGCAAACGTGTGATTCGTACTAAACATGAGGCTTTCCACAAGGATTGCCTAAAACGTACGGTAAAATTTCCTACAGGAGTGATGATTTGGGGCTGCATGGCAGCTTCAGGATTAGGATGCTTTGAATTTATTGATGGTACCGTGAATGCCGCGAAATATCAACAAATATTGCAAAACAGTCTGCTGCCAAGTATCGCGAAGTTAAATGTTGGCGAAAATTACATTTTTCAGCAGGATGGGGCGTCCTGTCATACGGCCAAAACCACAAAAAATTGGTTTGGCGACCACAACGTCAATGTTCTTTCTTGGCCTTCCAACAGTCCTGACCTCAATGTCATCGAAACAGTGTGGCTTAAAATGAAACAAACATTGAGGAACAGCCCACAGCGGACATTACCGGAACTTAGAGCCAAAATAGAGCATATTTGGAATGAATTTACTCCTGAAACGTGCAGATCCTTAGTTGAGTCAATGCCCAACCGAATTCGAGCGGTCATAAAATCTAAGGGCGATGTTACTCCATTTTAGACATAAAAATTCGTGCTATGTCCCAATATTTAGTTGCCAAACAATATGGACATTTTTCTTGTTAATTAGAGATGATAGAATAAGTATTTTGTTTTTTGTGTTGCTGATTGGCTCCAATTGTTGTTAATTAACTAGTTACTTAGCATTAAATTTAAAAAAATATTAGAAAAACAAATAAACTCTCAAATACCTGATTTATATATGCATTTTATTTTGTCCCAATATATAGTTGTTAGGGCTCGTATAATGGACGTAGCCACATTTGGTGCGACGTTCTCCTTGCTCAGCACAGTACGTTAATAATCTACATGCAAAAGAATATTCAGTTCAATTTCCAGCAGCAACTGGAGCAATTTTAGAAAATCACTATGTGGATGACTATCTTGAGGGTTTAGATACAGTTGAAGAAACTATAAATCTTGCTAAAAAAATAAATTTGTCCATTCTATGGGAGGATTTTAAATACGTAGTTGGCTGTCAAACTCAAAACAAGTACTTAAAGAAATGGAAGAAACAAATTCAGCAGATTTAAGAAAAATTTGCGACAATCAGAATAATATCGAAAGAGTGCTAGGAATGATTTGGATATCAAAAAGAAGATATGTTTATATTTTACGAAAATTAAAGAAAAATTACAACCATTTATTTATAAGAATGTCATACCAACAAAACGTCAAGTACTTAAATGTATAATGAGTATGTTTGATTCACTAGGCGTATTATCATATTTCACCATTCATGGAAAAATATTAATTCAAGAAATATGGCGTTCATCAGTAGAATGGAATGAAGAAATACCACAGAATCTTTTTGAAAAATGGACACAGTGGGTGAAATCATTATCAGAGATCGACAAAATAAAAATTCCACAATGCTATTTTAACAAATATTCAACAGATAGTTTGAAATCAATTCAACTCCATATATTTGTTGATGCGAGTGAATCTGCTTATGCCTGTATAGTCTATTTTAGAATTATTGAAAATGGTAATCCTCGCTGTGCATTAGTATCAGCAAAATCTAAAGTAGCACCACTTAAAGCAATATCCATCCCAAGCTTAGAGTTACAAGCTGTGGTAATTAGAACGCGCTTAATGAAGACTATTTGTTCCAGTCACAATTCAATTATATCTAAGAGATTTCTTCACACGGATTCAAGTACAGTACTACAGTGGATAGGATCTGATCCGAGAAAATATCGGCAATTTGTAGCACTCAGAATAGGAGAAATCTGATCAGAAACAAATATAAATGAATGGAAATGGGTTCCTACGAAACTTAATATCGCTGATGAAGCTACAAAATGGGGAAAAGGACTATGCTTCAACCCAAATAACCGCTGGTTCACTGGACCTGAGTTTTTATATCAAAACGAAGAATATTGGCCAAAACAAAATATGTCTTGTAATATTACTGACGAAGAACTTCGACATAGTAACGTTTATCAAGAAATCAAGACGGAACAACTAATTAAATATAATGATTTTTCAAAATGAGAACGTCTAGTTAGAACTATTGATTACGTATTGCGATTCATTGAAAACTGCAGAAGAAAGAAGGTAATATCTACTGGAAGGTTGAAACAAGTAGAATTATTAAGGCCAATATTTTGTTTCAAATGATACAAAATGGAACTTATAAAAAGGAAATATCACTGTTAACAAAAAAAATCTGATTGACAAAAAAAACACAATTTACAAATTGTCACCATTTGTAGATGAATTTGGAATAATCAGAGCCGACAGTAGAATTCAAGCAGCTCCTAATGTAAAGTATGATACTAAATACCCCATTATTTTACCAAAACACCAGAAAATTACTTACCTTATTATACACTAGTATCATCGGAAATTTTATCATGCTAATCAAGAAACTGTAGTCAATGAAATAAGACAAAAATTCTATATTCCAAGTTTGGGAGTAATAGTCAAGAATATGGTAAAATTGTGTCAATGGTGTAAAGTGTACAAAGCAGTTCCTGTAGCACCAAGAATGGCCCCACTTCCTAAATCAAGACTTATGTCATTTGTACGTCCATTTATGTACGTGGGTCTCGATTATTTTGGACCCATAATGATTAATGTTAAAAGAAGTAGAGGGAAAAGATGTGTAGCTCTGTTCATATGTCTCACTATACGAGCAATTCATATGGAAATAGTACATAGTTTGACGACTGAAGCTTGTATTATGGCAATACGACGTTTTGTTGCAAGAAGAGGCTCTCCATCAGAAATATACTGCGACAATGGGATGAATTTCCAAGGTGCTAGCACACAATTAATAGCTGAAATAAAAAAATAACAATCTGGCTGAAACATTTACGAATACTCATACTAATTGGATATTCAATCCTCCAGCAATTCCTCACATGGGAGGAGCCTGGGTAAGAATGATTAGATCTGTAAAAGAAGCTATGAAAGTAATGATAACAACAAAAACTCCAAATGAAGACATATGACACATGACAATTATGACATATATGTAAATAACTACTAGTCATCATTCTGACACGGATCCTCATATCTGCTTGCTATGGCCAACAAAGTTACATGACTGCTCGCGTCCTAAGTAATGAATTTAACATTTCTTGTACAGACAAATAATTGAAATTGTTTCTCTTCTTTCCTTCTATGAGAAATTTTGTCCTACTATTCTAATATGTTCAAAATTCTTTAAATTCATTGACGGTATTAGCGGTATTTCTTAAGGATATATGTAATATTAACATACCTATAATTTGAATACATATTTAATTAATATGTAATACAATAATATATACTAAATGTACTCATACCTCCCAGAAAAATCTGACACTGAGATTTTGTATTTATTTGTCAATTACAAAAATTTAAATATCGCAACTGTTTTTTGGGCAACAAGATTTATTACAACAGATTATTCTATATTATTATATACTATATCTCCAAACCTATACGAGATATAATAAAAAAATTAAATATGTCAGATTGAAAATTTAATTATCTTTATTATTTGGAGTAACAAATTTTCAAAAAATTATACAATTTAGAATTATTTTATTTAGAAACTACCACTTCCGGTTATCCAATGGTTACCAGAACCTATTCAATTATTCCCATTACTGTTAGATTGAGGAATCCATAGTTACACAGGTCTTTAGTCTTATAGAATTTGAGAAATCGTACCGCCAACAACCTAACATACATCCACACACACACACACAAACACGCACACACACATACACAAACACACACACACATCGTAAAAATGTTATAATCGGATTCTAGGGACCTAAAACGTGCTTATTCATTGAAATCTGGATATGAGATTTTTAGCATGAATCAAATAAAAAGATTAAATTTAGTTTATTTTAGTAGAGGTAAACCATCTCGTGGTCGAGAATGGAATAAATAAATGGTAGTAGTCGGTACATCAGAAAGAGATGTGCAGGGAGAATTGTAAAAATGGCGATAAATAAAAAAATTAAGTATAAAATATAGAAAACGCACATGGTTTTTATTTAGAAACAATTAAATTCGATATCCTACAGAACCTAACTGGTTAGAAAGAGAGAGTAGCAGGTTGGATCTACTAACGAAATTTGCTGTGTGAGTTGTGTCAGTTCAGGATCCCTTCAGGGTTACTTAAAATGTGCCAACTTAAACACAACTAACCTACCAAGTTACTCTAAAAGTCCCAAATAAATACGGCCCTTGTTGCGACCTGAACAGCGACTGTGCACAGAACACAAAAAACCGCTCCCGGAATGAGCGCCACAAACGGCAAGACTAACAGCGAGGCGAATGATGAGTGAACCACGTACCAATAATCTAAAGAGTGAACCAACTAGATATTTGCCCCGCCACTGGCGTAGCGATTCGACTCATCATTCATGCGCATGTGTAGATCCCGTACCAAAGGATCATACGAACGAGATTGGTTTCCTGAAGAAATCAAATGGTGACTTTACAAAAAATTCAACGGAAACGCTGGAGTTTCCTCTAAATACTCATTTCCCAGGTTCATCTAGGTCAGACGAAAAAACTTTCTAACACGGAAGCAATAGATTTAATAATCTATCTGACATGATCTTCTCAATCAGCCAAGTTGAATGGGCTATTAATACCTTAAGTTTAAGCCATACAAGACGGCTTCTGGAGAAAGCATTTTTCCAGCCCTGTTGCAAAAATGCATAAAGGACATACTACCTGCCCTATGTGAACTATATATATATATATATATATATATATATATATATATATATATATATATATATATATATATATATATATCAGTGAAGCATAAAGCTCGGTTATAGCCCAAAACTTTAGAGAAAAATAAATATGGTTTTTATACCTAAAGGAGGAGGACGCCCAGGTGTTCAGCCTGTCATATAGATCCATTAGTCTTTCATATAAAATATTAAAAGGTATGAAGACGGTGTTAGACTAATACCTTAGAAGTTAAGTGCTCACAGCTTCACCACTTCTTGCGAATTAGTTTGCGTACCAGAAAGCCAAATCAACAACTACGGTTATTCATAGCCTTGTCAACAAGATATAGAGGGCGCTTTTGACAACACCTCCTATGACTGTATCGTAAGAGCGGCCTTGACTAAAGGTTTCAACCCAGCTGTTACAGTGGCATGGATAAAAGCCATGTTAAAAAGTCGAATCATTAAAGCTTCACTAGGAGGCGAATCAATAATGATAACAATCAGTAGAGGATGTCCATAAGGTGGAGTTCTATAAACCTTTTCTTTGAAGTATTGTTATGGACTACCTCCTTAACAAGCTAACAAAAGCTGGCTACATTGTTTATGGATATGCAGATGACGTAGCAATTCTAGTCAGAGGAAAGAATGATACATACATATCACAATTAACACAGAAAGCTCTGGATCTTGTGCAACGTTGGTGCCAGGAGCATGAACTTAATGTGAACCCAAGCAAAACAGTTCTTGTATCATTCACTAAGAGAAGAAATGTAACACTCAAAGCTCCGTCAATGAAACGCACCAGAATTGAGTTATCAAAGGAAGTTACATATTTAGGAATAATTTTAAACCGCCTCTTAGTAAAAACTGGGAACTGCAGCCAAGAATGACCTACCGGTTATACAGCACTGTAGTCAGATCAATGATCACTTACGCATAATTAGTATGGTGGCCAAAGAACTATGACAGGTATCTTCACTGATCATTGACTTTCGAAATACCTACCATCTATGTAAGATTGGTATAGCTGAAAACAATATCTGTCGACTCCGTGAAGAGGACAAAGAAACTTCGGAACACATTGTATGTGAATGTCCAGCTATGGCCGTAAGTAGACTTAACCATTTAGGTAAGAGATACCTCGCGGAAAATGAGATTGGGAAATTGACTCCTGGAGTAGTAATTGGTTTCATAAGAACTCTGGAACTACTTCCAGAAAACTAAGATAGGGCCATGTTATAATAGATCTTACAGGTCGCAGTGACAAAGCAGTTATAGCGCTTAAAGCCCTCAACGACAAGAATAATAATGTAGTTAAAGCTAAATTTAATAATAGTAGACTTGTAGATAAAATAAGAGCTATGTTATTTGTAAAATAATTTGTAAAATAAATTTTAAAACGCTCTACTGAAAAATAAGGTTTTTAGAAATGTGTCACTGTTCCCGAGATCCAGCGATATGTACAATATCAGTTCTCATGAAAGAACACTGTTTCAGTGCACTGGTCAAACACCGGTGATGTCATGAACTCATCATAAAATATTAAAATATATATATCTTGCATAATATATAGAATTTTCACATTAGGATTTCATTAATCAACAAAGTTTCATAAAAAGGGATAAAAAATGATTTATAGGTCCATTATTTATACTATTTAACTATCATTATTATTTATATTTAGAAATAAAAATACAATACGTCATTATTTTGAGTTATTTATTGAAAAAAGAACAAAGTAAAACAGTAGATCATTCGATAACAGTATGTAGATAAAAAAGAAAATGGAAACTTAATGTTTGTAGCTGATGCTGCCGCTGCTGTAACTGCTGGCATCTCCATAACCGGAGAGTCCATGGCCACCGCCGTAGCCGCCTCCATAACTACCTCCATAGCCACCTCCAAGTCCACCTCCAAGACCACCTCCAAGACCACCTCCAAGACCACCTCCAAGGCCGCCTCCAATACCTCCAACACCAGCTCCAGCGCCACCGCCGCCTACGAAGACAGGTTGAGCGACGGGCACGACGACGGTTTGTGGCACTCTAACAGGCACGGCCTGAGTGATGGTGACAGGGTAGGGCTGCGGCACGGGCACAGCGTAGGGTTGTGCTTGTGGGACTGGGATTTCCTGGGGCACTGGCACAGGCACGGGCCTAGTCACAGTGACGGGGTAGGGCCTGGGGACAGTGACGGTGTAGGGCTGCGGCACGGATACGGGCACTGCGCGTGGCACGGACACAGGCACGGGCACGGACACAGGCACAGCCACAGGTCGAGTGACAGTCACTTGGTACGGCTGGGGCACTGGTACTGCCACCGTCTCGGTGATGGTGTTCACGCTAATTCCACCACCACCACCACCGCCATTACCAAGACCGCCTCCTAGACCTCCACCTAAACCTCCTCCGAGTCCGCCGCCGAAACCTCCGCCGAGGCCACCATGACCACCTCCGTAACCACCACCGTATCCGCCTCCATAACCACCCCCTAACCCGTAATCACCGGAGCTGATTACTCCGCAACGACCTAAAGTCGCTACGGCTAATAGCACAGCTACATTCTGAAAATAAAAATCAAATAAATACCAAATACATACTTTATTTTCTTTATCCAATTCCGTTTTATAAAGTTGAATTTTACCTAACTGTATAATGGTATGAAATGCCATTAACTTAAAAAAATTAATTCATTTATTTTCACGGCAACGCTTTGGTAAATTGATTTTGAAATCTGTATACTAAGCTATAATTTTGTGTATTTTTAAATTATGTTAGCGGAATTCGATAAAATAATGAACCTAATACATCATGAAAACGTGATATTGTTTGACTCACATAATTTGTAAAACTCGCTTCGCTAGTTTTGGCAAATATTATGTTCATCAAGCAATATCACTCTTTTTCATAACTGATTATGTACGTAACTATTTCAACATTTTTCATGTTATTTCTCTATTAATCTATACTTACAAAGGAATTCATGGTGAGTGAAGAAGGCTAGGTAATGATCGAATGATAATCAGTAGCACAAATTCTCACTATATATACTAATTGTTCCACACTTTTACTCCGGACATACATATATGCTTGGTTAATCATTCGAGCAAAAATTATGTTATTATTATTTATGATACCAAATATTTCACGACTTCAAATTTTGATTAGGTGCGATGAACTTCTTTAATTACTGCGCCAATCTAAAAAAAATACGTGCAACTTCCGGTGTGTTGATGATCTCTTTTTTGCAATCTGACGTGCCTTTGAGAGGCCATCTTAGATGTATTGAAATATACCGAGTGGCTAATAAAAAGCGAATCCTGTTTGAAACTTCATAATTTCGGAGTACATTGAGATATGGGATCTTTCCATAATAAAATAGAGCATGAATATACGGTTTCAAAACTTTCAAAATGATAGTATTTGAGTTATAGCGTACACATACGCACCCAAACGCGCGCACACAAACACACACACACATACATCATCGTCAAAATGTTAAAATCTGATTCTATGGACTTTAAAACTTACTTATTTACTAAAATCTCGATATGCGATTTTTACCACGATTCCTATACCTCCCTTTACCAGAGTAGCGAGAGGTAAAAATGCGTGGCAAAAAAATGCGCAGAAAATTTCAGGGACGAGGTGAGCACTTTTTAGCATAAATCGCCTAATAAAGCGGCTGATAGAAACTGGATCAATTTTCAGAAAACCTGGGACAATCCATATACCATTTCTGAACTTTTGAGCATTGTAACAGTTACTGACTTTCCACTCTCAGGTTTTCTGAAAATTAATCCAGTTTATATCAATCGTCTAATAGCACGATTTATGATAAAAAGTGACCATCTCTTCCATGAATTTTTTTTGCCGTTTCAATTTTTTATGTTAATAACAAATTGCAATGATCACTAAGGCCCAGTTTTTCAATTGCTGTTTAAGGTTTCAGGCCCAATCGCTTCGAAGAATGGGACCAAAAAAAATTTTTTAGTCGCTTTCGTCCAAATCAATAACACCCAATAATTTCTACAAGTTATATTTCATTTTATAATGTTTTTTCAGGTTTATGACGTGCGTCTTCTGCCTAATCATTTCTACTATACTCTTCTGGCAAAGCAAATACTTTCTATAAGATGTATTTTTATTTTACTAAAAATACTCATAATCTACTAGAAAATGAAAAAACTAATCGAAATTTTCTTTTTCAAATAATAATTTTAGCAGTTAAGTACCTAAAAGTAAAAGAGTAAAATGATTCAAAAAAAAAAAAAGATTTTTATTGTTTATTCACGAGCGTACAAATATAATTTTACTATCGAATATGCGCACATTTAATCTCATACGCCATACACGATAAATCAATTTCCGTAAACTAGTAAATAATTGGCAGTACCTTACACGAATCATTTTTTGTGCAAACTTCATTTGAATTAGTTCATTAAAATGTAAATAAATAGTATAATTACGTAACATGAACTGTAAGTGACAGTTGTTAAGTCGAGAATGTGGTTTGGGATGTCGAGACCCGTGGGGTCGAGATTTCCTGAATATTCGAGACCTAAAAAAATCACTTACAGTTCGAGGTTAGTAAGCTATTTTTTGCAATACCTGCGAAAATAGAAGAAAAAGAAAAATAGGTCAGATTGATGTCAAAAATAAAATTTGAATGAGGGTGCCATGAATGTTTATTATGTGATGGAAACTAAACAAAGGAAAGAATAAACATAAATAAACAAGCGTTGAAAAATTGACGTTTGGCGACGGTGTGAAGTTTTATTTGCAGCTTCTTTGAGTAAATAAATGAATGAGATAGATATAGAAGGAGCTGAAAATGTTGCCTGTGCATCGCTTCTACTCGATAAATCGGTAAAGAGGTACGAAACCACTTCTATTCTTTTTCAAGAGTGGTGCAACGGGAAGAAGGTGGATATTCATACCAGTGAGGCAGTTTTACTAGCATATTTTTTTAGAAACATCTACAAAAATTCCTTGCCCTTCGAATTTATCGTGTGAATATTCGATGCTCCGGTCAACTATCACTCTAAACGATAATGTTGACATTTCTAAATACGCCAAATTAAAGGCATTTCTGAAGAAAAAAAATGTTGGAAACCGTCCCAAAAAGAGTGAAGTATTTACAATTAAAGATATAAAAATTTTGAACGAAGCGCCAGATAAAACGTTTCTAATGAAAAAGGTTGTTGTTATAATGGGTATTCCGGGAGCTTTCCGCAAAGACAATTTATGCAAGGTAACTTTAGATGACATTTCAGATAAAGATAGCATAATAGTTATCAGAATACTAGATTCAAAAAATCACGAATCAAGAAGTTTCATCATCGTAGACAATGACAACAAAAAATGACATGGTCTGGAATTATATAGAAAACATGAGCCTCCAACCAAAAAATTCAGATAATAAAAGATTTTTTCTTAGATATAAAAATGGAAAATGTGTTAACCAATCGGTTGAGAAACATTTTTACTAAAATTCCTTCTGAAATTATAGAATTTAATTTGGAAAATGCAAAAAATTATACGGGATGCTCATTTCGCAGAACCTCGGCCACACTTTTAGCTAATAGCGGAGTCCACATTATTGGGTTGAAAGGACATGGCGGTTGAAATTCGTCGATAGTAGCCGAATGTTATGTAGCAGAATCTTTGTCGAACAAAATTGAAATGACTAAGAAGATATTTCACAGAAGTGAAGAAGCTTGTGCATCCCATCAAGATGATTCTATGATGAATGTTCCAGTTACAGATGACATACCCAATAATGTGATTAACGCCTCTCTCGATGATCCTGATTTAACTAGGGAAATAAATAAAAATTTAACCTCAATTCTTACTGCTAATAATATAACTAATTGTCGTTTTCGCATTACCATAAAAAAAATGCTTGAAATTTTTGTATTCAATTCTGTATATTTGTAAAATGCTTGATAATAATGTGAATTTATTTTCTTTAAATTTCTGCTAACTAACAGGTATTATATTATATTTACTTACCATAGAAACCAATTGTGAAATAAAAGTTCCACTTACTGTGTTTAAATTTTGTGATTAATGGGTAACTTACAGTACAGGTATAGCAAAAACAATATTTGGGTATAGTTCTATAAAATTTTATTAAAAAAACATGTTTACAAAATTATGGTAACATAGATCAAAGGGTTTTCAAAAACACAAATGAAATTGACAGAAAATTATGGATAAACAAAAGGTAACCACGACTTATTAAGCTCAAAGCTTATATTTACATTATTATTTGGAGATTCTTGATTTCGATTGCTTCTCTAATTAGCCTTCTTATCCAGTGATTTTCTTTTGGTAAAATCTTCGTGTTTTCGAAATCAATTGTATATAATTCTTGAGTGGCATGTTCAGGAAATGCAGATTTATCAGGTTGTTTTAATCTAATATGCCGTTTCTATTGTAACAGGTTGGAAATAATCCTACTGTCTGTTAGCCAAATGTAACAGGGCGTAAATAATATTCCTACTGATTCAACGATAATCTTACCGACTGCCGCCAAATGTCAAATGTAACAGGCGGACAGTAATACTACCGTCTATTTCCTAAATGTAACAATTTACAAATTAGGCTGGACTTCTCAAAGTAGCCTTGGGGAAGGGGAGGATTATTATAACCTGTTCCGGTGGTTAGCGAAAGGTTGAGAAACCACCTATTGCGTTTGCGGACAGGTTGGACCGAAAATGGGAGCAGGCGAAATGTGGAGTAAGGGTACTTACCCCGTACCAGACGTACGTCACGGAACTGCTGGGCTGATCGGCTGGAACCTTGTAGATTCCACTTCACAACACTTCACCGGGTGTTTAGGATTTAATTTAATATTCTAACGCCAGTTAGATTAAATTAAATAATATATTGAAGTTAATAATTAAGGAACGGATACAAAATATGAATATAAACAAAACACTTATACAATTACGCGCGTAGAATAAACGCGGGGCGAATATGACAAGGATAAAGCGAAGTGATTTGGATTGCTGCTGCCTACTAACTCTAGGCGTAGTTTGACGTCGAACTATTGTTCGCAAACTCTAAACGTGCGAATTCTTATTCGCGTGACACTGTGCGTGTCATAACGTTGAGACAGATTTCATCTGACTCATCTTACCATCGGTACAGAACTTCTAGTTATGTATTTTTGCTAACTTGACAAAATTTAGCCGTCTGCCCCCTCTGGTCTATATTTGAATATATCACGCCACAGAATTATGCTTTATGCAATGTCACATCATTCCTTTAATCTATCAAATGCCTTCGGACACCGCATGTTTATTTATTTATTTATTAACCACTCTACAGGATATGTAATCCCAATTACAGAGGGTATATAAACAATACACAAAATAATAATATGAAATAGACACATAAAAACTATATATCTAGCAATTGACAGTATACATATAAGAAAGAGAAAATCGAAAATATACATACTTAATATTAAGATAAATTACAGAAATTCTATTTAATAATAAAACTGGTAACCAATTTAAATTTAAATACATTGAAACTATCAAAAAACAAATCAAATTCTATATTTAAGTCATTTATTGTTTTGCACATGCGGACAGTTGGTGAATTGAGTTCATAATTTGTTTGAAAACGTTGAATAAAGAACACAGAATTACATCTAGAAGATACTCTTTTTGTACAGAAATTCAGACGTGCTGTCATCTATCATGTTATTCAGTAGTTTGTAAATGAAAAGTACGCACAAAATATTTCTACGATGTTCAAGAGATGTCAAGTTCAAAGTAGTTGATTAAATACAACAAAATAATAATGAAACTATTGCACAACGTCTTCTAACAAGCCCATTCTCATTTTAAACTGTTGTGCTATATCTAATAATATCAATCAGGTTTCATTTTATTCAAAATTCTTTAATCTGTATCATACACGGTCAACATGTTTGTACAACACCCTTTATTGCACAAATTGTTTGATAGTATATGGGGCGTCACCATTAGGTAAAGAAGGTATTGTCTTTGGTTAAAAAATTCGATAGTGAGTTTCTAATGAATAAGAACGTTTTGGGGTCCCTAGAATACGATTTTACCATTTTTACGATGATGTCTGTATGTGTGTGTGTGTGAATCTCTCTCTCTCTCTCTGTGTGTGTGTGTGTGTGTGTGTGTGTGTGTGTGTATGTGTATGTGACGATCGTTTCGGATCGCATAACTCTAATACCACGATTCCAAAAATTATATATTTTTTTGTATTCCTCAAGTTTAGATTCATATGCAGACATGATTATATGTTGGTTATAATTGGTCCACCGGAAGTACCCTCATTTGCAACTTTTAACAGTTTTTCTTAAAAAAAACAGTTTAATAAAATATTGACATTTAATGTTGTTATAAATTTTAAAGAATATATTATTTTCTATACGATTGGATTGTATTTTATACTTCATATTCAATAGATATAGAGTTAAAGAATTATAAAGATATTAAATTTCATAAATCAGCCAGCTGTGCTAGCCATGGAAACTGCTAATATATTCAGATAATTCAAATTGACACATGTCAGTATCAATTGAACTAAAATGAATGGGGCAGAGATGAGGATGTTGAGATAGATAGGGTAAGGAATTAAAGGATGAGAGAATTGGCTTGAGTGATAGAAGTTTCTAGAAAGATACAAAAGAGACGATTACATTAGTTTGAACATGTCATGAAGACAGATGAAAAATATATTGGAAGTATATAATGAATAGCTTTAGTAGAAGATAGAAGAAACAGAGGAAGACCAAAGATAAGATGGAAAGGCTGTATTACAGAAGAGTTGAGAGAAAGGGAACTGAATGAGGATAACACGCAAAACAGAAATGATTGGAAGAAGAAAATAAAAAAATAGCGACCCCGAAAGGAATGGGAAAAGCTAAAGAAGAATATGTCAGTGTCAAGTGCAATTTGCATAGTTTGTTTATGAAATAATTATACTGGAAATATATCTTTTGCAAGAAAATTTATGTATGGAACTTGTACATAATACACAGGATTGACGGAAGGTAATGTACTGGCAACATCAGATTTTTTAGTTATAATGAAAAAATATATTTTAAAAAAATAATTTATTTGAAGGACCTGAACCGAAATGTATTTATAGTTCAAGTTCGGTTTAAGTTCAGGATATAAATGTCGGTTCAGATTCAGTTTTGGTTCATGGAAATGAATATTATAACGGTTTGCCGGTTTTGGATTCGGGTTCGAGTTTCAGTTCAGAGTTGTAAATGATTAGAAATACAAAAAGATGGTATTATTAGTAGATTTAAAATCATAATTTAAATTGACAGTTTTTAATTTGATCTGAACCGATTCTATATTTAAAACGGTTCAGGTTCTTTGACCTCGACAAGTAATGGTTCAACTCAGATTTAAGTTAATCAAAAATTCTGGTTAATTCAACTTCACGGTTCAGGTTCGGGTTTAGCTTCAGGTCCCTAATTATTACTTATACGAGTAAGTGAACACAGTAATACATTATTCTTCTATGACAACAGCCATGTTGGCGACCAAAGAGTCGACGGATCAACCAAATAAAAGTATTTTCGATAATTATATGTAAATAAATAAATATTTCATCATGTCATATTACCCATTGCTGGGTATGTCAATCTAATTTGTACGCAGTTATCGGTAAGGATGATACATATTAATTTTATCCTAGAAGACGCCTTAGATTGACAGAGACGGGCATGTAAATATGCGGACCGAGATTCGGACCATGTAGCTTAGCTATTCATAGAAATCTTCGCAGTCAGCAATAATCAACGATAAAATAAGCCACCTCTCTGCCATGGTTTTATGAGAGATTTTCCATAGGTGGGAAGAAGGAATTGCCAGAGAAGATGCCATCTTACCGTCCTAGTAAATGGAGGGTAACTCATCAAGCTTAGTGACTTATAAAGAAGACAAAAGTCATCTTATTTCGAGTCAAATTGACATGAGCACATTGCAAATATGAGGGCCCAATAGCGAGGCAGAAACAAACGCAACGAAAAAGATCAATTATTATTACTTGCATGTATAACAGACTCTTGCAATATAAGAATAAATTATGAAAATCTAACAGGGGTAATAATAAATAATTTCGTATTTCCAGATTAGTTATTCCGAGAATATATCTTAACCCTGTGTTAAAATGACGTTTATAGAGAGTTTATTCTAGACTTAAGTCTTATTCCATGTTTATTAGTATACATTTGTGGGTTAAGCTCGTGATAAACTAGGAATAGCTATTCCTGTGTTAAAAAGAAGCTATTCTGAACTTAACCCATGTTTATTATTACCGCTGTAAAGTTTTCGAGTGAAACATTATAATAATGAAAAGAGGAAAAAATGTTGGGTTTTTAAAGATAAGAATGAAATATCGATTCCATTTAAAAAAATCTGTTTTGGCCAGCACAATACCTCTCGCCACTTCCTTTTTTGGTTACATAAGTGTAGGGCGCAAACAGTCATGTTACATTGTTGGTCTTGACAAGCAGATGTGGGGGCCCGTTTCAGAATGATAATTAGTAATTATGTACATAGATGTCAAATGTCAGAATGTTTCTTTAATTTTTTTAAAACGTGCTTATTTAATAAAATCTCGATATGCTATTTTTAGCATAAATTCAATACCTCTCTTAGCGAGAGGTAAAAATTTGAGTTTGTATTATATCTTAATAATATATCTATGGAAAAATTATTTTCGTACACTACTGGATAAACAATAACAATATGTAACATTTCATTAAAAACATTTTACACAATTACTGATAATTCGGAGTTTTTAGAAATTAAAATTTCGACCAGTCACTTTTCATCATGATGATAAATTTTGGTAAGACAAAGTAGGTAGGTTAGGTTAGATGGTCTCCTAAATGCATAAAAAATGTCCTATTCCATTTAACTGAAGATATTAGTTTCAGAGATCTCAATCTATCAATCAAAATCCGGACGCAAATACATTTACAATTTATGTTTAAATATAACCTCTCATGTCGTTTTGATAAATAACAAAATATAATTAAATCCCTGTTAGTAAAGTAATAAGTTACTTCTGGTTATATGTTGTTTACTAAAGTTGATTAACTCAATACGAGTACATTAATAATGAAGTGAGTTTAAATATGTATAATATTTTAATAATAATATATTTTAGAAGTTGTTGAATGCAGCACAAATAGTATAAAACTATTAGAAAACTAAATTTATGAATATTCTCTTACATGATATAAATTTTCATTCCGAAATTTTGCACATGTGCAGCAATGAGGTATAATTTTTATAGTAATTGATTATTTATTATATTTTTACAAGAAATATTTATTAAATGTCTATACTTTAAATATCGAATAATTTTAATATATTACCTACAAAAAAACGTATTAATGAATTTAAAAATATACGAGCATATGAAAGTTATTTCGAAAGATAATTAGTTCCAGAGTAAATATTTTCTGACAGCTATAAATACAAAAAAGAGCACAGCTGTCTTCAGTGTTCAGTGATCACTGGTTCCTTTCACATCATGAAGAACACCACGGTAGGAATTTAGAAACTAATAACGTATATTATTTACTTAGTAACATTAAAATTGTTCACATTATTTGCAGCTATTTGTCGTTCTGCTAGCTCTGTCCGCTGCTTTAGCGGCTGAGGAGGCCAAGAAAGGGCAGAAGCGTGGTATATTCGATGAAGGCTTCAACCATGGATTCGACTCCGGTTTGAGCCTGGACAGCGGCTTCGGCTCTGGCTCTGACCTATCCCATCACGGCCCCATTGACTTGGGATCCTCCGTGCACAAACACATCACCATCACCAAGAAAGTCGGCGTTCCTGTCCCTAAGCCATACCCGGTGCACGTGGAGAAGAAGGTTCCAGTTCCATACCCTGTAGAGGTGAAAGTCCCTGTCGACAAGCCGTACCCCGTGCCAGTGCCCAAGCCCTACCCCGTCCACGTGGACAAACCTGTACCGTACACCGTTGTGAAGCACGTGTCCGTGCCAGTGAAAGTACCTGTGAAGGTGCCGTACCCCGTCAAAGTTCCAGTGCATGTGCCGAAGCCATACCCCGTGCCCGTCTACAAGAAGGTGCCCGTACACATCCCAGAGCCAGTAATTGTCAAGAAGCCTGTGCCTGTGTTCATCAAGGGACACGACCATGGTAGCGAAGACCTGTCTTCCTTCTCCTCTGGACTCTCTGGCTTCGGTAGCCATGACTCTGGACTCTCTGGCTTCGGCGGCCATGACTCTGGACTTGGTGGATTCGGTGGTCATGATGGTGGATTTGGAGGACTTAGCGGTGGACATGGAGGATTCGGTGCTGGATTAAGCAGCCACAATTGGCACTGAATGGAATTATGTTTCTCATGTTTCTCTTCTGTGATCACTACAAACACATTCATTTTACTTTTATTGTTTTGTTGATTTGATTGTATTTTTATACGTCTCTAAATTATATAATTATATATTCTTTATTTTATACAAATTTTATTCGTATTTTATATTTTGTTCTCTTCGTACCATTACTAAACACAATATAAATAATAATAGTAATCAGATCATTATTCTATCTCCTCAGCATATCTAATTTTAATAAGTCAGTAAGCCAAAGAGCAAAGATTTTGTAATCATTGAAGTATATTATTACTATTACGATTCAGAAAAAAATAATGAATTATAACTTTAAAAGTTCAAAGTACGTCGTACGTCCCAACGCGCATGACAAGTTGCTTTTGTAACCTGTCGTTACACCCATAACGCCCGTATCCCGGGGATTTCCTCACTTCTTGGTTCAAAATTGTAATTAATGTTTGAAAAATCATTTACTTTTTCAATTCTTTATCAAATTTCAAAAGTAATTAAGTACAATTACTTTTTTTTATAAAGTAATTAATTAAAAATTACATTTTGGGAAAAAGTGAGTGTTTGGTCGCAAATAAAAGGACCCGGGTTCGATCCCGACCGACGCTAAACAATATTTCGAATATTAATGGCACAAATTGAACCCTGTTGTGCACTCTCCACGCCAGCAATGAGTGCCCGTGAGGTGACGCCTGGTAAGCGCCCGCACGGTACAAATATTTCATCATTACCGATATCTGCGTACAAAGCAGATTGGCACACCCAACAAAGGGTAATATGCCGTGATGATATATGTATGTAAATTAATTAGTAATTAATTACAAAAGTAATTCTAATTAATTACATCCCAGTTCTGATTATGTCCATAAGTGTAATTTACCCTTGTACTGGTTCGATGATATCAATGAAATGATTAATAGTATATTGTGTTATTAGGAGTAAAAGTGATACTTTGTGTGGCGAGTGTGAAAGTTTAAATGACGAGCGAAGCGAGTCGGATAAATGCTCGCGTGCATTTATCCGACTCGCTTCGCTCGTCGTTTAAACTTCCACACTCGCCACACAAAGACACTTTTACTCCGAATGACACATTATATTTTTTCTTCAAACGTAGATATTTAAAGAAAAATATCTACTACTGACGTTACATTTTACGTAAATTACGTTTGCGATTTCAATTGCCCGGTAGCTATGGATACTTATTTGTTCACTTTTTGTTATAAACATTGAAATGAAAATTTTCACGTTTTGACGTTTAAATAAAAACTGTGCAATTTTATATCCTCCTTGTGTGCAATTATGGTGGAATATGAAGTATTATAATGTACGCCCACCAGTGTGGCTGAAAGATATGTCCAGGAATCTCTGCAAAACAATATAAACTTTTCTTATATCACTTTAATTCTAAGTATTCTTACGTTCATTACAGTCCCTGTAATTGTAATCTGTAAGTCTGCTATTCTTTAATAATATAATTTTCTCAAAAGTAAACTCTGTTAATATTTCAATTCACAGGTTATATATTTAAATTTGACAGCTATTGATGGTATAGTAACTTTATTCTTAGATTACCTAGCGTGTTATAGTGACATTTAGGGCGATATTACAGGTTTATTAAAGTTACTTCTTATTCGTTGATCTGTATAGTTTCTATGGATATTTATTTATTTTATTTCTACCTTGTGAATCGTCACAAAAGATGCTACTTTTATGACGTTTGAAGAAAAAGATATTTTGTCTAACCGTCTAACGTATTTTACCTAAGATTTGCACCCGGAACCATTACCTTGTGAAGCGACTACGCTACCTGTGTCCGAAAATTTTATATTATTACTCTTATTCTTATTTCTATTTTTGTTGTATATATCTTATATTAAGCAGTGTAGTATTATTTTTAGTTTTTACCTCCCGCTACCCTTGGTAAGGGAGGTATAGGGATCGTGCTAAAAATCGCATATCGAGATTTTGGTAAATGACCACGTTTTAAGGTCCCTACAATCTATTTTTAACATTTTCACGATGATGTCTGTGTGTATGTATGTGTGTGTGTGTGTGTGTGTGTGTGTGTGTGTGAGTGGAACTCAAAATGAACCTGAACCGGAGCTGAACCCTGAACTCGAATTTTAATACCCGGTTCGGGTTTAATTGAAAAATATATTTGAGGTTCGGTTCTGGGTTTGGGTTCACTAAAATGTTACGGTTTGGTCCCGGTTTTGGTTCGGTTCAGGTTTGGGTTCGATGCCCTGATTTTAAGTAATTACATGAATAAAAATTAAATTAAACGGGAGGTATTGTGTTGGCCACATCAGATTTTTTTATTAACGTAAGATGAATGATTTTTTTTGTAAGTAAAGTAATTGAAAATGTAATTAAAATTTTAATTACAATTCAAAAGTAATTAGTAATTCAATTACTTTTTCTCCAGCAGTAATTATTTTTAAAAGTAATTTTATTACATTTAGGTTAAAGTAATTGTAATTGTTTTCAATTACTTTTTTGAAAGTAATTTGCCCAGCTCTGGACATAATATTGTATTCCACTGCTGCACTTACAAATTAAAACTAAAGTGAAAAATTCCTATATACAAGTACGGGTAGTGGTTTATTATAAAAAATCCGTTGCGCATGTTTATTATCTGTCGTTACATGCAAAAAAAATACTCGTTACGCGTCACATCTTGGTTCTAAATAGTAATTAGTATTTCAAAAGTAAATTAATTTTTCAATTATTTTTCAAATTTTCAAAAGTATTTCAGTACAATTACTTTTTTTTACAAAATAGGTGATAAATTGCAAATTACTTTTTGGGAAACAGTACTTTTATTAGTAATTAATTAACAATAGTTATTAAAGTGTAACGGTCAGTAAGTGCTTCCTACCGGTTGAGGATGATTTTAGAGATTGAGACGAATACGAGATCTCCAATACATCCGATAACGGTGATGATAGAAGAGCACTTACTGACTGTTACTGACCACATTGTTTTTTACGTTTGTTCAAGCGAGCATATGCTCGGTTCGTTTGTCTCCGTTTCACTCCCACTTGTAGCTACCCTGTAAGTTTACCTCTGTAAAAATCTCGTACTCAAAAATAGTTATGAACATTCAGCGCGAGTAGATGCGAATTTTGCTGCTCCAACGATTCATACAGTGCCGTAGAATCTCTTCCAACAAACGTAATGAAATGGGTTCCCAGATTCGCAATATCTCCGCTATAGTGACAAAAGTTGTCAATAATATACTAAAAAATCTGATGTGACCAGCACAATATCTTCCGTCAATCCTGTGTATTATGTATAACTCTTATAAATAAATTTTCTTGCAAAAGATTCTAAATTTCTAGTAAAATTATTACATAAACAAACTGTGCAAATTGCACTTGACACTGACAACTTCTTCTTCTTTAACCTTTCCCATTCGTCAGGGGTCGCTATTTTTTATTATCTTCTTGCACTCATTTCTGTTTTGCGTGTCGACCTCATTCAGTTCCTTCCGTAATACAGTCCTTCCATCTTTGATCTGCCTCTGTTTCTTCAACCTTTTATTACTATATATATATATATATATATATATATATATATATATATATATATATATATATATATATATATATATATATATATATATATATTGAATATGAAGTATAAAATGTAATCAAATCGTATAGAGAATAATATATTCTTTAAATTATAATAACGTTAAATGTCAAGAAATGATATTTAACTGTAAAATCTTCAAATGTGGGTACTTCCGGTTGACTAATTATAACCAAAATCTAATCACCTTTTCTTCTGCATGTAAACTTGAGGAATACGAAAACAATATAATTTTTGGAATCGTGATATTGAAGTTTTGCGATCCGAAACTTTCGTTACACACACACATAGACACACAAACACATATATTATACATGCAGACATCATCGTAAAAATAGTAAAATCGGATTATATGGCCCCTAAAACGTGTTTATTCACTAAAAACTCATTGAATTTTTTTGACCAAAGACAATATCTTCCTTACCTAAAGGTGACGGAAGGTAAACACGATGACTTCATTGACAAATTAGCAAATAAAGTTTTTGAGCACGTGGATAAAAAATTAGAAAAACAAAAGCAATATTACGAGGGTATTCTTGATGGAGAAGGAAAATCAAATACTACAAGAAGAAATCGATCGATTAGAGCAATATTCCAGGAGGAATTGTGTCCGAATATTTGGTATTCCAAAAGAGCCTAATGAAAACACCGAAAAAAAAGTCTGTAACCTGCTGAAAAATAATCTTTCCTTGGAAGTATCATCGGAATCCATTGATCGATGCCACAGAGTACGTAAAAAAAGTGCAGTGAATAAAGTAAAGTGCAGTGTCTTCAATTTCTCGCCCACGACTCATTATTGTTAAATTCACTTCATATAAATTCCGTACTCGTGTTATGACGAACAGATCAAAACCTAAAGGCATCCCTTTTTACCTCCCGCTACCCTTGGTAAGGGAGGCATAGGGATCGTGTTAAAAATCGCATATCGAGATTTTGTAAATGACTACAATTTAAGGTCCCTAGAATCCAATTTTAATATTATCACGATGATGTGTGTATGTATGTGTGTGTGTGTGTATGTGTGCGTGCGTGCGTGTGTGTGTGTGTATGTGTGTGTGTGTGATGCATAGAATATTGAAACAGATTTCTTTTAAATAATGCTAAAGAATTACAAAAAATATCAATTACATCACAGTTGTTATAAAAGTTGTTAAAAGATATACAAGTGCGCCTTATAGGGCTATTTAATTCATAAATTATTCTAACTTCCTTGTTAGAAAATATTGCCTTGTAGCGAGGATGATGAGTTCTGGGAACATGAAAATTTATAAGTGATAATAAATTGGAATCCATAATAATATTAATGAGCAATTTATAAATGAACAAGAAAGATTGCAAGATGCGTCTGTTCTCTAAAGAGGGCATAACTAATATAGATAAAGCAGAGATGTAATGAAAGTCATCATAATTCGATCCTAGTTTAAATTTTCCCCAGCAATATTTTGTAAATTTACGTTGTATAACTTCAATTGCTCTTATGGAGTTGTTGTATAGTGGATTTCAGACTAGAAAGCAATATTCCAATTTAGCTCGAACATAGCAATTAAATAAGGATTGAAGGGTCGAGATGTTCCGAAAGTCACGACAGGTTCTTATAATAAACCCAAGATTTCTGTAACTAGAGGTAACCAGTAAGTGCCATTAGTAACTACTAATGTGTGGACAAAAATCTTACTTTGGATCAAATAAAACCCCTAAATCCCTTTTATTGCTAACTCTTGATAAAATAGTATTGTTCATAGTGTAGTTGAACTCATTTTGATACTTTTTCATCGAAAAAGTCATGATATCACATTTAGAAATATTGATAGTTGCGATTCAGATGACCAGGCCAAAATATTATTAATGTCGTGCTGAAGTTCGAGGCAATCATTCACAATATTGACTATTTTAAATATTTTCATGTCATCACCGTAGAGAGACACAATAACTACTACAGCTAACTATATCATTTATGAACAGATTGAATAACAGAGGGTCAAGATTTGTAAATTTGATTGCAAATGATTTTTTTTTTAAATATGGAAATATTAGGCAATATGGCTTTTGGACGATAGTTGGAAATATTGTGAATATCGCCTGACTTATGAATTGGAGTGATGTAAGTAGCTTTTCATAAGGAAGGAAATGCATTTGAAGTAAGAGCTATAGATTAAATAGAATGAAAAGTAGTTTCACCAATATCTCAATACAAACTTTAATTATAAATGCTGGTAGATTGTCTGGCCCAGGATTACGAGATGGTTTTAGATTGTTAATTGCATCCAAAATTTGCGATTCAGTTATGACTTCCAGAGATACTGATTCAGAGGAAATATGGTTAGAGATGGGAGGGATTGTTATGGGACAAGATGAATCACAGGCATAGACCGATGAGAAATAATCAGCGAAGCCCTGAATAATCGCAAAAGTAGATTTAAGACTTTCGTCATTTAATTTCATTTGACTGGGTATCCGAGATGTTTTTTTTTTATTGTTGAGATAATTCCAAAGTTTTGCTGGCTCATTGACAATATTTTCTTCAATTGAATTTAGAAATTCTCTGTGAGCTATTATAATATCCTGCTTTATTTTGGTATGAAGTATACTAAAATAGTAATAATAAGTGGTATTTTTAGTTTTTTTTTAATTTTTGTTTTTAAGTTTAACATTTCGAATAGTATTAATAGAAAACCATGATGGATATTTTGGTATTTTTCTAGCGGTTCTAGGAACGTATTTATTAAATATATCCTGCAATATGTTATAAAATTCCCTAAATGCATCATCTACGTTGCCAAATTTAGTAAGAATATTCCAGTCAAAACTCAAAAGCCTGTATAATAATGTGTAATCTGCAATTTTAAAGTTGTACGTGTTTCACTATCACCACTCACCAGCCCAACACAATGTGATAAATCTGGGAGAATGGAAATATTAAGTGTAGGATTGATTACTATCTTCATTAAGTAGAGAATTAGAGTCATGTGAGATGTCGCAATCCAGATTGGAGACAACTACAAGTCTGTTATTAGCATTGTAAATTCTATTGTATTGGGAGGCTTGAAGATAGTTTGAGAAATTTAAAAATGATGCGATGATGTTATTTAAGAATGAATTATTGTAGAATTCGGATAACTGACTTATGTTAAAGTTATCTATAATTTTAATCCCGAAGCCTACGCTTTAAACACAACCCCATGGTTACACAGTTCAGATCTCAAAAGTATGTAACTGACAGATATGTCACTGTCAACAAACTAATCATTTCAAATAATAAAAGTAACGTTTTAAAAAGAAAATTGTAAATGGAACAATAATTATATGGAAAGAAATTTAATACAATTTGCAGCATAAATAAATATGTAGGAATATAGGTAAGATAATAAAAAGATATAATATGTCATCACGGTATATTACCCAATGTTGAGTGAGCCATTTTTGTTTATTTTGCAAAAATATAACACACAACATTACTCAATGCGATAAATTTTTAAAACTCAATTCAATAGAAAGATTAAATCAAGCGCAAGGTTTTAAATTATGCGTAAACTGTCTTAGTGTCAACAATCATTTAGTGACAAATTGTCATTCTAATTCGAAATGTCGTACCTGCAATATACAGCACCATACACTTCTGCATTCCGATAATGACTCATCAACTATAAATTCAGCAGGTACGATTAAGCCACAATCTACCGGGGCTAATTCCTTTCTTTTATCTACAACAACTACTTTTATTAAAAAATAAAAAAATGAATATCGATCATGCAGGGCATTTTTAGACCAGGGTTCGATATCAAACTATATTACTCATTCTATGGCTAAGAAGTTAAATTTAAAATCAACCCCTGCTCATGTGGAAATTAAAGGATTAAATGATATAATTAGTTCAACGAGTAAAAAATTGTTTGTTCAGAGCTGGGCATTACTTTCAAAAAGTAATTGAGTACAATTACAATTACTTTAACCAAAATGTAATCAAATTACTTTTAAAAATAATTACTGCTAGAGAAAAAGTATTTAAATTACTAATTACTTTTAAATTGTAATTGATATTTTAATTACATTTTCAATTACTTTACTAAAAAAAATCATTCATCTTACATGAATAAAAAACAAAATAAAAAAATAATACTACACTGTTTTGACGTAGGAACAGCTACCTTTGGGTTGAAACTATAAGCAACAACAGGGTTGAACAATTCTTTGCTGCACCAATATCTGTTTAGGGTAGAAAAACCTGTCTCACTCCCAGGTAGACACGAAAGTGACCTTTCATATAGTGGAATGCAAATGCTTTAAAGCGATTTGGAATTTCCGTAATACAAATTACCGTACGAGGTAATCACTTTATTTTGTCCACTATTGATATCTCGAGAACTATAAGAGCTACGATGTCAGTTAAATTAGCAAGCAATTACTATTTTACAAGACTATTACAATGAGAAAAAAATTCTACCAGTGGTTCTCAAAATACGGAATACAACTTTCTTATTTTAAATGGAAACCTATTTTTTTATTCGCTTATTAAATTCAGTATTTTTCTCTGAATTTAACGATATCCATATGTGCTATCCTAATATTAAAAAATCTGATGTGGCCAGCACAATACCTTCCGTCAATCCTGTGTGTTAAGTATAAATTCCATACATAAATTTTCTTGCAAAAGATTCTAAATTTCCAGTAAAATTACTTCATAAACAAACTATGCAAATTGCACTTGATAATGACTTCTTCTTCTTCTTTAGATTTTCCCATTCGTTACGGGCCGCTATTTTTTATTTTCTTCTTCCACTCATTTTTGTTTTGCATGTCATCCTCATTCAGTTCCTTTTCTCTCAAGTCTTCCGCAATGCAGTCCTTCCATCTTATATTTAGTCTTACTATGTTTCTTCAACCTTATATTACTAAGCGATTCATTCTTCTTCCAATATATTTTTCATCTCTCCTCATGACATGTTCAAACTAATGTAATCGTCTCTCTTGTATCTTTCTAGACATTTCTATCAATCGAGTTATTTCCCTTATTCTTTCATTCCTTGCCGTATCTTTCGTTGTCTTCCCTAACATCTATCTCAACATCCTCATGTCTGCCACATTCATTTACTTTTCATTAGGTGCGTTTAATAAGCCCCAGGAAAACAAGCAATCGGAAGTAAAATTTGTTGAACGACTTTGCCTTAGCCTAGCATTTGCTTGATTTGCTCGCAAGCAATCCAAGCGCCAAATTTCTCGCTTGTCTTGCTAACTTGTGAAATAAATATAATGGCGGGAAATGCAAATTATACATACATGAATTTAATTTGTACTGTTTCTATCTCATTTTATGGTGTGTTTATATCAATTACATGTCAAAAAAGCTTTCAAAGTTTTGTGATGAATGTTCATAACATTGTTAAATTTGAAATATTTTCTTAGACCTAAAAAAATGTTCAAAATTAATTCCACTATCTGCAAATAACTATACCTATCTATAAATTAATTTTGTATAATTTTCCAGACCAATAAAAGGGATATGAGAGATACACATGTTATATTTGACAACTGTATAACTTTCTCGATGACATTTGTGAATATAGCTAGCAAATCTTTCAGTGTACTAAGCAACAAGTTTCGTGCAAACGACCTAGCATTTGCTAGAACTGCTTACTTCCTTGAACGCACCTATTGATACTGACATCTGTCAATTTGTATTATCTGAATATATTAGCAGTTTCCATGGTTAGCATATCTGGCTAATTTATGGCACTTAATATCTTTATAATTCTTTAACTCTATATCTATTGAATATGAAGTATAAAATGCGATTAAATCGTATAGAGAAAAATATATTCTTCAAGTTATAATAACGTTAAATGTCAATAAATGATATTTAACTGCATTTTTTCAAGAAAAACTGTTAAAATCTTCAAATAACGGTACTTCCGGTTGACCATTTATAACCAAAATCTAATCACTTGTTCTTCTGGATGTAAACTTGAGAAATATGAAAAAATTATAACATTTGGAATCGTGGTACTGAAGTTATGCGTTCCGAAACTTTCGTCACACACACACATACACACACATACACACACACACACACACACACACACACACACACACACACACACATACACACACACACACACACACACATACATACAGACATCATCGTAAAAATGGTAAAATCGTATTATATGGACCAAAAAACGTACTTATTTACTAAAAACTCATCATTGAATTTTTTGACCAGACTACACCTTCCTTTCCTAAAAGTGACGGAAAGTAAAAATATATACGAGGAAAATGCAAATGAAAATTATGTTGAATTATGAACAAACAAAACAAACAAACAAACGAACAAGCAAAAAGGCAAGCACTATATTTTATTTATTTTATAATTTGCATTCAGGCATTACCCATACAAATAGATGACAACCTTGAGTAAAATACAATATAACAATACAAATTATAAAAAATATACAAAAAAAAATCCCTTAATTAAGACGTGTTAGTAAATATCCCTGAATTGGTTATTTCCTTATATAACCCATAATTGAATTATAGCATTATTTAGTAATTGTGTATTAATGGAAACAAAATGGCATTGGCAAAAAAAACAGATTGAATAGAACATTTAATTAGTGAAACATAGTTGTATATTGTAGCAATTAACTTTATTTATTTCAATTAACAAATATCTTCATTCGTTTAGGCAGAAGCTTCTAAGTTTAAGAGCACCTGTTGTGAAATAGAAAATATCAATAATTTTATTAAAATCTAAGTCAATGAAGAATTTAGCGAAGTTGTCTTCATTTAATTTATTAGTATTATACTTTATTAAATAATGATTTCGTAAATGTTCGTATATAGGACAACGTATAAAAAAATCTGTTGTGGCCAGCACAATACCTCTCGCGACTTCCTTTTTTTGGTTATATAAGTATAGGGCGCGAACAGTAATGTTACATTTTTGGGCTTGACAAGCAGATGTGTGGGCCCGTTTCAGAATGATAATTAGTAATTATGTACATAGATGTCAAATGTTAGAATTTTTCATTAAAAATTTCAAGATTTTCTAAATTTACGTAGTTAATTTATCACCGGGAGTTTAAAATTTACTTGTATGCCTTAGATATTTAACATTTAATTCTGCTCCACATGGAATTGGAAAATCACTAAGTTTAGAATGAGAAATTATGATATTTGACATCTATATACATAATTACTAGCTATCATTCTGACATGGGCCCCCATATCTGCTTGTCAAGGCCAACAAAATCATATGACTGCTCGCGCCCTATTGTATTTAACATTTCTTGTATACCTACACTCTACACCAAAAATTCTACTTACGCATATATCTATTCCATATATATTTAGATTGTTTAATTTTTGATGAAGATATTTTGTCCTCTTCTAATTTTTCGAAATGTTTCCAATTCTATTAATACATTAAGAAATAATATAATGTATGTACTTCCCAGAAAAAGACTTCAGTAATGTCTTCGGATTTCTGACACTGACATTTACCTGTCAATTATAATTTTCAACTATTTTCCATGGCCAATCTTTCGGTTGTAAAATTTATTATAACAGACTATTTTATATATTATATTTCTTTTATCTCTAAATCTATAGAATATATTATATAATATTTAAATGTATCAGATAGAGAATTTAATTTTCTTTAATATTACCAAGAAAAAAAATCAAAAAATATTATTTAGAAGATTTTTTTTCCAGAATCTTCTACTTCCGGTTGTCCAATTGTTACCAAAACCTTTTCAGATCTTCCCATGAATGTCCGATTGGGAAATACGTAGTTAAACAAATTTAAAGTCTTATAGTTTTTGAGTAATCGTCCTTCCAACATCCTACATACATACACACACACATACATCCACACACACACACACACACACAGACATCATCGTAAAAATGTTAAAATCGGATTGTAGGGACCTTAAAACGTGCTTATTCAATAAAATTTGGATATGCGATTTTTAGCATGAATGCAATACCTCTCTTAGCGAGAGGTAAAAATGAAAAAGATCTTCAAACTTTGCCGTATTGCAAATAGGGCAACGTTGTGTTGCATCCAATTCATACATTATATTTTTATAATAAACTTTTAACCCCCGCTTACTAGACAACCTAATCTGGCATACAGTCTGGATTTTAGTTATTGGCATTTTTAACTGAAGATACGTCTCTGTTTCAGGGTTGAGTTTTATTGACTTACAAAAAGGCAAGCACTAATAATTATATTCTTGAATAATTGACCATAAAATAATGGGCGCCATAAACTATAATCGAAATACAACAAATTTATATAAAAATTAAAATAGTTACTGATTAATAAGTAGTAAAGCATATGTTTAAAAAGAGATGTGGCCAGCACATTACCTTTCGTCAATTTTGTGTATTATGTGCAAATTCCATACATAAATTTTCTTGCAAAAGATTTTATATTTCCAATAAAATTATTTTATAAACAAACTATGTAAATTTCACTCGATACTGACATCTTCTTCTTTAGCTTCTCCCATTGGTTAGGGGTCGCTATTCTTGATCTTCTTCTTCCACTCATTTCTATTTTGCTTGTCGTTCTCATTCAGTTCCTTTTCTCTCAAGTCTTCTGCGATATAGTCCTTCTATCTTTTTGGTCTTCCTCTGTTTCTTCTACCTTCTACTACCAAGCTGTTTATTCTTCTTCCAATATATTATTCATCTCTCCTCATGACATATCCAAACCAATGCAATTATCTCTCTTGTATCTTTCTACAAACTTCTATCACTCGAGCCATTTCCCTTATCCTCTCATTTCTTATCCTATCTTTCCGTGAAAGAATACTGTTTTAGTGCCACTGGTCCAACGCCGGTGACGTCATGAACTCATCGTAAAATATTAAAAATCAAATCTTGCTTAATATAAGAAATTTTCACATCGGGTTTTAATTAATCGACATATCTTTATACAAAGTTTCATAAAAAGCAATAAAAAATGATTTATGGGCCCATTATACAACTATTTGAATATCATTATTATTTACTGATACATATCTTGAGTTCAGAAATAAAAATCTGTTGTGGCCAGCACAATACCTCTCGCTATTCTCATTTTATGTTTCATAGGGCGGGAGCAGTCATGTGACTTTGTTGGCGTTGGCCAGCAGATATGGGGACCCGTGTCAAAATGACATCTAGTAATAATGTACATAGGTGTCAAGTATCATAATTTTTCATTTAAAACATCATGATTTTTCAAATCCATGTGGATTATTTTCCTCGACAAGTATATTCCATACTATTGATGGCAAATAAACATCAGAATATTTTGAAATTTTGAATGAAAAATTATGACAATTGTGACATCTATGTAAATAACTACTAGCCGTCATTCTGACACGGATCCTCATAGCTGCGTGCCAAGGCCAACTAAGTCACATGACTGCTCGCGCCCTATAAGTAACGAACTTAACATTTCTTGTACACACAAATCATTGAAATTGTATCTCTTTTGGAATTTTGTCCTACTCTTCTAATATGTGCAAAATTCTTCAAATTCATTGACAGTATTAGCAGTATTTCTTAAGGATATATGTTTTTTATTTACTTAATACTTTATTTCCAGCGATATAGTACATAATATATATATATATATATATATATATATATATATATATATATATATACGAGGGTCATTCAAATATAAACGAGCCTTTTGCAACAAATTGCGCAGGTCCAAACATGTGAAAATCGCATGGTGAAAGCTCAGGACTGTAGGGAGGGTGGTCAAGTGTAGTCCAGTGCATTTCAACCAATTTTTGGATTGTTAGGACTGCAGTGTGGGGTCATGCAGGAGCAGGACGTCTCGGATGGGCTGACAGCGCCTTTTTGACCGATATGCAGCTCGTACCTGGTCAAGAAGGTCACAGTAGTAGGCAGCGTTTATTGTGCGACGATCGTGAAGAAAATTAACGAGTAAAACTCCTTGAGAATCCCAAAACACAGTTGACATCACCTTCCTGGCTGACAAGCGAGTTTTGGCGTCTTCGGCGAATCACATTTTCTACTTTTTCACGCCCTTCTTTGAACTCTGCACACCAGACTTGCACTCGTGGCCATGAAAGTGTATTCTCCCAGAACTGTGCACGCAGTTATTATTTCATAATTTGCATTCGGGCATTACCCATACAAATAGAAGACAACCTTGTGTAAAATACAATATAACAATAAAAAATATAAAAATGTACAAAAAATAAACAAAAAAAAATCCCTTAATTAAAACGTGTTAGTAAATATCCCTGAATTGGTTATTTCCGTATATAACCCACAATTGAATTATAGCATTATTTATTAATTGTGTATTAATGGCATTAGCAAAAAAAAAGACAGATTGAATAGAACATTTAATTAGTGAAACACAGTTGTATATTGTAGCAATTAACTTTATTTATTTCAATTAACAAATTTCTTCATTCGTTTAGGCAGAAGCTCCTATATAGAATACGTCAAACTTGCGAATGGGGATAGGGAAGGGTGTACCATGTACAGTCAATTTCCTTAGTCATTAGTTCTTCTAGATCGTAAAACGCTCTTTCTGTTAAATAAATAAATGGAGGTATAGGGATCGTGCTAAAAATCGCATATCGAGATTTTGGTAAATGACCACGTTTTAAGGTCCCTAGAATCCATTTTTAACATTTTCACGATGATATCTGTGTATGTATGTATGTATGTATGTATGTATGTATGTATGTATATGTGTGTGTGCGTATGTGGATCGTCTTTAAGCTCTAACTCACATACTATCATTCAGAAAGTTTTGAAACCATGTATTTTCTACCTTATTCTAATATGGAAAGAACTGATTAGATTTTGGTGGCAATCGGATAACCGGAAATGGCAGTTTACTTGAAGCTCAAGATAGTTTTCTTCAAAAAATACCTTTAAATGTAATTTTTTCTCAATTTCTTATTATAAAAATTAAAGATTATTCCATTTTCTACAAGTTTTCTGTAATATTTTTACTTCCTTGTACGTAAGTAAAGGAAGTATTGTAATCGCGAAAAATTTCGGTTTTCAGATTTCAGCGGAAATATCCGTTTTGATCATCCCTGAATCCATTTTGACTAATTTCGTCGTGACGTCTGTACGTACGTACGTACGTATCTCGCATAACTCAAAAACGGTAAGCCGTAGAAATTTTGTATTTAGGACACCTATAACATCTAGTTGTGCACCTCCTTTTCTGGTTATTACACAATTTCCAGAAGTGGTACTTTACATGAAGCCTATAATAGATTTTAATGAAAAACTGTTTTAAAATATAATCCAAAACTTTTCAAATTTGGTATACAAGACTTTTATGTCAATCGAAGTAACATAATAGATTTTGGTTAAAATAGGCTAACCGGAAGTGGTACATTACTTGAAGTTGTTAACAGCTTTTCTTGAATAATATGATTTTATTTTGTTTTTAAAAATAAATGCTTCAAATAAAAGTTTTAGAGAATTAATTTCTGCGTCTAGCACATCAAGTATTATTAAATTAGCCTTATGTATAAGCGAGATATGTAAATTTAAAAAGTATGTACTCTTTGGTTTTGTAATAAAGCTTGCTATGGATTAGGACAAAAAAAAAGTTCATGTCAAATTACGTTAAATACGTGCAATTTTATGATTCGTACAATAACATATATTATTGTGAAATTAGTCATATTCATTGTTGTAATCAAATATTTCTTTGTTGTAATCAACTCTCTTTAGAGAGAACCGGGTTAGATTAATGTTAATTTAAAAATGATAGTAGTAAATGAATTATTTTTTGTTCTATATCAAAATATTTCTCGGGCTTGGCTTAAGCCTGTCAATATTTTGTAATTTAATTATTAAAAAAATATGTATAGTTTAATAATCGTACAAGGAAGTCGTGTGGTGTACACATCAGATTTTTTCTATATATTGTATGGATAAATTTATAAAGTAATATAAAATTTATATACATAGGTAAATGGCGGGAGGTACTGTGTTGGTCACATCAGATTTTTAATTTGGTTTAAATAAAGTAAAATTTTGTGTTGTTAGAGATTTAGGAAGATTATTAAAGATCTTTGTGCCAAGTATATTGGGTGATCTCATGTTTGTGGTGTATTTGGTGTAAGGAATTCTAAAGTTATTTTTCTATCTTGTATTAAATTTGTGAGTGTCAATGTTTAAGGTCAGAGTAGTTTTATTGCTATATATGTATTTACAAATTTCAAATATGAAAAGAGATGTCAGAGTTAATATTTTATATTTTTAAATAAGTCTCTGCAGGAGCAAGTAGAGGGAATACCAAATATATTTCTAATTGCGCGTTTTTGTGCTATAAATACATGTTTTGCATATATAGATGCCATATCTCAAATGGGATTCAATTGATGCACATTAATAGGTGTGAGGGTCCAAGAAAGTTACAAAGATAGCGAATCTGATAACATGCTCTATTCACGGCTATAGTGACATTTTCGCAATGGGAACGCCACCACATTGTCTCGTCAATAGAGATACCTAGAAACTTGGTTTCTTTAGATTTTTCAAGACGGTTGTCATTTAGATTGATATTTAAATTGTCTTAATTTACACTATGGGAATTATGGAATTGTAAATATGTTGTTTTGTATCAATTTAAATAAAGATAATTTTCATTGAACCACTGTGATAATATTAACATACCTATTATTTAAATACATATTTAATTAATAATACAATTATATATATATATATATATATATATATATATATATATATATATATAAGATTTTATGTATAAATTTCTTAACTATTAATAAAATATAAATGTCAAAGATTTAGAATTAACAACTTTTATTATGAAAAGTCTTTTTGATATTTTACAAAAACAGTAGCTAGTCAATAACTATAAAAAAAACCAAAAACAAAATAAATATTCATAGTTATCTATATATATATATATATATATATATATATATATATATATATATATATATATATATAAAATATAAATAAATAAATAATAAAACTAGATCACTACATAATCCCCCTTCTAGAAAGAGAAAACTAACAATATCTAGAAAACGAAATGAGTGATACATAAAATCACCACATGAAAACTCAATTTAAATCTTCTTTCAGAAAAGCTGGTTTTAATCTATCAATTGACACTGTTTGTAACTTGTCATTTATCAAAATTTTGAAAAAAATTTCGTAACGTTTTATTACTTTAAAAGGACCATTAAAAGGCTGTTGCAAGTTGGAAACAATAGCGTCGTGTTTTACGAAAACATGAGAAGTACGAAAAAATTTTGATCTACAAAAAGTTTATTATTTTTAAATTTTTAAATAACTGGCTTGAAGTTATTGCTTGTTTTAATTGTTGGAGATAAAGTGGAATATTAATGTCAGATAATTGTCGAGAATGTTCAAAAAATTCACCTGGTAGTCGTAATTTGGTTCCATAAACTAATTCTGCAGCAAAACATTTTATGGGTTCTTTAATTGATGAACGGATTCCTAATAGAACCATAGGTAAGTAAGTAACCCATTCGGAAGGATTGTTATATCTGTCTGTTTAACTGTCTATGAAACCGTTCAATCATACCATTCGGTTGAGGATGGTATGCTGTCGTTTTTATATGATGAGTACGTAATAATAATAGCAAATTTTTGAACAACCTTGATTCAAACTGTCTTCCTCTATCCGTTGTTATAATTGAGGGAACTCCAAACCTTGCTATCCAATTATTCACTAATTCTTTCGCAATCGTTTCAAAAGTACAATCTTTAATTGGAATTACTTCAGGCCAACGAGTAAATCTGTCGATGCAAGTGAGAGCGTGTGAATATCCTTTAGACATACGTAAAGTGACTAAATCTATATGAACATTATGAAAACAAAATTGTGGATTAAGAAATGAACCAAATTCAGAGTTTGTATGTTTGACCACTTTCGACCGTTGACATTGTAAACAATTTCGTGTCCAATTTTGTAAATCTTTATTTATATTAAACCAAACAAATTTAGATGCAATTAAATTTGTTGTTGCTTTAATTCCTGGATGAGAGAAAGAATGAAAATGCGTAAAAAAAATTATAACGAAATTGTTCTGGAACATAAGGGCGGAAAGTATCTGTTGAAATGTCACCTACCAAAGTTAGGTTAGAATTTTTAAGTTTGACGTCTATAAATTTAAGATTACTTGTCTCATCGCTTCGTAACAACATTATCTTTGCCTGCCACATATCTTATATCTCCTGTAAATTGTAAAATAAACTCTATATGTCTGATTTCTCTAGGTGTGTAATTGTTGGAATTGGTTACAAAGGTCAGAGATTTGTGATCAGTTTTTATATGAAATTCTCTACAGCCAAATATATTGCCAATAACTCTCTACCGAAGGTACTATATCTTTTTGTGTTGAATTAAAAGCGGTAGAGAAAAAGCTAAAGATCGCCAACTTCCGGCTATAAATTGTTGTAAAACTGCACCTACACCTGAATCTGAGGCACAACCATAAGAGCTGGGCAGTACTTAAGTACATTTATACTTAATTACCAAAATAAGTACTAACCTGGTACTTAGTACTTGTACATAAGTATTATCAAAAAACTGCCCGAAGTACTTGATTTTCAAATACTGCATCTAAAATACTTGTACTTAGTACTCAAAAAGATACTTGAGTATCAATAAAAAGTATTTAAGTCCTTTTAGGGTACTTAAATACTTTTTAATAAATACTTAAGCACTTATCTTCAATGTAAACATTTTTTTCATTAAATAAATTATACCAAAATAAAATATCATGGCATATTACCCATTACTGGGTATGCCTATCTACTTTGTACACAGATTTCGGTAATTATGGAGACATATTTGTACCGTGCGGGTATTTATCATCTGCCGGACACTCATTGATGACGTGGAGAGTGCATCACAGGTGTCATTTTTGTGCCGTTTAAAAATCCAAACAAAACTACTATATTATTGCACAATCACAAGTAGTACTCGTATGTATATAATTTATGTCAATGATATAAAATAAAAAATCATTCACCAAAATTTCAATCAAATTTTGAACATGTTTTGAGGTAAAGTTATGGTTCTTTTTTTAAATTTGAGTTTTAGTTATGTTATATTGATAGATATAATACATACGTATTGGTAATTAATTATTCTTATATCAAAACATTAAATAATTAGATTATTGTACTTATACTTAAGACTTAAGTATCTTAATAATTGCAGTACTTAGTACTTAAATTTAAATATCTGAGCTCTGGTATTTGTACGTAGTACTTAAGTACTTAAATAGATATACTTGCCCAGCTCTGTCAATTATAATGTTTGTTGGTGCTCCATGTTGGGGAAAAGAAAGGTTAGTAATTTTTGCTAATTTCATTTTGATTAAATTAAATGCCTTGATAGCTTCTTGAGACCAAACAACTTCTATTAAACTTTTGTGTTTATTAGTTATAAGTTTGTTGATCGGTTGTAAAACTATTGCACAGTTGCTAATAAAGCGATGATAAAAGTTTATCATTCCTAAAAATTCTTGCAATTTTTTTTGATTGGAAGGTAATGGAAAATTAATAATAGCATCTATTTTACTTTTTAATGGCTTTATACCAGTGGAGGAAATATGGTGTCCTAAAAATTCTATTTCTTCAACACCAAATTGACATTTTTCTTTATTAATTAAGACACCATATTTTTGTAACCTGTCAAAAATTATTTTTAAGTGTTCTTTATGGTGTTCTTTAGTTTTACTAGCGATTAGTATATCGTCTATATGTAAAGCAAAAATCTAATCCTCTAGTTATTTCGTCCATGAGTCTTTGGAACGTCTGAGAACTGTTTCTCAATCCGAATGGCATGACTAAATATTCAAACAAACCGAATGGTGTAATAATTGCGGTTTTGCAAATGGATTCTTCATCCATTGGAATTTGGTTGTAAGCTTTGACTAAATCTAATTTTGAGTAAATAATTGTTCGATGTAAATTAGTTGTAAAATCTTGAATGTGCGGAAATAGATAACGATCCGGAACTGTTATAGCATTAAGTGCATGTGTAATGGGGATGCCCAAATGCTGGAAGATGGTCGAATTATACCTGCATGTAACATTTTATCGAACTCCTGCTTAGCAGCAGCTAATTTATCAGGAGCCAAACGACGTGGTTTTGCAAAAACAGGTGAATCCTTTGTAACTATGAAATGTTTAGTATTATGAATTGTTTGACGTTTAGAATTGAATGATTTTGTGACATTTGGAAAATTTGACAGAAGTTTTTCAAATTCATTGATATGAGAATTATTTTGATTATTATTTACAGAATTTAAAACATTCTTCTTATAATTAGGTGTAATGAAATAATTAAATTTCGATGTGTGTAAAATGCGTTTTGATGGTAAATCTACAAGTAATTTAAAATATGTAAGAAAATCAGCTCCAATAATGGAATGTTTCACATTAGCTATTATAAATTTCCAAGCGATTGTAGTTTCTAAACCAAAATCTAAGTTTAATAACTTTGTACCATATGTGTCAACTGATGAATTATTAGCAGCTTGTAATTTTAAATTTTGTTTTTGACGTTTTTCATGTGAAAATTTTTTTATAACACTCACCTCAGCTCCAGTTTCGACGAGAAAACGTTGGCCAGAAATTTTGTCCATCAGATAAAACAAATGGGTAGAAGGAGAATTAACATCATGACTAGAAATTGAAGGTAAATTTAATTTTCGTATAATATTAGTATTACGTTGCGTATTTGGTATAACCTCTGTTATGTTTTTAGTTGTTTCCATTTGACAAGGTGAAATGCATTTGTGAGCTCTATCTCCAAATTTGAAATGGTAGCAACAAAGTGAACTTGATACAGGAACTTGCGAGGTTTTCTTTCTACTTGATAGTAACAGCTTTTTAATTTCGGCTACTTCTTCTTTTAAACTCTGAAGTTCTTGTGTACCTGAGTCCACTGAAGAAATTGAAGGCTGAGTCACGTTCAAAATTCTGTCTGCTATATCTGCCTTTTCGTCCAATGAAGCGTTGATATTTAAAGCAAGTATAATTTGGACATTAGTAGGAAGTTTTTGAATAAATATTTCTTCTAAAAATGCGTCATCCATAGATTTGGTACCAATTAATTGACGGAGTTTACGTAGAAGTTGAGAAGGTTTAGAATCACCCAATTCAGAAATAGTGAACAGTTGTTGTAATATCTCCTTTCCTGAAGAAGTTCGGTGTATTAAGGCTTTCTTTAATTTGGTATATGAGATTAAGTCCCGTACTTCTGCAGCATATTGTGGATTTAAAACGGCCACAATTTTATTAAATTTGGAAGATTCAGAAGTAATTCGCTGTTGAGCAAAAACTGCTTCCACTTATGCAAACCACAACTCTGCATCATTTGGCCAAAATTGAGGCACCTTGAAGTCTCCATGTAGAGAAGATACTTCAAGAAATTGCACAGGCAACAAGGGAACATTCACATTTTCCGCCTGCATCATTCAACACCGCGGCGGACGTGGGGTCATCAATGTAAGATTTTATGTATAAATTTCTTAACTATTAATAAAATGTAAATGTAAAAGATTTAGATTTAACAATTTTTATTTTGAAAAGTCTTTTTGATATTTTACAAAAACAGTAACTAGTCAATAACTCACATTTTCCGCCTGCATCATTCAACACCGCGGCGGACGTGGGGTCATCAATGTAAGATTTTATGTATAAATTTCTTAACTATTAATAAAATGTAAATGTAAAAGATTTAGATTTAACAATTTCTATTTTGAAAAGTCTTTTTGATATTTTACAAAAACAGTAACTAGTCAATAACTCAAAAAACCAAAAACAAAACAAATATTCATAGTTATCTATATATTTTATATATATATATATATATATATATATATATATATATATATATATATATATTAAATGTACTCGTACCACCCAGAAAAATCTGATTTTGACGCTGACATTTTGCATTTATCTGTCAATTATAAACATTTAAATATCTCAAATGTTTTTTAGGCAACGAGATTATTTATTTACAACAAATTATTCTACTATATCTCCAAACCTATACGAGATATAATAAAAAAAATTATATATGTCAGATTGAGAATTTAATTTTCTTTAATATTTCCAAGAAAAAATTTCAAATAATAGTATGTAGAAGATTTTTTCAGGAATCTGCTACTTCCGGTTGTCCAATTGGTACCAAAACCTTTTCAGATCTTCCCATGAATGTCCGATTGGGAAATACGTAGTTAAACAAATATTAAGTCTTATAGTTTTTGAGTAATCGTCCTTCCAACATCCCACACACATACACACATCAGTCACATCACATACACACACACACACACACACACACACACACACACACACACACACACACACACAGATATCGTAAAAATGTTAAAATCGGGACCTTAAAACGTACTTATTCATTGAAATCTGGATATGTGATTTTTAGCATAAATCCAATACCTCTCTTAGCGAGAGGTAAAAATACCATGAATCATTATTATGAGTTATTTATTTATTGAAAAAAGAACAAAGTAAAACAGTAGATCATTCGATAACAGTATATAGCTTAAAAGAAAATGGAAACTTAATGTTTGTAGCTGATGCTGCTGCTGCTGTAACTGCTGGCATCTCCATAACCGGAGAGTCCATGGCCACCGCCGTAGCCGCCTCCATAACCACCTCCATAGCCACCTCCGAGTCCACCTCCAAGACCACCTCCAAGACCGCCTCCAAGGCCGCCTCCAATACCTCCAGCACCAGCGCCACCGCCGCCTACGAAGACAGGTTGAGCGACGGGTACGACGACGGTTTGTGGCACTCTAACAGGCACGGCCTGAGTGATGGTGACAGGGTAGGGCTGCGGCACGGGCACAGCGTAGGGTTGTGCTTGTGGTACTGGGATTTCTTGGGGCACTGGCACAGGCACGGGCCTAGTCACAGTGACGGGGTAGGGCCTGGGGACAGTGACGGTGTAGGGCTGCGGCACGGATACGGGCACTGCGCGTGGCACGGACACAGGCACGGGCACGGACACAGGCACAGCCACAGGTCGAGTGACAGTCACTTGGTACGGCTGGGGCACTGGTACTGCCACCGTCTCGGTGATAGTGTTCACGCTAATACCACCTCCACCACCACCACCGCCATTACCAAGACCGCCTCCTAGACCTCCACCTAAACCTCCTCCGAATCCGCCGCCGAAACCTCCGCCGAGGCCACCATGGCCGCCTCCGTAACCACCACCGTATCCGCCTCCGTAACCACCCCCTAATCCGTAATCAGCAGAGCTGATTACTCCGCAACGACCTAAGGTCGCTACGGCTAATAGCACAGCTACATTCTGAAAATAAAAAGCAAATAAATACCAAATATCATACATACATTATTTTCTTTCCAACAATTTGCATGTTATTTCTCTATTAGTATATACTTACAAATGAATTCATGGTGAGTGAAGAAGGCTAGGTAATGATCGAATGATAATCAGTAGCACAAATTCTCACTATATATACCAACTGCTACACACTTTTACTTCAGACACACATATATGCTTGGTTAATCATTCGAGCAAAATTTATGTATAATGTATAATTTATGATACCAAATATTTCACGACTTCAAATTTCGATTAGGTACGATGAATTTCTTTAGTTACTACGCCAGTTTAAAAATATAACATAAAAACATATGTAGCTCACAAAAAAATAAGTACAATCCCGTGAGTATTAGCAAATTTGAAATATTTGTGTAGAAAAACAAGTGAATAATGATTTTTTTTTAAATTTGTAATTCAAATATACCACTACATGTTACTAATTTTATAATCAGTTTAAAACGAAGTAGGTTATTATTGAAACAAATGTAACTGTCAGTGACATTATTTCTAGTTGCAACATTGTCATAAATTTGCTGTAAGTTTTGTCTAATAATCTCGAGATTTCTTCTAATAATAGCACCTCGCTTAAGTAAATCTGACTTTTAATTAGTTGCAATGAATATCTGTAATAACCGCGCCAGTTTAAAATAAAAATAATATAAGATAGCGCGCACCCGACACGCCCGAATGTGACCACCGCCACTGGTAGAATGTTTTCGAGCGATAATGTAATCCCCAGCGAAGTAAACACAAGTACGAGATATAGAAACGGCAGGACAGAAAACCGCTCTGCAATCTCGTCTGCGGCAAGCATTAAACGATGCTGGTGAAAATTCCGACGATTACTTATTCGAAATTCAGTGTGACATTGGTAAACTTAAAACAGAAACTTCTAGAACATTAAAATAGGAAATGACAGAGAGTTTAAAACAAGATATGGCAGAAAATTCTAGAAGTTTAGAATAAAAATTAGAGGAAAGTTTTAGAAAGCAGAAGAAAATTCTAAAACATTAGAACAAAAATTACAAGAAAATTCTAGGATATTAAAAGAAGAATTAACAGAAAATTCCAGAACCCTAAAAGAAGAATTAATGGAACATTCTAGAACATTGAAAGAAGAATTAATAGGAAATTCCAGAATCCTAAAAGAAGAATTAATGGAACATTCTAGAACACTAAAACAAAATTTGGAAGAAAATTCTAGAAGTTTACAAGAAAAATTAGAAGAAAATTCTAAACCTGAAGAACTTAAAAGATGAGTGTGATAAGAAGATCGAAGAAATATGAGAAAAAATTACTAAAAGTGCATAGTCTTCAATATCAAAAATTCCGATGTAGCAAAAGCAGGTCTACTAGTAGAAATGACAGTAGTATAACCTGATACTAGCACAAAAATGCACATTTGATGGAAAATCTTCGTGGCGGAACTAGTTAGAACAATTTGAAGCTGCTGCGAAAGCACATAACTGGACGTCCACGGGGAAGGCCACAGCGTTGATTGTCTCGTTGCGTTGAGAAGCTATTGACATCCTATAAACGCTGAAGGAAGAAGAACAGGAAGACTAGAACCAACTACTCAAGCGGTTGGATATCAGAGTTCAAAAGAAAGCTTTCAAGAGTTTGAAGCCGACGTAGCTCGTTTGGCTTGTCTCGCACATCCTACAGCTCGTGACAGCGTTTTGGAGTGCCTTGCCACTCAATTATTCATCTACAGGATTCGAGACAGGGAAACTCAGCAAGCACTGCGATTGGCTCACCCAAAAATTTTGGTTGACGCATGCATTAGAGCATGAAGCTGCCGAATAAGCTTCACGTAACCAATCAAGAGTGCGAAACATAGATGCTGAGAGAAATGAAAATATTGAAGATCTAGATGAGAGTGTGCGACGAACTGCAAGTGAAGTGTTTACCGGAAGAAAGAAACTCCGTTGTTGGAATTGCGGTGAACTGGGCCATCCCCAGAGACTTTGCAGAAAAATGTAACATAAGACGGAAACGACAAAGGAAAACTAAGTCGGCTTGATGCGCAGGGTAATTGTCGACCCGTAATCTAGTAGCTCCACAATCCATCAGATATGTCGCATTCCTTCATCATCAAGCCAACAACATCTACATGGATGGCGCTATTAACGGAAGACCATTGAAAATATTACTGGATACGGGTGCGACAAAGACTATAATTAGACCCGACTTGGCAAAGAACACTGCCAAGGCACACCTTTACGAGAAGTAGCTGTCACCATCACTATTGGAAAAACCTCCTTTAAACATCGTGCGCTGGTAGCTGAAGTTAAAAATGAATTAATACTCGGTATGGACGTAATGACAAAGCACGGTTTTAAGCTTGACCTGAAGAAAGGAGTGATGATGGTCAATGACGAAAAACTCGTATTAAACCCACGGGACGACATGGCTGTGTACTAATGGCCGAAGACATTACACTCCCAGAACAAAGTGAAACTATCGTGGAAGCACATTTAGATGGTAGTTTCTGTGGGGAAAGTATAGTTATGCCTGAGCCCAAGAATGATGATGCCAAAACTGGCACTGGAGTTGTTGTCGGAAAATCACTGGTCAAAGTCAGCCAGGTAATTCCAGTTCGGATAATGAACATAAATTATTATCCGGTAGTTCTTAAAATAGGAACAATTGTAGGAGAATGCTTGGCAGTATCCTCGATTATTCGAAATATAATTTTGCCAAGGAAAACACATCTCAAGAAGTTTCGGACACTTTTATCAACCAGATATCAAGGAAGGTATTGTCTTTGGTCAAAAAATTCGGTGTTGCAAGAATTGACCGCCGACCAGAGAATCAAGGCAAAGAATTTAATTGGGAATTTTCAAAGATGTGTTTCAATTCGACAAGAAAACCAATGGGAGAACTAATATAGTTCACCAAAATAGACACTGGAGACGCAAGACCCGTCCGCCAACCAGCAAGAAGACTGCCATTGGCGAAGCGCGAGGAAGCTGAAAGAATTATTGAGGACGTGAAGATGGAAAGTATAATCGATCCTTCAAGCAGTCCATGGGCTTCACAAGTGGTGTTAGTGAAGAAATAGGATAGTTTACACGGTTTTGCGTCGATTATCGTCAACTCAACAAAGTAACGAAGAAGAACGACTAATGGAAATCGTATTGGCTGGGCTATCTTGGAAAACCTATTTGGTTTATCTCGACGATATTATTGTAGTAGGAAAGACGTTCGAGCAATACATAAACAATTTGGAAGAGGTTTTTCAAAAATTGAGACAGGCTAACTTGAAGGTCAGTCCAAAGAAATGCCATCTGTTCCAAAAAAAGTTCATTACCTTGGACACGTGGATTCTAGTAAGGGTATTGCAGTTGACACGGAGAAGCAAAGGCTGTGAGAGACTGGCCATTACCTAAAGACATGCACGAACTTAGAAGTTTCCTTAGTTTGTGTACTTACTATAGACGATTTGTACTTGGATTCGCCAACATAGCCACTGACAAGACTTACCGAAGAATGAAGAAGATTTAGATGGGAAATGGACTGTAAAGTTGCGTTAAAAAAAATGAAACATTCCTTGACAAGCGCACCTGTTCTAAGTTATCTTTCACCTGAAGGAGAGTTCATACTAGACACAAATGCCAGCAATGATGGAAATGGTGGCGTTCTTTCCCAGAAACAAGATGGACATGAGAAGGTTATTGCCTACTTTAGTAAGACCTTATCAAAACCGGAGAGGAATTATTGTGTCACCAGAACAGTCGTAAAATCAGTGGAGCATTTCTACAAATATTTGTACGAGAGAAGATTTTTGATAATGAAAATGGCTGCTACAATTCAAGAATCCATGAGGTCAGGTGGCCAAGTGGATAGAGAGACCATAGGAATAAGATTTTAAAATCGAGCACAGGACATGTACCACCCATCGTAATGACGACGCATTGTTTAGAAGGCTATGCCAAGATAAATGCAAGCATTGTAGTCGAGTGGAAGAGAAGCATTCCACCATCGCCAGGATAACAGTAGTCGACGATAATTGGCAACCCGATGGACTATGCAGAGACCAGGAACATGACCCGACTTTGAAAATTATACTGGACTGGAAAACAGAAGAGAGAAAAACCAATATGGGTACACGTTGCACCACACTCATAGAGTGTAAAATCGTACTGGGCGCAATGAAACTCAATAGTGATTGAGGATAGCCCATTAAAGCGTACGGTAGAAAATTCTGATGGAACTGGGAAGAAAACTTAGTTGATTATTCCTAAGAGTAGTGTACCAGACGTAATGAAAGAGATCCATGGCGGATCTGGAGGAGGTCATTTTGGAGTCAACAAAATTTTGGAAAGATTGCGCCAGCGATTTTATTGGGTTAACTGCAAAGAAGATGTTAAAGACTGGTTCAAGAAATGTGTGGTTTGCGCTGAAAGCTACGGTCCGCATAGACGACGAAGAACTCTAATGTGTCAATATAACGTTGGCAGTCCATTTGAGCGCATTGCGATTGACGTGGTCGGACCATTTCCAGAAAGCGAAGACTGAAATAAATATATTGTGGTTGTCATGAACTACTTCCCCAAATGGGTTGAAGCTTATCCATTACCCAACCAGGAAGCCACCACGGTCGCTGAAACTTTAGTGAAAGTATGCTGATTTGGTGTACCACGTGAACTCCGACCAAGGTACAAATTTTGAGTTTGCCGTTTTGCAAAATATCTGTAAGATATTAGGAAAAAATAAAACGAGAACGACTACATTACATTCGCAGTCCGATGGCATGGTTGAACGAATGAACAGAAGGATCAATCGATATTTTTCTAAGGTAGTCTCCAACCACGAAAGAGACTGGGCCCAACATCTTCATCTTCAGTCAATGAGTTGTGAACATAAATAAATGTAGGTATATAAATAAATATAGTGAAATAAATATTGTTTAAATAAATAATCTTAGTGTTTAAGTATTTAATAATAATCTTAGTCTTAAATTAGCGTTTATAATTATTTAATCATAGTGTTAATTACTTTTATTATCTGTATCTTAATTATTAATCATTTAATAAACTTTTATTTTAATTAATAATACTTTGATTTTTACGCTTCACCCAAATAAATAAACGTTACAAAAATAACATAAGAATATACAAGACCCGCAAACAATCAACTTCAGATGAGTTGATGATCAAATTTTTTCTTCATTCTGTCGTGCCACTTTGAGAGGAGATCTTATATGTATTGAAATATATACAGGTGTTTCCTGTAAAACAGCTAATACTTTTTTGGGTGAACTAATGACTTTAAACAAAAAATAATCAAGACTAAGGGGCTAATTTATCAATAATAACAAATTGAAAATTGAACCAGTGGTTCTCAAACGGTAGAACAAAACTTTTTTTTTAATATACACTATATAATTTTATATTGCATTAGGTAGAGATTTTTTTCTGATTTCAACAATATAAATATTGTATAGGATTGTATAACAAGTATTTCGAGAAAAATGGTATTAAAAATCAGAAACAATTGTAACGTAACCCCCGCGGCCGCCGCCGCCGCGCTACCAGGCGCCGCGGTGTCTGCGCGCAACGCGCTTGTTAGGACTGGTCGCAGTAATCTATTGTGTGATGTTGTTTACCTCTAGAAGTTCTCTAGTAGGTCCTAGTTGGTTCTAGGAATAATCTAGCCAGGTATATATAACCCACCGCCAAAGCCAGCGAACACATTCTGTAATGTAGTAGCAACGAGTAAAGAAGTCTGATATAAATAAGTGTCGTGAATAGTTGGTGATATAAACAACAGTCGACAAGTGAACATAAATAAATGTAATTAGTGATATAAAGAGTAGTGTTAATTGTTTAAATAAATAATCTTAGTGTTTAATTGTCTTATAATATTCTTAGTCTGTAAATTAGTGTTAATATTTGTTTATCATAGTGTTAGTTATTTTTATTATCTTTTAATATTTAGTCGTAATTATTCATCGTTTAATAAACATATTCTTTTAGTTAATAATATTTGTCTATGTTTTACACTTCACCCATATAAATAAAAACGTTACACAATGTAATAAAACATGTCTTTTCTACTAATGTAACCTAGGTAACAGTCAGTGTTGCCAGATGCTCTTGAGTATTTCTCCCTAGATGGCAGCCCGATGGACTGCACAAGGACCAAGAAAATGACCCGACTTTGAAAATTTTATTGGAATGGAAAGCAGAAGAATGCAAACCAATATGGAAAGACGTTGCACCACACTCACAGAGTGTAAAAGCGTACTGGGCGCAATGGGACTCCATGGTGATTGAGGATGGCCTGTTGAAGCGTGTGGTAGAGAATGCTGATGGAACTCTGAAGAAAACTCAGTTGATCATTCCTAAGAGTAGAATACCAGACGTTTTGAAAGAGATCCATGACGGATCTGGAGGCTACTTTGGAGTCACCAAAACTCTAAAAAGATTGCGCCAGCGGTTTTACTGGGTTAACTTCACTGAAGATGCTAAAGATGACTGGTGCAAGAAATATGTGGTTTGCGCTGGAAGAAACGGCCCTCATAGGCGACGAAAAGCTCCAATGCGTCAATACTACGTTGGCAGTCCATTTGAGCGCATTGCGATTGATGTGGCCGGACCATTCCCAGAAAGTGACGACGGAAATAAATATATCGTGGTTGTCATGGACTACTTCACCAAGTGGGTTGAAGCCTATCCATTACCCGACCAAGAAGCCACCACGGTCGCTGAAACTTTAGTTAAAGAATGTATATGCCAATTCGGGGTTCCACGTAAACTTCACTCCGACCAAGGAAGAAATTTTGAGTCTGCCGTCCAAAATATCTGCAAGATATTAGGAATTAATAAAACCAGAACAACTGCATTACATCCGCAGTCCGATGGCATGGTTGAACGAATTAACACAACAATCAACCGATATTTGTCGAAGGTTGTTACCAAAGAGACTGGGACCGACATCTTCATCTGTTCCTGATGGCTTATCGTTCATCAGTGCATGAAACAACAGGGCAAACTCCTGCGAACATCTTATTCGGACGTGAGTTGCGTTTACCATGCGACATGGTGTTCGGCAGCAAACCTGTGGAAGACCTGGCCGGAGAAGACTACGTTACGGGCCTACGGAGAAGAATGGATGACATTCATGAACAAGTCCGTACGAACATTCAAACTGCCAGCGACCGAATGAAGGACCGCTATGACAACAAAGCCGAAAAAGGTGGATATCAACCTGGGGATTTAGTGTGGCTTTACAACCCACAAAGGCGCCGTGGGTTATCACCAAAGCTGCAAAAGAATTGGGGGGGGCTATGAGGTAGTCAAAAGAATAACTGACGTGATATATAGAATTAAGAAACGACCTACCGGGAAGCCGAGAGTAGTATACTTTAATCGGCTAGCCCCTTTTGCCGGAGACAAGCACGAAGACCATAATGGAGCAATAGTTCGTCGGATCATAGCTCAAGAACCGACTTTTGAATATTTCATGGAGAACTATTCCTTTGGCCGCAAGGCGCGGTACGGCGTGACAAAAGAAGAACACCGAGATCTATTCACCGTGTCTTCAGATTATTCCCTCGGCCACTACGTATCAGAAGACTTAAAGATGTCCCGCGGCATAACTTCAGTCTTTAAGGCGAAATATGGACGACTACAAGAACTGGCCAACCAACGTCAATCTGTTGGGAAAACGTTACGACTGAGAGATAGTAATGCAGACCATCAGCGGTACATCTACTACCTTGTTACAAAACCACGCTCGTACCAGAAGCCGTCGTATCACAGCCTATGGAACTCGCTGTGCGATTTGAGGGATCATCTACTAGAGAATGATATTTTAAAGCTAGCGGTACCGAAGTTAGGTTGTGGTCTAGACGGTTTGGATTGGAGGATTGTAAGGAACATGTTAGAGATCCTCTTACGTTTCACCGGCGTTGAAATTCTCGTCTGCAGCTTTAACCCTAACGGACAGAAAAAAGAAGTCGAACGGCCCATCGACTGTCACTTCTTTAAGAATTCGAAATGCACCAAGGGTAGTATATGCAGATTTCGTCATCACGAACTGTTCCGGGACGAAACAGTCTTAAGGAGGGGGCAGTGTAACGTCGCCGCCACCGCCGCTCCGCAGCCCTCACCACCGCCGCTCCGTAGCCCTCGCCGTCGCCGCGCCATTGCAGGCGCCCCCGTGTCGCTCCCGAATGTCCGCGCGTAGCAGACCTGTTCGAACTTGTTAAGTATTGCGATGATGTGATGTATTGTGCCTTATGTTTTTGGCTTGCGGACGTTCTAGTAGTTTCTAGAACAAAAGTCGCCGGGTATATAACCCGTCGCCAAACCCAGCGAACACAGTCTGTGATATAGAAGTAACGAGTAAAGAAGTCTGATATAAATAAGCGTCGTGTTGGTGATATGAAAAAACAGTCGACAAGAAGGGAACATAAATAAATGTAATTAATGACATAAATAGTAGTGTTAATTGTTTGAATAAATAATATTAGTGTTTAAGTGTCTTATAATAATCTTAGTCTATAAATTAGTGTTAATATTTGTTTATCATAGTGTTAGTTAAATTTATTATCTTTTAATTATCTTTTTAATATTTATTACATACATACATACATAAAATCACGCGTGTCCCACTTAGTGGGTTCGCACAAACCCGATAACAATAAGAACAACATCAATCATACAACAAATCCTTATTCTTAACATATTAAAGTGACCGATTTACGGTAGCGAAATACCGCATCCGGATCACAATAATAGTTAGGAAACAATCATCCTTCGCCACACATTCCTATCTAAGCAGACTTCTTTCGCCTCGGCCACACTCATAATCGAATTCATACATGCTCTTCTTCTCTTCACACTTGGAAACTCTCTCTCTTTAAGCACCCTACCAATCACATCCATCCACTTACACACTGGTCGGCCACGCAATCGAAAACCCTCAACTTCACCAAGATATATACGCTTAACAAGCCGTTCACTCGCCATTCTCTCCACATGCCCAAACCATCTCAACTGACTCACACCAACTCTCTTAATCACATTGTTGCTTACCATACATTCTTCATACACCAAATTATTCCTCACGCGATCCCGTCTGACATACCCACATACACCACGTAAATACCTCATTTCCACGGCAGTCACTCTCTTTTTATGCTTCCCTGTCCATGCCCAGCATTCACTTCCATACATCAAAGCAGGCACTAGCACTCCATTATATACACTCAACCGAGCATCCCTTGATACGTTAATATTTCGTGCAAACGTACCCAGAGCACCCATTACCTTACATCCCGCACTCACTCTCCTTTCTATCTCTCGATCAATTCGACCATCTCTCGACATCATGCTACCCAAATATACAAACTCATTTACCTGCTCCAGTTTCACTCCATCCACCAACACATTGCACTCAGTCACCAATTTACTTCTTTCAAATACTAACACTTTGGATTTATCAACATTCAACATCAGATTCATACTTCTTCCAACTTCATGTATTCTCTCTATCATTCTCCTGAGTTGCTCTTCATTTTCTCCTAAAACAACTACATCATCAGCATACGCTAACGCAGGCACTACACTTTCACCAATATGTACACCGTCCATTTCATTCAAAGCTCTCCGCAATAACACATCCATATACAAGTTGAACAACCACGGAGACATACCACAGCCCTGTTTCACACCAACATTTATACGAAACCAATCACTCAACCTACCATCTATTCTCACAGCAGCCTCACTACCCTCATACAACGCTCGAATCGCTCCCAACCAGTTTCCATTCACACCGTACTCTCTGAGTACATCCCACAAAGTATCTCGAAGAACGCTATCATACGCCTTCTTTAAATCGAGAAAGCCACAGAACACCTTCTTGTTCTTGTCAAGTGACTTCTCAACAATCATACGAAGAGCAAACAATTGATCGACACATCCCCTCTCAGGCAAAAAACCACCCTGTACGTCACTAATTTTTGTAATAGTTAAGGTTCGCACCTTATGAATTAAAACCTTATCAAAAAGTTTCCCTACTACACTCAACAAACTTATCGCGCAAAAATTCGTACATTCACTCGAACTGCCTTTGCCTTTGAATAATGGGCAAATAACAGCTTTTTTCCAATCTTCAGGAACCACACTACGTTTCAAACAAAATCTAAATAAATAAATTAACCATTCAAAAACTTTCTCTCCTCCATACTTTAACATCTCATTTGTAATCCCATCCAAACCCGCAGCCTTACCATTCCTTACACACGCCAATGCATCACATACATCACTTTCATCTATATCATAATCATCTTCATTATCATTTTCACTGCCAGTTTTGTTACCATCATCCCTCTCAATCTCACCTCCATACAAACCTTTAAAATACTCGCACCATCTATTCCTCACATCTGATTCATTCCACAATAACTCTCCATTCGTACTTCTCACAGCTTTCACAACTCGACCACTTCCACCCCGCAGTCTCTTCACACTCAACCAAAACAGTCGTTTATTCGTAGTAAAATCATTTGTCAACCTTTCACTCAACATGTCATCAAATCGCTTTTTACTTTCTCTCACCACTTGCTTCACCCATTTATTCTTCCTTTTATACTCTAACAAACATTCTTCACGCAAACGCCCAGGCGAATCCTTAACATTTAAAAACTTCAAATATGCCCTCTTTTTCTCAGCAATCGCTTCTTTCACCTGATCATTCCACCATGCATTTCTCGGACAAGAGCCTAATCTGCTTTCACCACAAACTTCTTTTGCACATTTGAGGAGGGAATCCTTAAATTTCATCCAAACTTCATTTATATTACAATCAAAATTAGACTCGCATTCGGGCAAGGATTCATTCAACCTTTCAACATATTGCATTCTTACATCTTCATTCAAAAGAGCATAGGATTTTATACGAAACATTTTCCCGGAACTTTTCACCTTCATTCTCCAAAATTTATTCAATCGCATTCGCGATACAACCAAATAATGATCATGCGTACCCAATTCTGCGCCTCGTTTCACACGCGTATCTACTACCATACACCTCAATCGCTCATCATATATAACGAAGTCAATCACACTACGTTTATTCTGAACCACATTCTCCCAGGTGTATATGTGAGCTAACTTATGTTTAAAAATGGAATTCGAAATGAAGAGGTTCCTCTCCAAGCAAAATGAAACAATTCTCTCACCATTGCCATTCACTCGACAATCACCAAAACGTCCCAATACATTCTCAGATATACTTCGTTTAACACCCACCCATCCATTTAAATCACCACACACTATCACTCTCTCACCCGGATCACACGAATCAATTACGCTGTTCACCGTATTCCAAAACTGATCTTTTTCAAGGTCACTTTCAGACTCTGATGGACCATAAGCTGACACAATGAAGATTCTTATATAGCCTACCTTGAATCTCATCCAAGAAACTCGCGAAGAAATACAGCCATAACTTCGTATAAACGGTTTCATTCTTTCGCTTACTAGTATACCTACACCATGCTTTGCATGATCATTCTCTCGAACTCCCGACCATAAACAAAATATGCCATCAACTTCTTCTTCACTACGTCCTTTCCTCATTGTCTCACTTACACACAAAATATCTACACTATACACTCGCATTGCATTCATCAACTCATTCTCTTTCCCATTCATACCTCTAACATTCCACGTCCCCAACTTACACTCATCATACATTCTCCATTTATTCTTCATTTATATAAAATAGAAATGTTAGAAAAGAAAGATAGAAAAACGGGTTTTTTTGGTAATAGAAGAAGTCAAAGCAGCTTACCAGGCTCGTCCTTGACTTTAAAGAAAAAATAGAAAGAAAGAGCTTACGTTAGCCTTTAAGGTCCATAGAATCCGATTTTAACATTTTTACAATGATGTCTGTGTGTGTGTGTGTGTGTGGATGTGTGTGTGTGTGTGTGTGTGTGTGAGGTTGTTGGAGACACGATTTATCGTTCAATAAACGTATTCTTTTAATTAACAATAATTGTCGGAGTTTTACACTTCTCCCATAAATAAAACGTTACAATACCTACCTACACATATTCATTATACGAGTATCTCAGTTATTTTTTTTATGAATACCAAAAGAAAGTATAATGCATTGTTATATAAATATTTTGATTACTGTAATCAATTATTGTCAATTATTTTCTCTATTTATTATAATGTTATTATTATTTCTAAATGATTGTAATATGAAATGGAAAATACATTTTTAATAGTTCAACAATTTTTGTGTATATAAAATATTGTATAATTTGCAAGTTACAAGACTCATTTTTATAATTTTTACGTCTCGCTAAGAGAGGTATTGGATTCATGCTAAAAATCGCATATCCAGATTTTATTGAATAAGCACGATTTAAGGTCCATAGAATCCGATTTTAACATTTTTACAATGATGTCTGTGTGTGTGTGTGTGTGTGTGGATGTGTGTGTGTGTGTGTGTGAGGTTGTTGGAGACACGATTTCTCAAATTCTATAAGACTAAAGACCTGTTTGACTACGGATTCCTCAATCTAACAGTAATGAGAAGAGTTGAATAGGTTCTGGTAACAATTGAACCGGAAGTGGTAGTTTCTAAAGAAAAAAATTCTAAATATTATTTTTCGAAAATTTGTTACTACAAATATTAAAGATAATTAAATTCTCAATCTGACACACTTAATTTTTTTATTATATCTCGTATAGGTTTGGAGATATAGTATATAATATTATAGAATAATCTGTTGTAATAAATCTCGTTGCCCGAAAAACATTTGCGATATTTAAATTTTTGTAATTGACATGTAAATGTAAAATGTCAGTGTCAGATTTTTCTGGGAGGTAAGAGTACATTTAATATATATTATTGTATTATTAATTAATTATATATTTAAATTACAGATATGTTAATATTACATATATCCTTAAGAAATACCGCTAATACCGTCAATGAATTTGAAGAATTTTGAACATAATAGAATAGTAGGATAAAATTTCTTATAGAACGAAAGAAGAGAAACAATTTCAATTATTTGTGTGTACTTATAGGGCGCGAGCAGACCTGTGACTTTGTTAGCCTTGGCAAGCAGATGAGGATCCGTGTCAGAATGACGGCTAGTAGTTTTTACATAGATGTCACAATTGTCATATGTCATAATTTTTCATTCAAAATTTCAAAATGTTCTGATGTTTATTTGTCATTCATTAGTATGGAATACACTTGTCGAGGAAAATAATCCACATGGATTTGGAAAATCATAATGTTTCGAATTAAAACTTATGATACTTGACACCTATCTATATTACTAGCTCTTATTCTGACACGGCCCCCCACATCTGCTTGCCAAGACCAACAAAGTCACATAACTGCTCGCGCCCTATGCTACATAAAATGAAAATGGCGAGAGGTATTGTGCTGGCCACAACAAATTTTTTATTTAGTAGATACGTATATAAGGTACAAATATTTAACAAAATATACTTTTTACAATAATAGTTATTTATAATATGTGTTAAAAGTGATATTTTATTATGTGAGAAGGAACTTTCGAACAAAATGATATCACTTTTAACATGAATATCATATACCATTTTTTCATTTAAATTTGTATTTTTAATAATTTTTTGACATATGCCAAAAATATTGATTTGTTGTTCCATTCGTCATTACCAAGGTAAGTTGCTTTTAACACTACTGTTAAAATGATATTTTTAACCCTAAAAACAAACATTAAAAAAGCCTACTTTTAATAGATTTGTAGAAAAAATACTTTTTTTTCACAAAACATTTTAAAATATATCTAAAAATAACAAAACATTAAACAAATAACATTTTTCTCTAAAGTACGTATAAGATATTAGTCAACAGGACAGTACCTACGAACGACAGTTTTGCTCTAGGTAGATTAGACACAATGTAAAGTATTAAATCTTGTGTGGTGGAAATGCTATTTATGGTAAAATGGATAACTTTTTCAACGGCCTGTACTCAAGGAGGAGTGGCTAAAGTTATACGTCACAATTTAAGCCCCGTCTTTCGTATTACCTCTCGCACACCCGACCCGTCCCGCAGAAATATTGGGTATTCTTTGCACATCCTGTTAAAGTAAAATTTATTAAACGCATTTTTATCTAATTTCAATTTACAAATTATGTAAAAGTCAATTTTAAAATACCTACCGGGCGTCGCCAAGATCGTTGCTATGTACTACCGGCCTCGTCCATAAAAATATACCTACCGGGCTCGTTACTAAGAAGGTAGATAGTAGTTTACAGTTGTGTATAGAAAAAATAATTTTACTATAGAATATGCACAAATTTAACCATATACGATCAATTAATTTACGGAAACCGGTAAATAAATGGCAGTACCTTACACGAATCATTTTTTTTGTGAACTTCATTTGAATTAGTTCATTCCAATGACTTCGGATATCATATGTTTATCAATAATAACAAAATAATATATGTATACAGGAATTTATTTTAACATGCAACATATAGTCAATCACTTCTATGGTTACGACTACAAAAATGACAATAAATTACATACGATCAACAAAAAATCAAAACTTTCATATAACACATCTTTACACACTGTTGCTTACAAAAATTCATAATTTTAATGTAATAAATATTCAAAAATACCTCAATCACGTTGAGGCAATGTCATAGTCGGTTGTAGAAAGCATTGACACTATTTGTGATGTGTTCTGGAGGTATCTCATGTACTGCAATACTATTTATAATGTTGCATATTAAAATGGACATCTATACGTATTACATTGCTGTCATTTTTTGACAGTAAGTAGTGTGTAACCATGGAAGTGATGAACCACATGTTGCATTTTAAAATAAATTCTCTGTTATGAAATTATTGCACAACGTAGTGCAAATAATTTCAAGCAGCTTTTAATGCAACATGTTTGTACAACACCTTTTATTGCTCATATTGTTTGTTACTGTGTTGGGCGTTTTCTTAGTCTTAATAAAATAATATATTTAAATAAAATAACTATTATTATTTGGAGTGGCGTAGTTCTCGTCCTGTAATTTTGTGACTATGGCGACTTTATTGCCATCGTTCAGTGCTAAGTGCAATTTCTATAACTTTAACTTCGATTTAAATGTTGAAAAATTTGAAATTTTCAATGTTTAATCTTTTTACCTTCCGTCACCTATAGATAAGGAAGGTATTGTCAAAAAAATCGGTGGTGAATTTTCAATGAATAAGCACGTTCTAGGGTCTTTACAATACGATTTTACTATTTTTACGATGATTTCTGTATGTGTGTGTGTGTGTGTGTGTGTGTGTGTGTGTGTGTGTGTGTGTGTGTGTGTGTAAGTGTGTGTGTGCGTGTGTATGTGACCGCGGTTTCGGCAGCGATATCTCCAATACTAGAATTCAAAATTAGAATTCTTATGTATTCCTCTTCCTTACAACCATATGCAGACTTGATTATATTTTGGTTATAATTGGTCAACCGGAAGTACCCTTTTTTGAAGATTTTAACAGTTTTTCTTGAAAAAACTAAGTTAAATATTAGTTAACTTAAAGAATATATTATTCTCTATACGATTTGATTGCACTTTATATTTCGTATTCAACAGATATAGAGTTAAATAATTATAAATATATTAAATTTCATAAATCAGCCAGCTATGCTAACCATGGAAACTGCTAATATATTCAAATAATTCAAATTGACAGATGTCAGTATCAATAAAAAATAAATGAATGAAAGAATAAGGGAAATAACTGTAATGTTAGAAGTTTGTAGAAAGATATAAGAGAGACGATTACTTTGGTTTGAACATGTCATGAGGAAGAATATATTGGAAGAAAAATGAATAGCTTAGTAATAGAAGGTTGAAGAAACATAGTAAGACTAAATATAAGATGGAAGGACTGCATTGCGGAAGACTTGAGAGAAAAGGAACTGAATGAGGATGACATGCAAAACAAAAATGAGTGGAAGAAGAAAATAAAAAATAGCAACCCCTAACGAATGGGAAAATCTAAAGAAGAAGAAGAAGAAGTCATTATCAAGTGCAATTTGCATAGTTTGTTTATGAAATAATTTTACTGGAAATACAGGATCTTTTGCAAGACAATTTATGTATAGGACGCGTGCAGTGACGTGACTTTGCTGACTTTGGCAAGCAGATATGGGGACCCGTGTCAAAATGACAACAATTAATTACGTCCATAACTGACAAATGTCATAATTTTTCATTCAAAATTTCATGATTTTCTTATTTCATGTGGTTTATTTATTATCATGAGTATGGAATGCAGTTGCCGAGAAAAGGAATCATAAAATACCAAAAAATGAAATTTTGAATGAAAAATTATGACATTGTCAGTCCTGGAGACAATTAATAGCTCTCATTCTGATACGGGCCCCCATATCCGCTTGCCAAGGTCAGCAAGTCACGTGACTGCTCGTGCCCTATACATAATTTTCTTGCAAAAGATCTTATATTTTCAGTAAAATTATTTTATAAACAAACTATGAAATATTATTTACACATTTAATGTTAAATAAAAATAAATATTAAAGAATATTCTAGTATCTATACAAATTGATTGCATTTTATACCTCTTTCATATTCAATGGATACGAGGTCTGTTCAGAAAATAAAGAACATTTTGAATTACGTGCCAACGGAGATATTTAGTGATATACGGTTAGCATCATTGCGTTGCACATAACCTCCTCTATAACCACATGTTCTTGGATTGTTGATATCTGGTTTAGTTTTCGTTATTTGAGTGCATCGTGTTTAAGTGTTAGTAGCGATTTTTGAAATGTGCAATTTTCTGGAGCAACGATGCAATATAAAGTTTTGCGTGAAACTGGCGAAAACTTTCACAGAAACGTTTCAACCTTTGAAACAAGCTTACGGAGATGATGATCTGGGTCGTAATAGAAAGTGGAAGAAACAAAAGAAGAAGAAAATAAAAAAGAGCGACCCCTAACGAATGGGAAAAGCTAAAGAAGAAGAAGATTATTTTATGCAGGTGGATGATAATGGAACATTGACTTTTATTCTTATATATGAAAAGAGAAAAGATACACAAAATAAGTGATTATAATATTTTGTAGGGCACAGAGGGGGACACATTTTAACACATGTATTACGAGTATTATTTTAAAGCCAGTGGTACCTAGCTACCTCAACCTGTGGATCAATGTTATATTTTTATTATATATATATATATATATATATATATATATATATATATATATATATATATATATATATCCATTAGATATAATATTTTTTACTGAATATAACAATATTGTATCTTTACATTGCGAAAATTTGATAAAAAATAATTCAAACTTGTAATTAAATGAAAAGTGAAAAAGTTACTCAAATAAGTGCTAAATAACAACTCAGTACACGTTAGGCTAGGCTGTGCGCACCGAGATGCGCACTCAGCCGTGCATATCTTTGTCCGAGTATAGTCAGTGTTGCCAACTAGAGTAAAAATAAAAACAATTCTCAGTGAAATAAAAAAACAATAACTATGTAGCAAAAAGTGGAGGATCCAATCTTGTAACCAATTCCGTGACTAATGTAACAACAATTTCACCTACCAGACCCCATTTCACGCAACCAATTATGCCAACCCAAATGACACCTGTAAACAGTTCAATAATAAAAGATCAAGGCTATTTAACATTCGAGACGATTCGCTCTCAACACCAGTCTTAATATCTAACACACCTCACAACTATTTCATTAATTACCCGCCATTAGAAAATTCTCAGAACTCAACCGAATCTCAAGGATTACCATGGCAGGAAGTTACAAAAAGAGATGCCGCAAAAAGAAGCAGAGAAAAGGAATCAGATATATCAAATAAACGAAGCAATAATACGAAGAAAATAATGACAACCTTTGTCAACGCAAATAGGTACACCCCTTTAAGTGAGGAACCTACTGAAATGCGGTCAAATAAAGACTCAAAACCACCACCCGTCTTCGTTCAAGATATCACCAATATCCGACTAATACTTGAAAGTCTAAAAACAGTACATACCAACCCCGTCAATAAAGAACTTACAGAGTAGTTATAAAAAATATACATAATTCAGTCCCTGCAGAAGATATAAAAGAAGCATTATGAAGGCTTTGACATCAGAAATGTAACCAATATAAGAAGCTGGAAAATCAAAGAACCACTCCACATGTTCTTCGACGACCAAGAACTAGGTAAAGATAATAAAAAAATCTACAACGCGAAATACATTTTAGGTATTAAAATCATTGCAGAAGCTCCAAGGAAGAAAAAATAAATACCGAAATGTGTGCGCTGTCAAGAATACCGACATACAAAAAAGTATTGCCAAAAGCCATTTTACTGCATGAAATGTGGAGATAACCATGCATCGAATGAATGTCAGAAATATAAAAGCACACCAGCATTATGCGCTCTCTGCTCGGGACCCCATCCCGCCAATTACAAAGGCTGCACTGTCTAGCAAGAGCTTCAAAAATCAAAACAGAAAACCATTCAAAATCAGATACCAAATATAAACAATAATGCAAAAAATACTATAATCAGAGATTCGAAAATGTCAGTTACGCCGAAGTACCTACTTCAAAAAACCGGCAATAATCAGACATAAAACGAAAATGGCACCATCATATCTAAATTTCTAACCAAATTCGAAACTATGTTTAGTCAACTGATGAAACAAAATATTATTATTATCAACGTCCATACAACTCTTATCAATAAATCCAATGACTAGTGTTAATATGAAACAAAAATATTAGAAAAATACATAAACGAAATAAATTTGTAATTCAACTATTTTCAGGATGATTTCTCAAGCATTTGTCGATTTTGCCACTGAATCTAGAGATAGAATCGCTTAAGTCAAGTTCATTGCTAAATATATATATATATATATATATATATATATATATATATATATATATATATATATATATATATATATATATATATATATATATGATTTCCCATGTTAATCTCGTATGTACACCTTTAAGATAGACACACGGTACAATAAATATATATATATATATATATATATATATATATATACAGTGTGTTAATTAAAAACCTGGCCATAGGCGTTTAACATGGGAAATCTGTTTTCGCAAAAGTTCCCAAATTATTTTAGACAAAAATACTTTGTATTTGTATTGTAGAGAATTAAATTCTGCACCCGAATTAGTAATAAGATTTTAATTTTGACGTTTCATAACCGAGCAAATCAATTTTAAATTTTTCTGGAGATAGCTGATTTATAGCGGTAGCCATGGAACTCAAAAAAAAATTACGAACAATTGTATGCCATCTTAACTGTCAAAAAAGTTTGTGTTTTGTGATTTTCGTTCAATAACATATTCTTTGAAAGTATGGAACAGTTTTCTCATGAAGAAAAGTTTCATATTATAAAATGGTGGACAAAGTATGTAAGTTGCATGGCTATCGGTATAAATCAGCAATCTTCAAAAAACTGTAAAATTGATTTTTGCGGTTATTAAAGGTCAAAAATGAAATCTTATTACTAATTCGGTTGCAGAATTTAATTCTCTACAACATTTATTTGAAGTATTTTTGTCTAAAATAATTTAGGAACTTTTGCGCGAGGAAAAACTGATTTCCCATGTTAAACGCCTATGGCCAGGTTTTTAATTAACGCACTGTATATATATGTTAGCACATAGCTTTCCTGCAATTCCGCTGACACTGCATCGGAATATTCCATATCCGCGGAATAAACCATAATACGAAAATCGTCGACCAAGCCATCTCAGGTGTCTTCCTGTAAAACCAAGACACACACAACAGGCAGTCTAGTCCAGAATCTCGATCGTATAACTTGTAACTATAATATATCTTTTGTAATAAATCTGATAATACTTATAGTTGTATTTATAAATTTTTGTAATAATATAAATAAAAATTTTTGGAATATAAATAAATTTATATTATAACTGGCGCAGTCGGTAGGATTCTCAGCGAAATACAAAATCGATTTCGTTCGTTTCAACGATTTACTGAGAATTCGAACATAGAAGATTGTCCGGTATCGCGTCGCGCATCAGCTAAAAAGACTTCGGTGCCCGAGAGAACATCGAGCTCCATCTTCAGGGACAACATAGCCCAGCAGCCGTTGCAGACCAAGTGACCGAGCGAATATCGATCACAGACCAATGGACATCATCTTCTTACTCCTGTAAGTACCTATGTCAATTAGAGATTTTCAAAGCGATACAGAGTTAAGTAATACAGATACAGAATCGGACTCTGGACACTAACATCTTACACAAACCCCATTAATCCAACAGACCTCGAACAAATTTTAATAAATCCAATTCAAAATTTAACAATGGCTGTACCACCCGCGATTAAGAAGGAATATTTGGACATGATCCCAGAATTCCATGGGGACAATAGACACTTACCACGTTTCGTAGAAATTTGTGAGAAACTGGTCAATAAATTTTATAACACAGTCGATAATACTGATTTCCAAAATGAATACCTTATGGCAACAATACTTGCGAAAATTAAAGGCGAAGCCGCAAACAATTTAGCAACGTCCACCATAACTTCATGGGAAGAGGTAAAACAGGCTCTGTTGAACTCTTTTGACGACAAAAGAGACTGTTATACGTTAGGCATGGAAATAACAGAGATGAAACAAAACAACGATACTCCATTCGAGTACTACAACAAATTACAAGACATGTTACATCTCCAAATTTCTTATGTAAACAATAATAAAGCCGATAAAGCCACAGTACTCTGCGAATATTTCCGCGAGTACGCATTAAGAGTTTTTCTCAAAGGGCTAAAAGAACCCCTTGGTACACTAATGCGCACCAAGAGCCCCAAAGATTTAAATACTGCACTGGGTATGTTAACTAACGACTTTAACATAGAAGCAACAATACGCGGACACCACATACACCAGAAACAAATACAACACCCAAAACATAAACCGTTACCACCGCCTCAAAAATATCTACCCCAAAGAAATACACCACATTTAACTTACAGACCGATCCCCAACAATTCAACCCAACAATCTAATTACAGACCAATCCCTAATAATCCACAATACAAAAATACCTTCAACCAAACAAATGTTTTCAAACCAAATAACAACCAAAGATTTCCAAACCCGACGCCTATGAGCATTAGCACAAGGCAGTCCACAATCCCTAGATCCGGCCCATTCAACAATACACAACAATACCGTCCGTCGCAACAAGCACGTAGACCTGACTTTACATTTGAAGAATTACACAACACAGAAGTGCATGACATAAATACAGACGAACAAAATTACAATGTAGAAGAACCAAATGAAGTTGAAAATGACCAAAATTTTGATAATAATATAGAATACGAACAAATGTACGATCCAAATCATTTTTTAGCGATAGAAGCCTCGGACAACCAACAGAATTATTAAATTTAAATAACATCAGTACACAGAGCGAACTACCATTCATTATATTCCCCGAACATAATCTAAAAGCATTAATAGATACAGGTAGCACCCGTTCATTTATAAAACCTGATATAGCACAGAAATATTTTGGCGATAAAATTGTAAATGATTATTTCAAAATTACAACTGCACACGGTACATCTACAGAAAATTTTAGCGTTCATTTACCATGCTCTAAATTATTTAAACAAACAAAATTAATATTAAAATACCATCTTTTTGACTTCCATAATAATTTTGACATCTTACTCGGACTTGACAATTTAAAATTAGTAGACGCAATAATAGATCTTACAAGAGATAAATTAATAACGCCTACACACGATATTAACATACACTACCACAAAATTATGCCAATTACTCATTATATTAATATCCCTCCGAAAACGGAAAAAATTACCAAACTATACGTCCATAACATCGAAAATGGAGAAGTTATTATTCCCGAATTAAAATTAAATAATATTATAATACCAGAAGGCATAGCGAAAGTTGAGAATTATGAAACACTATACCCCGTTATCAACACAAACACTAGCGAACAAATCTTTACATCAGGACTCCAAATTACCGCGCAACCTTTAGAAAATTTTGAACTAAACAATCTAAATTTTAATATTCTAAATTCAAAAAATATTTTAGATATTTCAAAAATCAGAACCGATCATATGAATTCCGAAGAAAAATGCGAAATTACAAAATTATTAAAACAATATTCTGACTTATTTCATACTGCTGATAAACCCCTTAGTTTCACCAACAAAATTAAACATGTCATAAGAACATCAGACGAATCTCCTGTCTATACGAAAACATATCGATATCCAGAAATTCACCGTAAAGAAGTTGAAAATCAAACACAAGAAATGCTAAATCAAAAAATTATTAGACATTCGCACTCTCCATGGTCATCCCCAGTATGGGTTGTGCCCAAAAAACTAGACGCCTCCGGCAAGCGGAAGTGGCGCATTGTTATTGACTATAGAAAAGTAAATGATAAAACTATTAGCGACAAATATCCGATTCCCAATATTAACACCCTTTTAGACAAGTTAGGCAGATGCCAATATTTCACAACTCTTGACCTTGCATCCGGATTCCATCAGATTGAGATGCATCCCGATGATATAGAGAAAACTGCATTCTCTACTGAAAACGGACACTTTGAATTCCTCAGAATGCCGTTTGGGTTAAAGAACGCGCCCGCTACGTTCCAACGCGTAATGGACAATGTCCTTCGCGGCCTAGTAAATAATATTTGTCTCGTCTACCTAGACGATGTCATAATATTCAGCACTAGCTTACAAGAGCACGTTCATAGCCTACGAGCTGTATTCGAAAGATTAAAAAAGGCCAACCTAAAAATACAACTAGACAAGTCGGAATTTTGTAGAAAAGAAGTTGCATACTTAGGACACGTCGTAACACCAGACGGAGTCAAACCAAACCCTGACAAAATTACAGCTATTAGAAATTACCCAATACCCAAAAACACAAAACAAATCAAAACTTTTCTCGGACTCCTCGGATATTATCGAAAATTCATAAAAGATTTTGCAAATATAACAAAACCACTCACAAAAAGATTAAAGAAAGGTGTACAGATAAATGTAAAAGATTCAGATTACACAAGTTGTTTCAACGCGTGTAAAGACCTCCTGACCAATGAACCCATCCTACAATATCCTGACTTTACAAAGACATTCAACTTGACAACTGACGCCAGCAACTTCGCTATAGGTGCTGTACTCTCCCAAGGCCCTATTGGCTCAGATCTCCCTATAGCATATGCTAGCCGTACTCTAAACGATTCCGAGCAAAATTACTCGACAATTGAGAAAGAGCTATTGGCTATCGTATGGGCTACCAAATATTTTAGAACCTATATTTTTGGAAGGAAATTTAACATTGTCACCGATCATAAACCTTTAGAATGGCTTGTTTCACTAAAAGAACCAAATTCAAAATTAATCCGCTGGAGATTAAAATTAGAAGAATATGATTACAAAATTATCTATAAAAAGGGATCCTTGAACAAAAACGCTGACGCCCTCTCAAGAATAGAATTAAATGTAAACACTGTCGATCCTAGTTGTCAGTCATTTTTCGACTATATGAAAAATTTCAATGAGCAGCTAGAAAAGAATGAAAACACAGGTTCAATGATAGCAGAACCAGATGACTCACCCGACTCAGACTCATACGATACGGTACACTCCAACTCCGAGAACCCAATAATAGGCATTTCTATATCCGATTCTCCTGTCAATGTTGGAAAAAACCAAATCATTATTTCCGAAGTTACACACTCTCCATCCCAACCAAAATTCACTAAATTTCACTCTGATAAAATGAGAATCCATTTACAAATTTCAAAAAATAATTTTGAAAAAGACATCACGAAATTTATTAAAGATTACATCGCACCTAAGGTTAAATATTACCTATATTTCGAACATCCTATATATGAAAACTTTAGTAATGCTTTACAAACAAATTTTAAACATTCAGAGATAAATTTTGTAAAATGTAACACGAAACTGATAGACGTCGAGAGAGAAGACGATATCTTAGAAAAGATAAGGAATTACCACGAAGGAAAAACGAACCACAGAGGTATTCACGAAGTTCATAATCAAATTAAGAAAATTTACTATTGGCCAAACCAAATTAAAACTATTACAGATTATATTAATCAATGCGAAATATGTCTTGCCTCCAAATACGAACGTAACCCCGTGAAACCAAAATTTAATATAACACCTACACCCTCGAAACCATTCGACACACTTCATGTTGACACACTGAGTTTAGAAAATTCAAAATTTTTAACCATAATAGACGCCTTTTCGAAATATGCCCAGGCATATAAACTAAATTCTAATAACGCTATTGAAATTAGTAACAAATTAATACATTATTTCTCACATCATGGCACACCTAGACAAATCGTCTCTGACAATGGTCTAGAATTCAAAAATAATGTAGTAAAAGAACTATTAGCTCTACACAGAGTAGAAATTCACTTTATAAGTTCTCAACACCCCGATTCAAATGGCTTAATAGAGAGATTTCACTCCACCCTAATCGAACACATCCGATTATACAACCTTCAAGACAATTTCAAACGCGAACCTATTGATGTAAAAGTATGCTATGCAATCCTCGCATATACTAACACCACGCACTCTTCAATAAAACTCAAGCCTTTAGAAATAATTAATGGACATTTAGACACAAATTCCCCTTTAGACATAGAAATAGAAAACCAAATTACCCAAGATTACGTGCAAAAACATAAAGAAAAAACTAAACAAATTTACACAATTATTAATGAACGATTACAATCAGGCAAAGTAAAAAATATTTCAAAATTAAATGAATCTCGCGACGATTTACCCGATATACCAAACACAGTTTATGTACACAATAAACAAAAAGTCAACAAAACAAAACAAGCTAAATATAAGAAAGAAAAAATTAAAACCGTTAACGAAAATTTGAAAACAGCAGAAATAGCAATTGATATTAAAGACAAAAAACAACCTAAAATTCATTTATCCAATATTAAAAGACCAAGGAAAGTAACAAAAAATTCAAATATTCCAGGTCCGTCCTGTTCACGTTCACCCACGGACTAAACCTGTTGGACATAACATATAACCCTGGACTGCTGACAATTAACCTAGGACAAGCAAACTTGCAGAAATCCAAACACACATTCCTTCATTACTATGACCTTACATCATTATTCGAACACTATAACAATTTAAATATTCAATACTTTAATCTAAAACAAAGTATCACAAAAGACGTTTCATATGAATTTATAAATAACAATAAAATAATTAATTATATTCAAAATTCAATTGATAACAAGATTAATCATTTAACACTAAATTCAGACAACCCTATACAAAGACAAAAACGAGGTGCAATAAATGGTCTTGGAACTATTATAAAAGCAATTAGCGGCAATCTCGACGCTGAAGACGAGAAACGTTATAACGAAATTTTAAAACATTTAGGAAATAACCAACAAAATTTAAATAAACAATTAAAACAACAGTATTCAGTCAATCTTAAGCTCACAGAACAGTTCAACAACACCTTAGTAACTATTAAACAAAATGAAAACATTTTGAAAAATAAAATCGAACAGTTGCAACACATTGTAGTCGGTGGAACCTTTAATCAAAATAAACTTTTTGTTCACGATATTTACAACCAGTTTAACACACTTTTCACAATGATAGTAAATACCCTACAAGACATTGAAAATTCTTTAACGTTTTGCAACCTACACGTTTTACATCCAAGTATTATTCAAAAACCTGAGCTTTTGGCAGAATTAAGCAAAATTTACAAATATTATAATAACGAATTACCCTTTGAACCTATTCCTGAAAATGTACCAAAATTTGAAAAAATTATAACAGTAAATTGCAAATTAGAACCCACAAGAATAATTTATTTTATTGAAATCCCGCTTAATTACGAAACAGAATTTGAATTACTCCATCTCATACCTATCCCTACGAAGCACCAAGACGATTTTGTAACAGTTATACCAAACAAAAATTACTTTTTAAAATCAATTGATGGTAAAATAATTTCTCTAACTGGCTTATGTACCAAAGGAGATAAGTACTAATGTCCCAATAAAATCAACCAGGTCGAAGACAATTCCTGCGAGAAGAACATCATCTTGAAGAACAACGCAGAAAACTGCCAATATATCAAAACGAAAATTAAAAAGAATCACGTCGAAATATTGGAAGAAATAAATCAATTCTTGGCAGTATTTCCTAAACCAGAGACTATCCACATATCTTGCAACGAAAGTGATAAAATTAAAAACCTAGAAGGAATATTTTTAATAAAGGATGATAATTGTAAACTAAAATTCAAAAATGAAATATTGACTTTTAATCAAAAATCTTTCGGCAAACCAATTATACTAGACAACTACAAAATCAATCTAATTAAAAATCAAGCACCGAAATTAACCATCGACTTGAATACAATCCAAGAATTACAAATACCGATCAATAAATTCGAAGACATCGAACCCGAACCGATCGACAACTTCGTGTAACACGGGGGGGGGGTACTAAGTGAGATTAGAATAGAAGCTCTAATGATGGTTTTGTACTTTTACTTCTTACTTTTGCCAACGATGACACTTGTTCAACTAACTGGTAGGCGCTTGATGTTCGCCCACCGCTTGTTTAACGAGGACGGAACACAGACACAATTGCACTTAACACACTTAACTTTGATGGCTGATGAACACACTTTCAATTATGGACACAGACAATTATTAATATTACAAACTAACTTTATTTACATAATTATTTAATATTTACACTAAACTTATTATTATTGATTATACTAAACATATTATTACGGATTTTACTAAACCTAATTAAGCACATAAAACATAATAGTTACATTTTTACGTAGTAACTCTGCGTAGTAGCGTCTACTACGCACTCAAACTAACTCAAAACATCTCGACAATACGAGTATCTAACACCGACTCCATGTCTTGTCAACACAAGAATCTAAAACCAACTCCATGTCTCGACAATACAAGACTCTAAAACCAACTAACTAAAAACAAAGAGTTACCTCCGTGAGAGGCCTTATCTCTGAGGGGGTGAAGGGGGTAGCATATGGCATCCATATCAAAATATCAGCCCTGCACGTAGGCTCGCAATAACTTCTAAACTTAATTGTCAACAAATAACTGTCTAATATTTCTGACAGCTAGACTAAACAGTCCGTTAGTAAAAGATGATAACTATTTCTAAACAGAATTTTGACTAACAAAGATAACAAGTTGAGATATTATTTCTGAAAGTATAATTTAGAAAAGATTATAAAAAGTTACTTATTTGTTATTGCTCACCTTGTTACATCATCCCCTCCTTAAGACATAAATATATCGCAAAATTGATATATTTATTCTTAAGTCCTGCTCACGGAAGAAAAACGTAAAAATTCTGCAAACACAAAACAAAATGCACATAAAACACATACATAAATCGAATTAAACATAAAACCATAAAACATTCAACATATTCAAAACATTCAAATATGAAACCTAAAAACATAAACACAAAAATACAAAACATATTGCAAAAATATAAGCATAAATGTGAGACATATTACAAATATGACTCACATAAAACATAAGAACATAAGCATAAAAGCGTAAAATATTACAAATATGACACATAAAACATAAGAACATAAACATAAAAGCATAAAATATAAGTCGTTATAAACGAATATCATAAACATAAAAACAGAAACATAAAACGTTATAGACATATCTCAAATGCAAGTTTCAAAAGAGACACAAATACAAAATAATTGTCGTACTCTGACAATTATTGCTTAATTAAAAGGGTAATATTTTATTTTCCTATCATAACTAAGGTGATTTTCAGAATCACAAATATCATATATGTTTACAAAACTATAAATGCAACTTAATATTTCTAAAATCTTATCTACGAACCACAACTAAACACTAACACAAGATCGTCACACAATTGTCATAAAAAATACAAGGGTCACTGCACTCACACTACAGGGGGCGGCTCTTCACACATAAGTGGCCTAAGACAGATAACCACAAAAAACTTCACCTCTGTCTTGTGGATGATGACGTCACTGGCGATAACATCAGTGGCGTACCTTCCATGGATGCGGCGGGAGACTTGCACAGCTGAGCAGGCTTCGTTGTCTTCGCCGAAATCCACGTCCACGTCGCCATCCACGTTGTCCTCTTTGCCATCCATTTGCAGGTCCTTGTCGTGCAGGTTGTTGTCGTCATATACTGTGTCCACAATATGTTCATCAGCTACTTCACTGTGTTCGTCCTCACACTCCATATTTGCTGTTTCTTCCGGCAGGCAATCTTCTTCAGTCATTTTTCCCTCTTGTACGCCCTCATCGTCACTAGCTGTGACGGCTGTTGTCGCACTTTGTCGACCCTTTGGACGCGGGATGTCTACCACCGCACGGCGATCCTCTATTGCCAGCAAGGATTCAATTTCTTCTAAACTAATCCGTCCTACTGGCAACTCGTGCACACCAGGCATGGCAAGAGAAGTGTGGCTATGTGCCACCGACGAATGCCCTGGAGACAACGAATCTAACGGCGCCTGTGGTGCGTAAACCTGGTGCTGCGTCCACGTTGAAACGTAAAACCTTGACGTACAAGACGGAAAAAATGATGGTGGTAATATGGCGCGTCCTGCATAGGTTATTTCTAACCAACGCACCATATCTGTGCCAATGGTAGGGCGCTTATACAATGGAACTGCAAAATATAATTCCCTTGCCCTACCACTGAGCCTAAACACTAATGCACTGCCGAGAAAAACTTCATCCCAGCCGTATCTTCTGCTGGCTGAAACCATGGTATGGATGTATTCTTTCACACTGCCATCACCAGAAAACGTATTTATTTCCAGTAATACATTTAGCATATCTGGTGACGGCTGATACGGCCTGAATTGCTGTGTCATCGTTGGCGTCATGGTCGAAAACGAATACATTTTTCACTCCGATCACCCTCTCCTCTGTCACAAACTAATATAATTCAAAAACTGTAAGATCTTTTCGGATAAATATTCAGGGTAAAAATTACACTGATTATCCTATCGACGACTGCGCCAATGTAACACGGGGGGGGTCACTCAAACGATGTTGGTCTTATACTTTTCCAACGATGACCACTTCTTCTAACTAAATGGTGGGCGCTTGATGTTCGCCCACCGCTTGTTTAACGAGGACGGAACACAGACACAATTGCACTTAACACACTTAACTTTGATGGCTGATGAACACACTTTCAATTATGGACACAGACAATTATTAATATTACAAACTAACTTTATTTACATAATTATTTAATATTTACACTAAACTTATTATTATTGATTATACTAAACATATTATTACGGATTTCACTAAACCTAATTAAGCACATAAAACATAATAGTTACATTTTTACGTAGTAACTCTGCGTAGTAGCGTCTACTACGCACTCAAACTAACTCAAAACATCTCGACAATACGAGTATCTAACACCGACTCCATGTCTTGTCAACACAAGAATCTAAAACCAACTCCATGTCTCGACAATACAAGACTCTAAAACCAACTAACTAAAAACAAAGAGTTACCTCCGTGAGAGGCCTTATCTCTGAGGGGGTGAAGGGGGTAGCATATGGCATCCATATCAAAATATCAGCCCTGCACGTAAGCTCGCAATAACTTCTAAACTTAATTGTCAACAAATAACTGTCTAATATTTCTGACAGCTAGACTAAACAGTCCGTTAGTAAAAGATGATAACTATTTCTAAACAGAATTTTGACTAACAAAGATAACAAGTTGAGATATTATTTCTGAAAGTATAATTTAGAAAAGATTATAAAAAGTTACTTATTTGTTATTGCTCACCTTGTTACATTCGCATCAATCAACTACCCTATAATAATTTTATATGCCCTACTTGTAATAATTGTATTCAGTTTAGTTACAGTTTACATTCTTAAAAAACTTGAACATTCTAAGTCAAGGAACCAAGCACCAAACCAGGGCATCGAACTAAGGCCTTCACCTTGCCAGTCCATTCGACTACCCGATGAAGCCCAATTTTAGGGGGGAGGTGTTAGCACATAGCTTTCCTGCAATTCCGCTGACACTGCATCGGAATATTCCACATCCGCGGAATAAACCATAATACGAAAAACGTCGACCAAGCCATTTCAGGTGTCTTCCTGTAAAACCAAGACACACACAACAGGCAGTCTAGTCCAGAATCTCGATCGTATAACTTGTAACTCTGATATATCTTTTGTAATAAATTTGATAATACTTATAGTTGTATTTATAAATTTTTGTAATAATATAAATAAAAATTTTTGGAATATAAATAAATTTATATTATAACTTATATATATATATATATATATATATATATATATATATATATATATATATATATATATATATATAGGGTGAGTCATCGAAATCGCCGTCTTCGATATCTCCCTTGTCGTTAAAAATACAGCATAAGTTTATTAACAGATTTTATTCGTCTACTCAAGTATTATTTTCACATATACAGGGTGTTGCATTACGGCTCGGCAAGAATTGTTTCTCTTTTTTTAAATGGAACACTATATATTTTTATATATTTTGAATTATATTTTATTCACCTATACGAACATATGAATTTTGTTTTCGTTTTCCACGGCGTTGCCAAGTTATTCCGTTTTTTTCTCTAAAAAAAGACCGAATACACGCATTGCTTTATAAAGGCTTACTGAAGTTATTTTAATAGTAAAAATTAAGAATTTTCTTTTCTGTATAACTGTAATTATACTCTATGTTCTGACATATATTTTTTTAAATGAAATTATACAGGCTGTTCAATAAAGCGAATCAAATGTGCTCAATTTCAAATGACTATAACTCGTCATTTTCAAATGGAACACCCTATATTTTATTATTCAGTTGTGTGTATTTTTGTATTATCTTCATATGTTATTAAGGGTATCCTATGCCTAAAACCAATAATTTCGGAGATTTTCACCATTTTTCTCTAAATTTATATATTCAATTAAAAATTAAATCTAGTATACCATGATATTGTTTTTTGAATAAGAAACAATTGCAGTAATAACAGTAGTTTCATTAGCCAGGTTATTAATAATAACAGTGGGATTAAGTAAATTAATTTATTAATATGAGTCTCTCGCAAGAAGAACTTACGAATATGGTGTATGCTGGTCAGGCCAGGCGTCACTTCACGGGCACTCAATGCTGGCGTGGAGAGTGTGCAAGAAGAACTTACGAATATGGTGTACGCACTTAAAGAAGCGGCAACAAATCCTCTTTTGGCATCAAGAATTTATACACAACGGTTTCCGGGAAGACGACATCCAAATCCGCGTAACTTTGGAAAAACTAAGGGAAAGGTTTGAAAGAACTGGTCATGTTCAGTACGACAAAAGAGGGTTTCTTTCCGCTTCTCTAAGTGCGTACACCAGATTCGTAAGTTCTTCTTGTGAGAGACTCATATTAATAAATTAATTTACTTATTCCTTCTGTTAATAACAATCTGGCTAATGAAAATACTAGCATTACTGCAATTGTTTCTTATTCAAAAAACAATATCAATGGTATACTAGATTTAATTTTTAAGTGAATATATAAATTTAGAGAAAAATGGTGAAAATCTCCGAAATTATTGGTTTTAGGCATGGGATACTCTTAATAACATATGAAGATAATACAAAAATACACACAACTGAATAATAAAATATAGGGTGTTCCATTTGAAAATGACGAGTTATAGTCATTTGAAATTGAGCACATTTGATTCGCTTTATTGAACAGCCTGTATAATTACATTTTTAAAAAAATATGTCAGAACATAGAGTATAATTACAGTTATACAGAAAAGAAAATTCTTAATTCTTACTATTAAAATAACTTCAGTAAGCCTTTATAAAGCAATGCGTGTATTCGGTCTATTTTAGAGAAAAAACGGAATAACTTGGCAACGGCGTGGAAAACTAAAACAAAATTCATCTATTCGTATAGGTGAATAAAATACAATTCAAAATATATAAAAATATATAGGATGTTCCATTTAAAAAAAGACAAACAATTCTCGCCGAGCCGTATAACAGCCTGTATATGTGAAAATAATTTTACGTTATGCTCCTTGAGTAGACGAATAAATTCTGTTAATAAACTTATGCTGTATTTCTAACGACAATGGAGATATCGAAGACGGCGATTTCGGTGACTCAGCCTGTATATATATATATATATATATATATATATATATATATATATATATATATATATATATATATATATATATATATATATATATATATATATACAGGATGAGCCACCGAAATCGCCGTCTTCGATATCTCCCTTGTCGTTTGTAATACAGCATAAGTTTATTAACAGAATTTATTCGTCTACTCAAGGAGCATAACGTAAAATTATTTTCACATATACAGGCTGTTACATTACGGCTCGGCGAGAATTGTTTGTCTTTTTTTAAATGGAACATCCTACATATTTTTATATATTTTGAATTGTATTTTATTCACCTATACGAATAGATGAATTTTGTTTTAGTTTTCCACGCCGTTGCCAAGTTATTCCGTTTTTTCTCTAAAAAAGACCGAATACACGCATTGCTTTATAAAGGCTTACTGAAGTTATTTTAATAGTAAGAATTAAGAATTTTCTTTTCTGTATAACTGTAATTATACTCTATGTTCTGACATATTTTTTTAAAAATGTAATTATACAGGCTGTTCAATAAAGCGAATCAAATGTGCTCAATTTCAAATGACTATAACTCGTCATTTTCAAATGGAACACCCTATATTTTATTATTCAGTTGTGTGTATTTTTGTATTATCTTCATATGTTATTAAGAGTATCCCATGCCTAAAACCAATAATTTCGGAGATTTTCACCATTTTTCTCTAAATTTATATATTCACTTAAAAATTAAATCTAGTATACCATTGATATTGTTTTTTGAATAAGAAACAATTGCAGTAATGCTAGTATTTTCATTAGCCAGATTGTTATTAACAGAAGGAATAAGTAAATTAATTTATTAATATGAGTCTCTCACAAGAAGAACTTACGAATCTGGTGTACGCACTTAGAGAAGCGGAAAGAAACCCTCTTTTGTCGTACTGAACATGACCAGTTCTTTCAAACCTTTCCCTTAGTTTTTTAAAAGAACGCGGATTTGGATGTCGTCTTCCCGGAAACCGTTGTGCATAAATTCTTGATGCCAAAAGAGGGTTTGTTTCCGCTGCTTCAAGTGCTTACACCATATTCCTAAGTTCTTCTTGCGCACTCTCCACGCCAGCATTGAGTGCCCGTGAGGTGACGCCTGGCCTGACCAGCATACAACATATTCGTAAGTTCTTCTTGTGAGAGACTCATATTAATAAATTAATTTACTTAATCCCTCTGTTATTAATAATAACCTGGCTAATGAAAATACTATCATTCCTGCAATTGTTTCTTAGTCAAAAAACAATATCCATGGTATACTAGATTTAATTTTTAGTTAAATATATAAATTTAGAGAAAAATGATGAAAATCTCCGAAATTATTGGTTTTAGGCATGGGATACTCTTAATAACATATGAAGATAATACAAAAATACACACAACTGAATAATAAAATATAGGGTGTTCCATTTGAAAATGACGAGTTATAGTCATTTGAAATTGAGCACATTTGATTCGCTTTATTGAACAGCCTGTATAATTACATTTTTAAAAAAATATGTCAGAACATAGAGTATAATTACAGTTATACAGAAAAGAAAATTCTTAATTCTTACTATTAAAATAACTTCAGTAAGCCTTTATAAAGCAATGCGTGTATTCGGTCTTTTTTAGAGAAAAAACGGAATAACTTGGCAACGGCGTGGAAAACTAAAACAAAATTCATATATTCGTATAGGTGAATAAAATACAATTCAAAATATATAAAAATATATAGGATGTTCCATTTAAAAAAAGACAAACAATTCTCGCCGAGCCGTAATGTAACAGCCTGTATATGTGAAAATAATTTTACGTTATGCTCCTTGAGTAGACGAATAAATTCTGTTAATAAACTTATGCTGTATTTCTAACGACAAGGGAGATATCGAAGACGACGATTTCGGTGACAGCCTGTATATATATATATATATATATATATATATATATATATATATATATATATATATATATACAGTTAATTAGTTAATACAGATAATAAGTTTTATTAGGGAACACACAAATATGTAATAACAACAGTATTACTATAAAATATCTAAGATATTGAATTTGCTATTTTACATTCGATCAACAAGTTGTCTCTCAGACAACTCAGAAGCCTACTACTTTTTATACATATCTAACACCTCCCTTTTTTAATTAATATGTTTTACATTTGGGGTTAATAATTAATTTTGTTGGGGGTCTTGATATTCTTGTGGAGCGTCTTGGAATTCTTTCTTCTGTAGTGGGATACGATACTGCTGGACTATTCGGAAGTGGAGTGGAGCTGTTTGACGGTGTAGTTTCCATGATTGTTGTAGATGATCTGTTGTTTTGTTGAGCTTTGCTAGAATATACAGGTATAATATCATATGTGTCCAAGAAGATGTAGAAGGCAGCTGACTTTGAAGGAGATGAATCTATCCTAGACCTCAACTGGTTCGCATGACGACGGGTAACTACATTGCCATTTGCGAATAGCACTTCATAAATTGCCATTTGCGAATAGCACTTCATAAATGACGTTTCCTATCTTGCGAAGAATATTCGCTGGTTCCCAACTTAGTTTTGCTGGATTGCGATAGGAGAGAGCATAAACAGAGTCACCTATATTAAACTGTCTGTCTATTGCTCCATGGTGCTGGTTAAAAGTCTGCTCCATTTCTTCATTCGTGAGCGCATTCTTTGGTGGCTGTGGTCGTAATAGATCTAAGCTTGTTCGAAGAGGTCGTCCCAAGAAGGTTTCGGATGGAAAAACTTCTCTTGGTACAGAAGTTGACGGTGTAATTCTGTAATACAGTAAGAACTTCTGTAGATTGTCAACTGATGTCCCTGTTCCCTTTAATTTTAGTAGAGTTCTCTTGAATGTGTCCACAAATCGTTCGACTTGCCCATTTGATTGCGGGTGGTACGGTGGTGACAATACATGCTTAATACCATTTTCACTGCAGAACAATTTGAAAGCAGTACTGGTAAACTGTGTACCATTATCTGTTACAAGTGTTTCTGGCATTCCAAATTGAACGAAAATATTTTTCAGATCGGCGATAATTACGTTTGTGGTAATTTTCCGAAGTTCTACTATTTCGGGCCATTTGGAGTAAGCGTCAACAAGAATTAAATAATATACGCCATCCAATGGTCCTGCAAAATCCGCGTGTACTCGTTCAAAACATCTTGTAGTGAGAGGCCAAGAGCAAAGTTTTGTCTTCACAGGCTTTTTCTGTGAAGAGGCACAACGAAAACAAGCTTTTATATAATTTTCGATGTCTTCATCTATTCCAAGCCAATATACGAGTGTGCGTGCTAATTGTTTAGTACGAACAATTCCTAAATGTCCGTCATTTAGTTGCTTAAGCACAAGTTTAGTTAATGCTTGTGGTATAACTACTCTATTTTGAAATAATAATAGTCCATTATTCATGGAGAGCTCATGTTGGCGAGATAAAAGAGCACGGAATTTTGGATCATCTGTTTTCTTTGGCCATTTGCCAGAAGTAAAACAAAGAACAGTATGTGACAATGAATTATCTGATTGCATATGAGCTACTATTTGATTAGATGTCAAAGGAAGTTGAACAAGTGACTTACGGCAATCTTCAGATTTCATCATTTCGAAGTCTGCGGAGATTTTAGCGATAACGTATTCATCATCGGGCTTCATTTTTGTCGAAATAAGTCGAGAAAGAACATCAGCGCATCCAAAGTTGTTTGTAGAGCGATATTCGATTTTTAAATCAAATCCAAGAAGAAAAATGCTCCAACGTTGTAGGCGGTTAGCTGTTGTGATGGAAATGTTCTTGTTATTGCTAAAAATATGTAGAAGAGGTTTATGATCAGTCAACAAGATAAATTTGCGACCCATAACATATTTATAAAACTTTTTCAAGGCAAAAATGATGTCCAAGCCTTCCTTTTCGATCTGCGAATAATTACGTTCTGCTGGCTTCAAACTAGCAGATGAATGTTCAACAGCCTTCTGAGATCCATCAGGGTATTTCTGTAGAAGGACAGCGCCAACTCCATACTGTGAAGCGTCGGCAGCAACTATTAATTCTAAAGTTGGATCATAGTTGTTGTGTATTCACGCAGAAGACACTATAGTAATCACACATACAATACTACTTGTATTAAAATACTTTATTGTAATACCAAAAGACATACAGTATACAATTAATTATGACACACAAGGCACACCATGACTCACATGGCCGACATGTTCTCTTGTTCATCATGTGGTTTGTTCACCATGCCTTCGTCTCATAATTATTGTATAAATACATAACATTTTCCCTCCCTACTTTAAGAAAAGGCTCTATAAATTAAGTTTTACAGGCGGTTTTACAATTCTGCCTGATCTAGTAGTTACAATCTGAGTTTCAGAAGTACCAATATTTGAACTATTAAATGAATGATTTTTCTCTAACTGTTTTGGTGATGGCAGTTTATTAAAATGTTGTTTAACTTGTATTGGTGCTTCCGAAACTTCTTGTCGCACTGGCATACTACTATCAGACTTATAATTATTTTCACATATGGGTTGTTCTACATTTGTAGGAATTGACATATTAGGTACATTAGTTATTGGCAAATTCTGTGGTTTTATAACATCTGGTACATCTACAGTAAATCCGCTACAAGGACGGATATCATTGACATGTACATATTTTAAATTAGTTCCTATTTGAACGAGATACGTACAATAACTAATAATATTAACAATTTTTCCTTTCTGCCATATTCTAAGTTGTACATTTCTTACATATACAGAATCATTTACAGAGTGCAATTTAACTTCTCCTGCTATATTGGATTTAAGTTGAGTTTGATTATTACAAGGTTTAAGTAAGTCAAATCTGGTACGAGGACGTATTTTAAATAAACTCTCCGAAGGAGATACACAAGTGGAACTTGAAGGTGTATTCCTATATACAAATAAAAAATTCTCTAAACGATTTAAAATTGTATTTTTACTAACTTCCCGTCCTTTTTCAAGAAAAAGAGATTTTTCTAATCCTTTCTTTACGGTTTGAACTGATCTTTCCGCAATACCATTACTTTGCGGGTGATATGGTGGTGTTTTTACTGGTTTAATACCATTTGCTTGACAAAAAGCATTAAATTCCGAAGAACTAAATGGTGGACCATTATCTGACACTATCTCTACGGGTAATCCAAAAATTGAGAAAATTTGTTTTAATTTTAATATTGTTTCTTTGGCATTTGTACTTTCATCCATAAGTTTAACTTCCAGCCATTTAGATTTATTGTCAATTAGAATTAGAAAAGTAAAATTATATTTATGGAAGAAATCTATATTTACTCTATAAAAATTTTTTGGTGCATTTGGCCACGGAAGTAATACACTACTATTTGAAAAAATTTGCGTTTCCTGGCAAATACTGCAAGAACTTATAAATTTATTAATATCTTCGTTCATTCCTGGCCACCAACAATAAGCTCTCATTAGCATTTTTGTTCTAACGATTCCTAAGTGTTGTTCATGGAATAATTTTAAAACATCATTTTGCAAAACTTTCGGAATTACAACTTTACTTCCAAGTAATAAACAACCATTCTCAACAGATAATTCTAATCGTTTTTTATAGAAGGGTAGTAGGTTTATGAACATGAGAACATTAATACTAAACAGAATTGGTGAACTGGAATACAGAATTTACAATAGTATAAAGTCGTACAAAATTGTTTTGTTGTAGTTACTTACATAATTAACCAGTTTATGGAAATTTGATTTCATCGTCCTTGATGAATATTGGAGATATTTTAATTGTGGTTTAAGCTGAATTACGATTTATAATTTTGACAAAATTTTGGTGTAGTAGGCCGAAAAGTTTTTTTATTTAAAGTCCTGATGCGTAGTTTCGAAAAATATGTATACAATGTTCTTCATTGTTTAACTTGGTGAAATATATTATTCTTTAAATATAATTTAAGCAGAATTACGTAGATAACAAGAATTAATAAAAATTTTGGTGTAAAAGGGCCGAAAAAATTAGGTTTTATGAAAACAAATTTGGTTTGTGGATGCTTCATTATCCTGAACAATTCTTGGCCATCCCGTAAGGGTTAAATCCAAAGCTTTTGCTAATATTCTATCTTTATTAGTAGCTGTGGCAATATCAGTGGAATTTAGCGGTACTTCTAAATATAAATTAAATGAAAATATTGCGTCAGAAATTCCAGTTTTATTGTTCATAGGTAACCGTGATAATCCATCGGCATTCGAAATATGTCTCCCCTTTTTATACTGAATATCATAATCGTAAGCAGCAACGTAATAGCCCAACGTGTAATACGTGCTGCTGCAGTTACAGGAAAATTTTGGTTTTACCAAATATAAATTGTAAAGGTTCATGGTCCGTTATTAATGTAAATTTTCTTCCAAAAATATATTTGCGAAACTTTTTTAGACCAAAAATTATTGCTAGACTTTCTCTTTCAAGATTGGAATATTTTTTTTTCTGTTTCATTTAAAGTACTAGACGCAAACAGAATAGGTTTATCAGTATGGTTTATTTTATGGCTCAAAACTGCCCCCACGCCATAACCACTTGCATCACAAGTTACAAAAATTGGCTTAGTCGGGTCAAAATGAGTTAGTACGTCATTAGATGTGATTAATTTTTTACTCTCTTGAAAAGTTCGCTCACATTCATCCGTCCATTTGAATTCGGATGTATTTTTACACAAATCATAAAGTGGTTTCAATTTGGAAGAAAGCATGTTAATAAATTTACCATAGTAATTTATAAGTCCTAAATATGATTTTAACTGAGTAATGTTTTGTGGAGACGGTGCTTTTAAAATACATTCTATTTTTTCATTTGTAGGATGGATGCCTTTATCATCTATTTGATGACCAAGAAATTCGACTGATTTCTCAAATAATTTACATTTATTTTTATTAAGTTTAACGTTAAACTTCTTTATTCTATTTAGTATATTTACAACGTTCTGATAACATTCTTCAATAGACGAGCCATGTATAAGAATATCATCTAAATAGCATTTCGTTTTCTTTAGACCAGCTAAAATTGCATCCATGATACATTGAAAAATTCCAGGTGCAGAACTGACACCATAAGTCAGTCTATTAAATCGATATAAACCTATATGTGTATTAATGGTGAATAGTTCTTTAGAAGATTCACTAATCTGTAGCTGTTGATACGCCCCTTTTAAATCTAAGATACAAAAATATCTACTACCACTAGTACCACTGAGGCTAGCAAAAATATCATTTGGTAATGGTAACACACAATGATCAGAATCTGTAACTTTGTTTAATGTCTTTTTGAAGTCAACGCATATTCTAATATCATTATCAGACTCTATAGGACAAACATTACCAGAATTTGACTTGACTAAATTCCTTTTTGATGAGCTATTTTCTAGGATTACACTACTATCTAATACATTGTTTTTCCAATTTTTGTTTAACAAATTTAACCAATTTCTCCCTAACAAAGGTATAAAAGGTAGATTTGATTTTAAAACTACTAATGGCAGTGCGTACACGTGATTTAAATAGTTTACATGCACACATATTTTTCCTAAAATTTCTACTTTTTGACCTGTAAGGACTCGTAACTTAAAATCTACTGGCTCTAAAACTAAATAGTGGAACATATTTTTATAATCGCTTTCATGAATAACAGAACGTACAGCTCCCGAATCTACTTCCATTTCAATATACTTATCATCTAAAGACATTTTTACTTTTAAAATATCACTGAAACAGGTCCTCAAAGCTTTTATTGTGCATTCACCAGCGTCCTCTGCTAACAAACCTAGTTCTAGTTCGACATCGGACTCTTCTTGTTATTGGGCTTCTTGTTCCTCTTCTATTTCATGAACTCTATTCTTTCACATTACCGATTTCGCTGTATGGCCAATTTGACCAGAACCAAAGCATTTCCATGCTAATGCGGGACACTTACTTTTTTCAAAATGTAATCGACTACACCTTTTACACTTTTGTTTATTCTCACTAGCTTTAACACAAACGTCTAGACAATTAACTTGATTTCACTTGACTTGCATTTGATTTAGATGGGTATTTTGACATCTGTAATGGCCTATGACTTACTTTATTTACATGGCCATATTCCTGCCCCATAACTTTAAGTTGACCTTCCGCTAGTTCCATTCCAACGGCTGTAGTGTAGGCTTTCTCGAACGTAAGTCCATCTTCCGTCAATAATCTCCTCTTGATATTCTCCGACTTCAGACCACCCACTAATCTATCTCTTAATGAATCATTTAAAAAGCTACCAGTCACAAAATTTTGCCAGGTTTTTTAATCTAGCAGCAAAAGACTTTATATCTTCTTGCGATTCTTGGTACGCAGTATGGAACTTATACCTCTCGGCGATAATTAGGCGTTTTGGACTGTAATGTTTCTTGAGTTCGTCAACTAATTCTGAATACTTTTTCTGACTCGGCAAAGTGGGCGCTAACAAATCTTTTAAAACACTGTATGACTCTCCTCCCATTAAAGTAAGTAGAAGTGAAACCTTTTTGGGTTCTTCGGTTATATCGTTGCACATGAACAGTTGCTCCAATCTCTCAATATATGATGTTATTTCACTTTCTTTGGGGTTAAACTGTTCAATGTTTCCTATTAACGGCATTTTGACTATTTTTCTAGGATAAGACTTGGTTATGTTAGACAAGTGGCACGTAAGTTCTCTCTCAGAGCTCGTCGCCAAAATAATGTTGTGTATTCACGCAGAAGACACTATAGTAATCACACATACAATACTACTTGTATTAAAAGACTTTATTGTAATACCAAAAGACATACAGTATACAATTAATTATGACACACAAGGCACACCATGACTCACATGGCCGACATGTTCTCTTGTTCATCATGTGGTTTGTTCACCATGCCTTCGTCTCATAATTGTATAAATACATAACAATAGTGAGCAAGCAAAAGTGGAGAAACAAGTATTTGTTTGATCTTGTCGAATGCTGATTGACATTCACTTGTCCAGTTGAATTTTTCATCTTTCTTGAGTAGATTGTCTAAAGGAGCACGGAAATTATGAAGATCCTTGACGAAAGAACCATAATAATTTATTGCTCCGAGGAAGGAACGTAGACGAGTGATATCTGTAAGAGGAGGCATTTCCAAAATTGCTGCAGTTTTCGCTGAATCTGGTTTTCTTCCTTCTTTTGATATTAAATGACCTAAGTACTTAATATTTTTCTGTGCAAAAGTACATTTGTCAAAATTGAGATGAAAACCAAAATCTTTTATACTTTGTAAGCAAGCTTTTAGGTGAATATTATGCTCATCAATAGTTTTACCTGTTATAACGATGTCATCGAGGTAAGCACACACCCCTGGAAGTCCTGCTATCATTTGGTCCATAATTTGTTGAAAAATACTGGGTGCTGTCTTAATGCCGAACGGTAGTCTGTTGTATCGGTATAAACCACGATGCGTGTTTATAACGACCAATTCTTTGGATATTCATCCAACTCGACTTGAAGGTAGGCTTCCGACAAATCTAAAGTTGTGAAGAAATGACCTCCATTCAATGTAGAAAAGATGTCGTTGGGTATTGGCAAAGGATAACAATGATCCTTTAGTACTGCATTTAGTCCTGTGCTAAAGTCAGCACAAACTCGAAGTTTTCCATTCTTCTTGCGATTGACGACAATAGGGGCTGCCCAACGAGAGCAGTCTATCTTTTCTATAATTCCAATACCTTCTAAACGGTCCAACTCCTTACCAACTATGTCCAAGGAAGCGTAGGGTAGCGGTCTCTTTGGACGGAAGACAGGACGAGCATCTTCTAGGAGTTGAAGCGATGCCTTCGCTTTCATGCAACAACCAAGCGAAGTACTGAATATATCAGAGAACCTATTTCGAAGATCTGCGAAGTCTTGCGATTCTATTCGGTTCGCTGTAGAGGAGACAGAGTTAATTAGGTTGCAGCATACAGAATCTAGGAACTTTTTAAATGTAGGGAAACGTTCCAACCAATCTAGTCCTACGACTTTTAATTTATCGCAGACGAAGAAACGTCCATTTGCGTGTTCTTCTTGATAGGAAGCTTCCGCGTCAAACCATCCATAAATATGAATGTCATCTCCATTTGCGTCAACAGCCCGCGGAATATCATTTTTGTGAAGAACGGGGCTGCCGAGACCTCCATAAATCTGGTGTAATGAGTGTTAGCTGCGCACCTGTATCTAGTTGCAAACGTAGTCGACGTCCTTTCACTAACAACGTAATATATCGTGGCGCCTTAAATTCATTTTTTTCCACTACGTTGACGGAGATGTTTTTCTTTTCAGTGGCTCTTTGCCTCTGTTGGCAAACAGTAGTAAAATGTCCCCTTTTATGACAGAAATTACACGTCTGGTTCCTGGCCGGGCAAATGTCTCGGTTATGATAGGAGGCATTTCCGCAGTACGTGCACTTCTTTGTTGATGACCTATTATCATTATTTTTAAGTTTTCCTAAGAACCTAGAGCTTTGCTTTTTAATTTTATAAATATTATTAGCATTTTTGATAGTGACAGGTTTACCAATAATTTCCGTATTTTCTAGGAGATCCTTATATGTTTCAATTTCGATCACGATGTCATCTAGAGTTGAATCTGCATTGTTGTCCAATAATCTTAATATACGTGCTCTAATTACTTCATCTTCTTTTGATTTTAAAGAAATTAAATAAATTAAGGTTTTCAAACAATTTGAGTTTAAAGAAGTTAAGTCGAAATCTTTGCATACAGAATTGACAACAGTAGCATGCTGTTTGTAGTCATGTAGAGGATCATTGACTAGCTGTAAACAATCAAAACGTGATCGAAATAAGCTCTTTTTCTTACCGAATAATAGTTCGAGTCGTTCAACAGTACTATTAAAATCTAGTTCGGTCGGTTTCTTAGGTAAAATGTTCTGTATAAACTGTTTGTGACATATATTTGATAGTTTTGACACAAGTAGACGAGCCTTAGCATCATCTGGAACATTTTTGGCTTCTTCGTCAAAATAAGGTTTGTGTCTAGAAAACCATATATAAAAATATTCTTCCGCATCTTCATCATAATTAAATTCCGGAATTCTTTTATGAAGAGTGTCCATAATGCGATAATCTGGCACGCGTTCTTCGGTCTGATTTCTTTCTAAAATGTCAAGACGATTATTTGCTTTTTCTAATAAAGTAGATAATTTTTCCATTTGATTTTGCTGTTTGTTTAGCAAATCAACTAGAAGCAGCTCCGTCGTCTTCTCCATCTTGAAAAAATTAAAATAATCCTCGTCGCCAATGTTATGTATGATAGAATACGATGTAAATATTCGGTGTATAATTGTAGAATATAATAAATTAGTCAGACAGGTTTTATTAGGGAACACACAAATATGTAATAACATCAGTATTACTATAAAATATCTAAGATATTGACATGCTATTTTACATTCTATCAACAAGTTGTCTCTCAGACAACTCAGAAGCCTACTATTTTTTATACATATCTAACAATATATATATATATATATATATTATTTAAATACATACCGACGCCAAATATTTTAGAATTTGAAATTGGAGCACTCTCCTCGCCATGAATGAATATAGGTAAGTATATAAATAAATAAAATAAATATAGCATCACATATTACCCATTGCTGGGTCTGCCAATCTGCTTTGTACACAGATTTCGGTAACGACGATGACATATTTGTACCGTGCGAGCGTTTACCAGGTGTTACCGAACGAGAAAAAGAGTGCACCACAGGGGTCATTTTTGTGTCATTTAAAATTCGAAATAATAACATTTAAAGGTATTTTTCGGAGAAAAACTATTTTGAGTTTCCAGTAAAGTGCTATTTCGGTTATCTGATTTACTCCAAAATCTAATGGCATCTTTCCATATAAGAGTAAGGTAGAAATTCAAGGTTTCAAAATTTTCTGAACTATAGTATTTGAGTTAGAACGTAAAGAGGATCCACACACACATACACACGGACATAGTGAAAATGTTAAAATTGGATTGTAGGGACCTTAAAACGTGGTCATTTACCAAAACCTCGATATTCGATTTTTAGCACGATCCCTATACCTCCCTTACCAAGGGTAGCGGGAGGTAAAAAGAATCATCAGACGGAGATGGCAGCAAACACGACACCCGAACGATAAAAACAAATTAAATTATCTGTCGAAAGAAATAATTGTTGGGCAGTACTTTTCTTATCACAGCCATCCCCGTCGCAACAGCTTGTTGACGTCTTACAAATACATAATGCTATTTATTTATATTTTTAATTAATAATTTAACGATTTCAGAAAAAAATATAATGTATACCGCAGCACTAAAGTATTTTTTTATTAATCATATGGTTTATTCTCCTCGACTATCGCCTCGTAGAATAAATTCCATATTCGTTATAAAAAGTTATACTTTAGCGTCTTGATATACAAATAACTATTATACACTTAAAATGTATTGTGTTTATTTCACCATTATTTATTAAAAAGAAGCCTCGAAAGAATCTCTTTAAATAATAAATTATTAAAATAAATATATCATCATGCTTTTTCCCCATTACTGGGTGTAACAGTCTCTCGGTAAATGAACGTGAACACACTGTGACGTCAGGAAAGTAGGAGATAGTTTTATTTAAGAAATCTTAGCGTGATCCTGTTTAGATTCATAATTAAAAAAATAATTATGATAATTTTTTAACATAAATTTACAAAATGTTCCAATAAAAATTTTAAAAAATGTTTTTTTTTTAAATAAAAAAAAGTGTCGAGAAATGTCGCAATAACTGCCGAGAATCGAGAATCTCGATAAGTAAGTCTTGTCTCGTCTCGTTAGTTCAAAAAGCTAACTCGTCTCGCCGAGACGAGAAATTTCGAGACGAGGCGAGATTCGAGAATATCTTGTCTCGTCTGAAACACTAATTATCGCACACTAAGCCACTGACGTGATATAAATATCGTACTAACACGATGAGACCAAATCAACATAGCCAAGCAGTTTTGCTTTATTTGTTGGTATGGTTGTTCGACAAAACAGTAGGTACTGTCATGTGTTACTTTACTTTCAATACTCGTTATATATTAGTATATTAAAGAACGAATGTCATAATTGTCATTTTATTTTGTGAGAAGGAAGTTTAGGTAACGACGCGTAGCGGAGTTGCCCAAACCTTCGAACAAAATAATCGACAATTATGACATGAGTTCTTTATACTATTTTTTCTATTTTGCGATTTTTGTGATCTTTTTAAATAAAAAATCGTAAATTCAAAATTTAGGGAATTTTTTGTTAGTTGGTAATAATGTGACATTTGAAAATTCAATTGTTTGAATTTAAAATTGTCTCGTGTTGTTTACAATCAAATTCATATTAATTAAAAACGAATACAGACGATTTTTTGTGTACTCCACCTGAAATACGTGAAATTACGGAAAATACATTTTATAATTCCAAAAACAAACAATGAAAAAAGTCAGGTTTCATAGCCATAACCAAATATAAAATTTTTACAAGTTACTTACATTTTATTGTATAAAATTAACTGAAAAGGATGTGGAAAGTGTAAAACTATATAATTATACACAACTTATATTTAAAACACTATTTTCTTATAAATAAACACTTAATTCTTGTTGACATTTCTCCTCCGCCGCCATTTTACTTTTGTCTGAACTATTACACAACCTGCGTAACTTTGGCTATGACATCAGCGCCAAAAAACTCGAACTAATTTACCGACAGAGTTCACAAATAAATTACATATTTTAAATATCAACAATTAATAGTGTTTTGAACTATTTATGCCCTAAATGTATATAAACAAAAATAAAAATCTTAACAATCGTTAGTATCGTTTATTCTGTAATGGGTCGACGAAATAATTCACTCAGTGGTTTAAAAATATAGTTTTATTAAAAATATTAATGCAGAATGACGTGAAGTTTTGTGAGGACTGGCGTGAGGATCTAAGATCTACTGACTGTCTCTGACTGGGATATATATTGGTGGATAAGGGTTGTTATCTTATTTGTGATGTACAATTCACGTTCTAACAAAATGACTCAGAGATGGTTGGTAGGAAAGGTCAGTTGTATGGGAAAAGCTAACAATAGGATTATAGAAATGGACTTCAAGATAATACAGTAAATATTTAAAAGAACAGTAAATAAGAGAATTAGAATAACATCATAACATGATATAGGCACAATAACATGATTCATAGAAATACAACATAATACTTATAATAACTTAATAATTAATTAATCTCTAACATGGGTAGGTAGGTACATTACACCTCCCCCCTTAAAGAAAAGGAAAGCCTCAAGGGTTTTCTTTTAGTTGAGCGATTCTACTGCTCCTTCGGAGAGGCTTTTCAACTTCCTCATCGCTATGATTGTCTCTGTTACCTAATTCAACATTAGTTTTAACTGGGTGAACTTTATTTGAATTTTTAAATATATTTAGAGTTAAACAATTTGAAATGCTGTGACAACAGGTATTGTTGTTTCTGAAAAACCTTCTTTTAATTTTCTGATAAATTTTGTATATACAATAAAGGCTAAGAATTTTAAGTAACGTACAAAGTAAATATATGAAATAATTGTTATTGGTAACTCTAGAGAAAATAGAATCTTGTTGTTTATTTAATTCCTTAGTCATCCTTTCTATTTCCTTTAACTTATGGCTAGCTATTTCTAAATTATCTAAATTAATGTTTGAGTGTATGTCTACCATTTGTGGAATTGTAACATTTGGTTTTTTATTTTTTAAACAACATTCGTCCTGGCTAATGTCAAAATTTGGTACTATTGATAAATGGGAACTCTCTTTAAATATAGAAAATGTTGACAGTACCGTAGTACTGGTGTACCCACGACAGAATTTATCCATGGTAAGAATTCCTGTTTTAACAATCGAGATATCGAAAGGTGCAATGTTTTTGCAATTTATTGTTAACGAAGTTAATTTTGGAGAAACGTAAATCCAACTGTTACTATTATGTAATCTATGCCATATTTCGTTATTAGTTATGAAGATGCGAGTATCACAATTTTCGGGGATTCTAGAAGAGGTTTGCAGTAACTGTGTTTCGCAAATAGGTTTAACATGTACCGAATATATAGGTGATTCCAAACGACATACTAATTTTAATTCGTTTAATTTTTTACATTTACTAAAATCAGATATAGCAGTATATTGTAATTTGTTTTCAGAAAGTGCAATCATTTTAGTGGAAGGTTGTATAAAAAGATAAGATTGATTGCTTGTTAGAATCGGTAAAGGAATAAGATTATAAATGTCGAATGTATTAATATCTAGTAAAGGATTTAAGAGTACAAATATTAGCCTATTATTAAAACGAAAAACTTCAATTTCCATTACTTGAACGAGTGCGTGGAAATTGTGAGTTTCTAAAGAAGTTACGTAGTTCGTAGATGGGGGTAAATATGGTAAGGTATTTTGTAATTCTTTAATTAATTGTTTAGGACCTAAGATTATAGGGTGAAGAATACTATTCTGGGCTAATAGAATTGCCGTCGTATAATCGCTTAATTCTTTCTCGACTTCAGTGAACATAATAGTTAATAACGAGATGTGTTCGTCTGTTTCCTGTTTCCATTCTACTTCGAATAACTTTGTATTTATCTCTTTAGCTAATTGTTCGAAAATTTTAATATTTGAATTTAATAATAAGGTATTTTCTTGCAATTTGGAAAGTGTGGTATTAAAATTTGAAATAGTAGATTTTACTACTTGTGTTTGTTCGTTTAGTAATTTGATTTGTTCTTTTTCATCATGTGATAAAGATTCAATGGCTTTGTTATAATATTCGCCGTCATTATGATCTAAGGTTCCGAAAATGAGTTTAAAAACAGAACCTAATCCGTCGATTAACCCACGTTTTGTTCTACGGTTCCCAATAATTTCGTTAAAGTTTCCAAATTTATTTTTAAGAATTGGTAGTGCTTTTTCTAAGGTATGTAGTGAACTACCACATAGTGTGGATTTTTCAATATTATCGTGATCGCAAAGGTTACGAGTTTTTATAATAGTATTTTCGATTAGATTAATTTTTTGTTCGAAAGCAGAAATATCGATATGTACAATTAATTTCCAAATATTTTCGTAATAATTTAATTTAGTTATGTGGTCGTAATATATTCCTGGAGATTGCTTTAACTCGGTATGATTGAAGAGCTGTTCCCCTGATACGAGGCTGACTAACCTAAAACAATATGACGTTTTAGTCTGTTATAATGAACACGCATATGTTTATTTTTTATTTTTATTGTGCAATTGACTGGAGGGTTTAATTTTATGATTTTATATGGACCTGTATATTTCTTAGAATATTTCTTCGTAGTTCCTATTTTTACTTGATTATTTTCTAGATACACTAAATCTCCTACTTTATAATTTATGTCTTTGGTTTTCCTATCGTAATATTTTTTATTAGTGTTTTTGGACTCAATAATATTATTTTTTGCTATTTCGTGTGATTTTTGAAATTTTAGGGTTAATTCTTCTAAGTAAGTGTCGTATGTATATTTAAATTCTACGTCTTTCGTAATTGAAGTTGGAAGTTCGGGTTTATTACCGAATATTAGTTCATAGGGTGAGTATTTTGTGGATGTGTGAGGTGTTGTATTGTAAGAAAACATGGCAAAATCGAGCCATGAGTCCCAATCGGTTTGATCTAATTTTACGTAATGGGAAAGGTATTCGGATAAAGTGTGATGTGATCTTTCGAGAGCGCCGTTCGTTTCGGGATGATATGCTGTTGTATTTAATTTTTTTATCTTAAATAATTTTGAAACTTCGTTTAAAAGATTGGACATGAAATCTCTACCTTGATCTGTAAGGATTGATTTGGGTATGCCAAATTTACAAATAAAATTTTGAACGAATGTTCTTGCTATGGTTTCTGCGTCATGTCGCGGAATTGCAAAGGCTTGAGAATACTTTGTTAAATCGTCTTGTAATGTCAATATATATTCATTACCGTTTTCGGTACGCGGTAGTTTACCTACAATATCGAGGCTAATTTTTTCAAATGGTTTACTAGCAGTTGTTGTAATTTCCATTGGTTTCTTAGATTTATTCCGAACTAATTTGTTTTCTTGACAAGAGCTACATGTTTTAATGAAATTAGCAATATCTTTTTTCATGTTGGGCCAACGATATCTTTCTTTTATTCTTCTATATGTTCTATGGAATCCTGAATGTCCCGATGATGGATTTGAATGAAATTCTACGAGGACTTTCTCGATTTGGTCGGTATTTAAATTTATTATATTGTTATGATAGATATTTATAGTAATGTTGGTATTCTTAAATATGTACCTAATCATCGATCGAATTTTGTGCCATTTTAAATTATTATTGTGACTTTGGGAATTTAGATTTGGGATGTTGATTATAGATATGTCATTATTAATTAGAACGTTTTTGAGATTCAAAATGGAATGGAAAATATCTTCATATGAAGGCTGGTCCCAATAATATTTTTTTGAAAAAACATAAATAATTATTTCATCAGAATGGAAAAAGTGTTTAGTTTCGAATAACTCAGGATTTTGTAGTGAATCTAAATGATTGTATTTTTCATTTATCTCTGTTAATAATGTGTTTGAATTATCTAGATCACAAGAAACAAAAATTGCTTTATTACCTTTAATAGTTTTAATGTCTCCATCGAATTCATTTAAAAGGTTATAGTTTAGAATAGAAGTCTTAAGGCAATTTAGAAAATCAGAATATGTTTCGGTATTGTTACTGGATTTAAATATTGAACAGTTGTTATCGTTGTTAGTTTCTAATTTAATACGACTAAGCGCATCAGCGTTTGAATTTAATCTACCTGGTTTATACGTGATTTGATAATCATATTCTTCTATTTTTAAGCGCCAACGAACTAATCGTGATCCAGGATCTTTCACGTTAAACAACCATGTCAAGGGTCGATGGTCTGTAAATATGTTAAATTTCCTACCATAAAGATAAGGCCTAAAATGATTAATTGACCAAATAATCGCGAGTAGTTCTTTTTCAATGGTGGAGTAGTTAGATTCTGCTCGATTTAAAGTGCGGCTTGCGTATGCGATTGGAAGATCTTGGGAACTAGGACCTTGTGATAGGACTGCTCCAATAGCAAAATTACTTGCGTCGGTGGTGAGATTAAAGGGTTGAGTGAAATCTGGATATTGAAGGATTGGTTCTGATATTAATTTTGATTTTAAGGATTCGAAAGCTTCTTGTTGAATGCTTGTCCAAAGGAATGGTTCGTCTTTCCGTAATAATTTTGTGAGAGGTTGTGTTATTTTGCTAAAGTTATTGATGAATCGTCTATAGTAACCAGCTAAACCGAGAAAACTTTTTATCTCTTTAGTAGTCTGTGGAATTGGGAATTCCTCTACGGCTCTTATTTTATTATCGTCTGGTTTAACACCTTCGGATGTGATATGATGTCCTAAATAAATGACTTCTTTGCGTAAAAATTCGCATTTATCTGGTTGTAACTTTAGATTATTTTCTGCTAATTTGGAAAAGATTGATTTTAATTTTCTGCAATGATTATCGAGATTATCTGAATAAGCAACGATATCGTCAAGATATACAAAACATGCGGAACCTTGTAAACCAGTTAAAATAGTGTCCATTAGACGTTGGAATCGCGCAGGGGCTGTTTTCAATCCAAAGGGCATTCTATTGAACTCGTAATGGCCTGAAGGTACAGTAAATGCAGTTTTTGATATATCTTTTTCTTCTATTGGAATTTGGTGAAATCCGGATGCGAGATCGAGTGTTGAGAAATATTTTGAGTGACCTAACTGATCGAGAATATCGTTGATGTTTGGCAAAGGGTATGAATCACCGATACTAATCTCGTTAAGTTTACGGTAATCTATAACTAATCGCCATTTTTGTTTACCGGATGCGTCCTGCTTCTTTGGAACGACCCAAACGGGAAAATTCCAAGGAGAGGTAGAAGGGCGGATAATATTTTCGTCTAACATTTTTTTTATTTGATTATTTACTTCTTCTTTGTGGACTTCTGGAAACCTGTAGGTTTTGGATTGGACTGGTATTTCAGAATTAGTAGGAATTTGATGAGTTATCGCATTTGTATGAGTTAGCTCGTCGCCTGGTAAATGAAATATGTGATTAAACTCGATGCAAGTTTCTAAAATTTTATTATATTCTTCCTCATTTAAATGATGTAAGCGCAATGATTCTTTCAATAATTTTAATCTATTAGAATTACAATTAATATGTTGTTTGTAATTATTGTTTGATATGGAATTTATTTTGTGATTGTTTTCAACTTGTTCAATTTCAATTTTTACTTTAGAGATTTTGATTTTTTTATCCGTTGTATTGAGTACAGATGTAATGGCAAATTTATCACGGACCTTAACAAAACTAGGACATAATAAAACACCATCTAGGATTTTAGTAGGAGGAATAATTCCTTCAGAGATTTCAGGATTAGATATTTCAACAACAATGATTTGTTCAGATCTTGGTTCGATTGATATAGGATAAGTAGGAATTAGTGAAGATTTAGAATCATTATCTGAATCAGTAAGATTAGAACTTTCTTTTTGTAAAATGTTTTCTATATGACTTAGGGAGATAGCAGAATTATGAATATGTAATAAATCGTTCTCATAGTCGATGTGGCAAGTATTCTCTTTCAAAAAATCGTTACCAAAAATTCCATCGAATTGTATTGGAAAATCATCTCTAATTACATGGAATGTGTGAGTGATTGTTCTATTTCCAACTAAAATATTCAGATGTAGATAACCGAGTGTTTGAACAGAATTTGGATTAGCGTTATCAATGCCGTGCAGAATCAATTTTTTATCTTCATTAATAAGAGTATTTCCATTTAATTTTGAAATTTTGATTAAAGAAACGTCCGCGCCTGTGTCTAGCAAGAATGAATTTTGTAAAAGTTTTGATTCGCTAAAAGATACATTGATAAATGTTGTGACAGCTAAATTTTTTATTATGACGATTCGGCCTGAATGTGATTTGCAGTCCGTTGAGTGGCCGACGCAACTGGACTTTGCGAGTTTAAAGGATTGGAAGAGGTTTGAGAATTAGAACTAATATTGTTTCGTTTTTGGTTATTATATTGTCGTTTTCGACATTCTGAAATTACGTGCCCTAGATTTTTACAATAATTGCACTGCTTAGGATTATCGAAATTTTGATTCCTACGGGGAAAATTTTGATTTTGGTTAAAATTTGAGTTTCTATTTGGAGAATTTCTATTTATTTGACTACTCGGTGCATAGTTTTGTCTTGAATCATTCGGTTGCCTAAAATGTCGAATGTTTGAATCACTTCTCGGTTTATTTTTTGAGTAACAACTAAAACTACTGTGTCCCGGTTTATTACAATAGTTACAATGCTTTGTGTTGGAATTATTAATAGTTTGAAACTTTTGAATTTCGAATTTTGATATAAGTTCTCGTTCTTCGTTTATTGCAATTGCTATGGCTTCTTCTAGAGACTCAGGTTTTTGTGCTTTTACAAGTATAATTAAATCTTTATTTAATCCGGAGATAAATGCATTTAAGGCTTGTGTTTTTAAGAGATTGACGCACGCTTGTCGTCCTTCTTGTGATAAATCGTTGTCTAAGGTATTTAATAGTTTAACGTAACAGTTTTCAATACGATTTCCATAAGAAAGAACATTTTCCTTGATATTTTGCTTACTTGAGTTTAATTCTAATTGCCATTGACCACCTGTTCGTCTATCTGAATAAGAATCTAATAAATGTTTCTTTAAATCTGACCATGAATCAAAGTTTCTGTTTTTTATTAAGAGTCTGGCGTTATCAGTTAATTTAGTTTTAATAATTTTTAAAAGAGTAGCTTTATTTGTTTCTGATACGAGAGCGATTGCTTCGTCGCAGTTATCGACAAATTCGAATAGTTTGGATTTGTTATTGCCATCGAAATTAATTAACATACTTCTGGCAATTTCTAAGCTTACGAAAGATGTTGAAGTACTCGTAGTATCAGGCATTTTGAAATTAGTTTTGACGAATGTTTTACAAGAGTATTTAAAATCTACACGAATTAATTTTTGTATTACTGAATTTTTGAATTGAACACTGGCACTTTGGGGATTGGTATTATTGTACTCACAGAAATAGTATAAACATGACCACAGTGAATGAAGACCCACGACGTTGTTGAACTGCTGCTCGCTGGACCTGGTGAACGATTGAACTGGAGTTCAACTGTGACCTGGTGGACTGGTTGGCTGGATCTGGATGGACCCCGACGTTGTCGAAGATGAGCCTTGAATTTGAGTAAGATCCGGAACCACTGTCTCGAACGCGAGTGATACAGACAACTTATTGGATTCGTCTCGACGGTTAAAGACTAAAGTCACCGGTTTCAAATTGTAGTTTGAATTTATTTACCGTTATTTCGAAAAACGATCCCACTTCTGACACCAAAATTATGTAATGGGTCGACGAAATAATTCACTCAGTGGTTTAAAAATATAGTTTTATTAAAAATATTAATGCAGAATGACGTGAAGTTTTGTGAGGACTGGCGTGAGGATCTAAGATCTACTGACTGTCTCTGACTGGGATATATATTGGTGGATAAGGGTTGTTATCTTATTTGTGATGTACAATTCACGTTCTAACAAAATGACTCAGAGATGGTTGGTAGGAAAGGTCAGTTGTATGGGAAAAGCTAACAATAGGATTATAGAAATGGACTTCAAGATAATACAGTAAATATTTAAAAGAACAGTAAATAAGAGAATTAGAATAACATCATAACATGATATAGGCACAATAACATGATTCATAGAAATACAACATAATACTTATAATAACTTAATAATTAATTAATCTCTAACATGGGTAGGTAGGTACATTACAATTCAGTGAGGTTTGACATTTGATATTTTTTGACATAACATTTCAGCCATGCTACCAACTTTATAAAAATAAATTGTACTAGGCTGTTACAACACTCAAACGAGTTATTAACGAACTCCTTTGGGTGCTGTAATAGCTTTGTTACAGATGCAAAATAGAAAAAATATGTATACTATTCTCAAATTTTTGGTAATGATATTTTCTTACTGTTGATGGCGATTAACAAAACATTTTAAGGACATTTAACCCTTATGAGAACTTTATAATTCAATATTTTAAATTTCCTTCATCTTTAATGTAGTAAAAAAACATCACATTATTAATCGACAGCAAACTACTCCTAAATTTACAAATAGGTACAAATTCTCTTGTTATGCAATTTTCATACCGAAATTTTGTCAATGTACAGCAATGAGTACTGATACACGACGTGTGTGTGTGTGTGTGCGTGTGTGTATGTGTGTGTGTATGTGTGTGTGTATGCGTGTGTGTGCGTGTGTGTGCGTGCGTGCGTGCGTGCGTGCGTGTGTGTGTGTCCTATTCAGGCTCCAACTCAAATATTATCAGAACACTGGACTTTATTCAAACTTTTACAGTATACATTTTGAATATTATGCGTACTCTTAAACTCTTTGTATTATAGGTACACCTAATAAACCTCTTTTATCTTTTCTTATTATTTTTTTTTACATTTCAATTCAAACAGTTTTAATATAGTACTACACATAACCAGTGTTGTAACTTATCTAGATAATTTTATCTAAATAAATCATCTAGATAATAAAATTTTATCTATTATCTTATCTAGATAATTTTTTAAGAAGTTATCTATTATCTTATCTAAATAAAAATAAAAATTATCTTTATCTATTTTTTGAAAATCATCTAGATGAAAATTTTAATAAAACTAAAAAAATCTTTTGTAATACAAATCGAATTTAAATAAAATAAAGCTGCGCAACTGTACAACTGTTGGCCCACCGCACTGGTACTACGACGCGAGACGCGACATACGATACGCACTGCGCACTTGCTCGATTTCTGTTAGTTGTAATTACTAATCAGCGACAAGTTTAAGTAAGTTTACATATCGGATATGCAAATAAAATGAACAGTGCAGTGACAGTATTGTTCTATAGAATAATATTATTAATATTGTATCTTGTTCTTCTACACTACAGACTACGCTATATGAGTAAAAATTTCACACAAGGAATTCAAGATTTACGTATAATATTTTTACAAGATGTAAGTCTCAATTTGATAACGCATTATTCCTATTAGTGTTTGTAACTTCTGAATTATATAAATTAAAATTAGCAACTATTATGAATACATAATAATAGTTGATTTGTTTAAAAAATGTATATTTCTAATGCTGTTATAACATAACCTTATATTTTAGTGGATTCTTTGAAGTTAGTAATTATTTTCATGTATAATAAAATGTACAAAACCACGAATTAGGCATGCATTCCTGTATTTATTGTTCAGTAATGAAAATGTAATACAATTGAGAGTCGTAGAAATGAGAATGTACATATAGTTATTGTGCAACAGTTACAAAAAATGCTATTATATGCTTCTGTAGCACGTTCTGTAGGTCGCAAAATTAGACAATCACATAGCTATTTTTACTAAATAATTAAATATTTTTTGTAAATTACTTATATAATGATCAAACTTATAATTCAGAAGATTGACACAGCTTTATAAAATCGATGTTTAATTTTGATTTATTATTGTTTTTATTTTGTAGAAAAAAATAATAATGATTGAGGAACTCGATGATCAGCGAGTGGAAGAAGAACTAAATTATGACCAAAAGTTGCTCAGGCTACTAGATGGCAAATATTTTCAAGTCTTTGAAAAATCGAAAAATAAAATAAAAGCTAAATGTATGACCTGTATACGTAAGAAAATTATATCAGGCACGGGTAATTCTACTGGAAATTACTACAGTCATTACAAGGTTAGTAAAAACTCCGCCTATCAGGCTAGCGGTTCCCAGTTCGATCCGAGGTTTGATGTTTGATCCTAGCAACTTGTTATTCCAAATAGGATATTTAACAAATTTTGAGAAAGTGTTTTAAATTGCACAAATACACCTAATTATACATGTAAAATTAATATTGTATATTTTTTTAATCGTTAATACATTTAAAATACAGTTTTTAAAGTTTTATTTCAAATATCCCGCTAAAACGCTCTTGTTTCTCAACGACGTCACGATCTAGTATTTTTATACATACATACTTTGTAAATATTTCTTTAGTGTTTATCTGTATTCTCTGCAGAACAAATATGTTTTAGAATTCATTTCTTGAAGAAAAATACAGATAAATACGAAATTAATTGTTATATTTATAAAGTATTTAATAAACTACTATATCGTGACGTCATGAAAAACAGGAGCGTTTTAGCGGGAATTTTAAAACAAAAATTGAAAAACACGATTTTAAATGTATAAAATGATTAAAAAAATATATAATAATAACTTTGCATATATAACTGAAGGTACATACAGAGTGAATACTTGAAACATGCTTGAAACCCGTTTTTCTCATACTGTTGCTCGGCGTTTCAACTAACAATAATGGTTGTGTTATCAATAGAAAGATAAAAAAATTCTACATGAAATGACACTAAATACATGAAAATTTGTAATATTTTAGACCCATAAATCAATTATTAAATTTATTCTATTTCTTATTAATATCAAATAGCCATGAAGGTATTTAAACAAAATGACAAACAAATGTTTGACATTTTATTTGTCAGAATTCATTATAACCTTTAACTTATGCAGTTGACAAATAAAATATCAAACATTTGTTTGTCATTTTGTTCAAATGCCATCATGGCAATCGATATTAATAAGAAATTGAATAAATTTAATAATTAATATATGGGCCTAAAATATTACAATTTTTTATGATTTTTTTTATTTTTCTATTGATACTATAACCATTGTTAGTTGAAACTGCGAGCAACAGTCTGAGAAAAACGATTTTCCCGTGTTAAAAGGGCTATGTTCGGGTTTCAAGTATTCACCCGGTATATGTACAATTTAAAACCCTTTTCCAAAATTTGTCAAATACCCTATTGTAAGATTCCGCACTATATACATCTACCATTCTGTAAATAGGAGATAAATCTTGTTAAATGGTTTCGTTACCATAAAATAAAAAAACTAAAGTGAATATTAATTTATATTTCTGTTCACAAGAAAAACAATATAACAATATTTTTGTGATGTTTTCAATATTTTAACTAAATCACGTTAATTATTTTAGAGAATTCATCCTGTTATTTATAAAAACGTATTACTATACGTAAAATCTTCCAATCGGCAAGTGAAAGCGCACGAAGAACCAGAAGCAAAAAAAATAAAGAAAACTGAAGTAACTTCAACATCGTCAGCAGTTTGTGAATTATTTTCATTTACTGCGAGAAACAAGAAGGAACTAGTATCCCAATAGAACATGGAGAAATTAATGTTTAACTATATTATTCAAGAAATGAAACCATTATCGTGCGTTGAGAAACCAGCGTTTCAAAAACTAATATTAGGTCTTTGTGGTGATAGCGACAATATCCATATCCCTTGTCGTCAAACGGTTTTAAATAAAATAAACGCTATGAAAGATAATTTGAAAAGCAGTATTAAAGAAAAACTTGCCTCTGCGCAGTTTATATGTACTACTGCTGACATCTGGTCTAGTCATAATCGAAGCTACTTGGGAATGACGGTTCATTTCATTGATCCTCAATCTTTACAAAGGTACAACATTATGTTAGCATGTCGTAGATTTAAATTTAGCCATACGTATGACAAAATTGCAGATTTAGTAACTAAAATACATTCCGAATTTGATTTATGCCCGCAAAAAATTACACATACTATTACAGATAATGCATCGAATTTTGGTAAAGCATTTCGTGTGTTTTCATTAGATGCTGATGTACATGATGCACTTAGCTCAGATTCTGAAGACGAAGATAATGAAACTATTGTATCGGAATGTATTTTGACAGCTCCATCCAGTAACTCAGATTTTGACTATGACCAGGATATAATATTACCAAACCATTTGTGTTGCGTCTCTCATACATTAAATTTGCTAGCTTCCGTAGACTCCAAAGAAGCTCTGGCAAATCTGACGTATAAAAAAAACTATAAATCTGCCTTTACAAAAGCTAAGAATCTTTGGAACAGTATTTCGAGAAGTACAAAGAATTCTGACTACTGTAAAGATATATGTGGTGTAAAGTTAGTTGTTCCTGTTATTACTAGATGGAACTCAACTTACGACGCATTAAAAAAATTAATAAGTGTAAAAAATAAACTCAATGACCTTTGTGATAAAATAAACGTAAATAAATTTAAAATATCTGATATAGAGTTTATTGAAGAATATATTCTAGTAAATGAACCAATTGCTACAAGTTTAGATATTTTACAAGGTGATAATAATTGCTACCTAGGATTTGTTTTGCCTTGTTTAACAAGAATAGAATTAAAATTTAAAGAAATTACCCATCTTGTGCACTGTAATCCTTTAAAATATGTTCTGGAACAAAAACTAAAAAAACGCTTTGGCTATATTTTAAATTATAATGTACCTACCAGTAAAGAATTTATATTGGCAAAAATATCTCATCCCAAATTTAAATTACAGTGGCTAGATGCATCAGACAAAAACTATGAATTGTGTAAAAAAATATTCATTACCGAATGTGAACAAATTTATCAGAATACATCAGGTGATAGTAATTCTGAATATGAAGATGTTTTCAGCTGTATTATGCAGCAAAATAAAGTGCATAACAAAAATGATACGCATGCTTCTATTGATGCATTGTCCTTTATAAATGATAAATCTAAGACGTTGTCAATTTTAAATAACTATGTAATTGTAAAAGAAATTTTAACTTCGGCACCAGTAGAAAGGCTTTTCAGCTCAGGGGGGCAAATTTTAACCCCACGTCGATGTAATCTGTCAGACGACAATTTTGAAACCTTATTGTTTCTCAAATGTAATTTATTGTGACGTGCGCCCCTGAGAGAAAAGTATGCATGCGCCGCTACTGATGGCATGTTCGCGAACAATGACGTAATCCCTTCGAAAGAACGTACCAGAGCGTAATGCAATCCCCGACGCGCTGAGACAGGTTAATTGCGCCGTGACCTCATTCCTTTGTATACGGGTCATTGTCGCTTGGAAGGCTTCTAGACTGTTGCGCTGTATAAATATCGGCCGAGAGAAGGCGGAGAAGCAGTCTCATATATACAAGCAACCAGATATGAACTCGGTGATATAAATAAACAGTTGTTAACATAAATAAATGTAGTTATATAAATAAGTGTTGTGATATAAATGTTAGTTAAATAAATAATCGTAGTGTTTAAGCATTTAATAATATTCTTAGTGTTTATAATTATTTAATCATAGTGTTAGTTGTTTTTACTATCTTTTAATATTTAATTCTTAATTAATTATCGTTTAATAAACGTATTCTTTTTGTTAATAATATTTATCCATGTTTTACACTTCAGCCATATAAATAAAAACGTTACATTATAAATATAGTAATATTAATATAATACTGTTAATTTAATTTTGGTAGAACTCTGTGCAAATTTTGAAATTTTACAGATTCATAATCTATAACTAGCAGATTCATAAAAGAGATTAAGCTAATCTTTATTTTTGGATTAGCGAATTCTACTCTAATTTTGATAGTTTATTTCTTAAAATATAGTCTAATCTAATCATAGTATCTACCTTTTTTGATAATACAATAAATACCAGAATAGAAAGAATTCACTAATCCAAAAATGAGGATTAACTTAATCTTTTTTATCTGCCCATTATGGTATATATATATTACTCTTTAATTTCTCAAGATGTCAAGCAGGTACGATTTTGTAAATTTTTACAGTTTCATAATTCGGTAATGCAAAAATTTGCACAGAATTTCATTATTTATTCCAGGGGTGGGCAAACTGTTTTGTTGGCGGGCCACATGACTGTAACATGATCGGCGGGCCACATCGATGTTTGTTAACACGACTAGCGGGCCGCATGTGACTAAAAAAAGGTCTTCCAAAAGAAAAAGAATTTTTTTGCTAATATTATAAGACACAAATTGACATTAGGATACGGAATTTCAGGGAAAATGAAGTTTTTTAACTTTTTGTTGGCATTAAAAATTTAAAAAGCCCTCAAAACAATTGTAACGCGGGCCGTAGTTTGCCCACCCCTGATTTTTTCGATGTACAATTTTGTTAAATACATTGTATTAATACGTTAAATTATTATAAAAGCATATTTCTAAATTTGCAAATTAATTTATTGTCCCGTCCTATATGTACATTATAATATGTTATGTTTATTTTAAACAAATTATCTGAAAAATATCTAGATAATTATTAATTATCTATTATCTAGATAACTTTTTAAACAATTATCTATTATCTTATCTAGATAAAAAAAATTTAGTTATCTTTATCTAGATAAAAAATATGATTATCTATTACAACACTGCACATAACGCATGTATTTCCGAAGCATTCCATAGCGTCTAAATGTCATAGCGCCCAAATTCCATAGCGTCTAAATGCCACTCCATCTAAATTGCATAGCGTCTAAATGATGCCCCCCCACCAATTGCCATAGCGGCTAAATTTGACCTGGCTTATTTCGGCCACTACCAGTGGTGTTGGTAATACAGCAAACTGTAAATATGTCTACATTTATTTGGAATTGTACAACAGATGGCGAGCTTGTTGTGTAGTTCATACAGTGCCACAGTGCGTATAAGGAGCAGTGTTGCCAGATGCGACATAATTATCGAAAAGGCAACATATTTTTTAAGCTGCTACCATACAAAAAAATTGGGCACCATAATCCATAATTACAACATAATTTTAGAATTTTCCCATAACTCTAACTACTGTCACCATTAATTTTATAAATTGAATTAAAAATGTCAAACATCACACCAAAAATAGCGATAGCCATGGAATTGAAACAAATAAGTTAACAAATGGTTAACGTATCATATATCAAGTTAGGTTAATTTATTTTTATTAAACTGATAACATTTGTTAATTTTTTGTTTCAATCCTATGGATATCGTTATTTTTAGGGTGATTTTGCGACATTTTTATACCTAATTTCTGCCATTACAAAAGCATGCAATATTGATTATGTTTATTAATTCTGATACAGAATTTTATGCTCTGCAACTTTTGACACTTTTTTTACCTAAAATAATTAGGGAAGCATGAATTATTATATGAATTACTTATTCTTAAGACTGAAAAATGAAATTCCCACAATAACACCATATATTTTTTCAAATTCGATAATTTTCATAACGTGTTTCGATACTTAGTGATTTTAGATATGGCAACACTGATAAGGAGGTACTATAGTAGTCAACAACAGTTAACCAAATAAATACTGTACAATAGTTTACGAATACAACGGGTTTGCAATGTAAATGAAGAATATGCACTGAAAGACAAATATAATTCAATATATAAACATAATGTAAATAACACAAATATGAATTAACTATTATCTACCTGTTTCATCAAATTTTACAAATATGAAAGTACATGTAATAAGTGCATTTAAATATATGTAAAAAAAAAAAATTGCATGACAAATTTTTATTTGGTATGGACTAAAATATAAAACGTTTTATTTAAAAAAAAAATACTTTAAATTCATATAGATAGCCAGAAAGAAGATTTACAACTTTATTATTGAATTATAAAATATAAAAATAAAATAAATATATCATCACGGCATATTACCCATTACTGGGTGTGCCAATCTGCTTTATACATAAATATCGGCAATGATGAAATATACAGTGTGTCACTTTAATATGTTTAAGAGTAAGGATTTGTTGTATGATGTTGTTCTTATTGTTACGGGTTTGTGCGAACCCACTAAGTGGAACACGCGTGATTTTATGTATGTATGTATATCCCCGGATTGAGTATACAAGAGGGAAAAGATCTTTATTTCTAATTTTACAAAAGAACTTTTTTGCTTAACTTGAAACTCTTACTTTTGTCATTTACACCTTTAATTATTAATATTTTAATTTTAATAGTTATGTAGCGACGAAGGTGGAGGGTTAATAGAATTGTGGATGATAAAGCTTCTGGCTGGATGGGTGTATGGAAATTAATAGATTACTGCATTGCAGTCAAAATATTTATTTAAATTTCGGCCTCTACCGGTTTCGGCATCTCCTATGCCTTCTTCAAGAGCTACAATCACTAACGTAGCTATAGGTTTCTTAAGGGGGAGGAGGGTTCTGGTAGGGTTGGATGAAAAATGTATGATAAAAAAATATATGCGCCGCAGGCGATTTTTTGAAAATTTTCAAGGTCAAACGTGTTTTAATGCAATGTAAAGATAATATAGAGTTCTTTACAATGAAGCAAATTTAACAAATTTTTAAAAATTAAATCTATATTTATTGACGAAAACGCGTATGTACGCCCCAAATGCGTATAGTTGCCCCTTTTACTAGACTTTATGATGCGAGATGGGAGCATAAGCAATAACTACAAAAACAGAAAATACAATGTTGCATTAAATTAAAATATTATATTACTGAGTAGTAGCAATATCATTATTCTATTGAACTGCTCAAAATAAAATATATAATAATTAAATGTTAATTAAATTGCGATCCTCACAAAATACGGGACAATTGGGCCGTACTTTACGGGACACTCAAATGTTAGCTGAAATAGGGAACAATCCCGTATATACGGGACGCCTGGCAATCGTGTTCCCACCGGCATTGCGGCGCATTTTTGGTTTCATTTTAAGTAGGTACATAATCCCCCAATTTTGTAAGAAAATTATATCCAGCTTAATATCAAACGTGGCAAAATATAACCGAAGGGGGGGGGGGGGGTTTGAACCCCCTAAACCCCCCCCATATATACGTCGGTGGCTACAATTGATACAATTTTTTTATAAAAACGTTTTTAAAAACGTATTTTTATATAAAGTTTACGTGAATTGTTTTTCTACATTTGTATGTACACATTAAAAAAACACATTAAAATAATAAAATACATAACACACGTAGGATTTCAAAACAGTTAAAAAAATAAATAAATAAAAGAAAATACCCGAAAAGTCGTGAAAATCTTTTAAAAATAAAATAAATATGTGAATTTTCGGCACCCTTATGGAAAAAATATAATTTGGTTTTAACAAGTATAGTTCGGAAGTTTGTTGTTTTACCGCTAAAAAAAATTAAAAATATTTTATTCATTCTTCTTATTGTTTAGTCGTTTAATTGTTTTTATTTTATTTATTTTTTATTGTATTTTAAGATATTTGTATATTGTAACATTTGTATTTATATGGGTGAAGTGTAAAACATAGACAAATATTATTAACAAAAGAATACGTTTATTAAACGGTAAATAATTAAGGATGAAATATTAAAAGATGATAAAAACAACTAACACTATGATTAAATAATTATAAACACTAAGAATATTATTAAATGCTTAAACACTACGATTATTTATTTAACTAACATTTATATCACAACACTTATTTATATAACTACATTTATTTATGTTAACAACTGTTAAACTGTTTATTTATATCACCGAGTTCATATCTGCTTGCTCGTATATATGAGACTGTCTCCCGCTTTTCTCCCGACGGTATTTATACAGCCCCTATCATTCTAGAACTCTTCTAAAGCGACAATGACCCGTATACAAAGGAATGAGGTCATGGCGCAATTAACCTGTCTTAGCGCGTCGGGGATTGTATTATCGCTCTGGTACGTTCTTTCGAAGGGATTACGTCATTGTACGCGAACATGCTATCAGTAGCGGCGCATGCATACTTTTCTCTCAGGGGCGCACGTCACAATATATATATATATATATATATATATATATATATATATATATATATATATATATATATATATATATATATATATATATATATATACTTATAAATGGTATGTTAATAAGCCCGAGATACTAAAGGACCGCTGTTGCACCCACTGTTAGAAATACTAAAAGGGGTGTATATTTAAAAGTTATAGTTACATTTCATTAAATTTAAACGAAATTCACTTAGAGGGGTAACTTTTTACTTGATATTGGTTCATTTTATATTTGCAGTTCCTTGCGTAGCCCGAGGGTATACAAGATATAATTATTACGTTATAAAGCCTTTTTATATACAAATTGCTATCTTACGGTCATTGTGTATCCCGACAGTGTTGCCGCTTTTATCACCATTTTTCTACACCTGCATGTGTTAACGCATAGAAAACTACAAGAGATTTGCCACCCGAGGTATCACTGGTTATAGTCATACGTATTTGTATTTATCTGAGTACATATTATACCCTAGAAAACTAAGTTTCATCGAACTTTTAAGTAGAATCTGTAGTATTACTTGATTTTATGGAGATGATCCGCAGAGATCGCTTTTGTCTTTTGTGTCAATTAAAAATTAAAATATATACGCTCATTTTATCTGAAAATTAATGAATAGGCAATGCATGTTACATTTCATAAGTGACTTGGTTTTTAAAATTTTGTTTTGCTCTTGTACCTATTGTGATATTTCGATTTAAAGTACCTACTAATATTTACCAAGTGGCTTATGAAATGTAACCCGTTTTGTTTCTTCGTAAAATTTCAAGCGGGAACATATAAAATGGGCACGCTGTATAAATATAAAGGGCCCATTCCGTAAATATGCTAGATAATATTATTTCGAAAATAATTTCAAATTTCCTAAGTTAATGACAATTTAATAAATTATAATTATTAATACATGCTACTTCATTGAATAAATAATGATCTTAATTTGAAGTTTTTTCTACGAGAGAATAATAATTTAGTAAAGTAATAGTAGTAACAAATAATATATCAATATCCAATATAATAATAATAATAATAATAACAGATCACTAATTTATTCAATTATTTTTATAGAAGACGCAACTTATATAAAAATAACGAGAATATTCAAAAATCAATATTTTTCATAACTAAAAAAAAAAAAATCCTATTGTCAAAATGTATTAATATAAATATTTTATATTGATAGTCATTAATGGTACCCCTGATCACATATGTGATCAGGGATGGTACTAACGTATGTCCCATAAGTTTTGGCACAAATTTGAACAATTATTGACAATTCCCTATAACCTTCCTTAAGCTCATCTCATAGACGATTTCTGGGCTTCTTTATCTTGAAAAGAAAAATTGTAAAAGCGCACCATGCGTACACGCGGGAATACAATAAAAAAATCTGATTTGGCCAGCACAATACCTCCCGTCGTTTCATTTCTGTTAACTTAAATACATACATATATACTAATGCTGACAACTGCATTAAGTTCCTTTGCATGATATAATATAACTACGAGCTTTCGCTAGTAATATAACTATTGTTCTAATTTATTATATGTATTATCCGTATTTTCTTCTCCAGAATCTTACCATAATTTTATTTTGTGATGTAACTTTAATTTCGTTTCAATTACGAACATATTGTAACGTAACCCCCGCGGCCGCCGCCGCCGCGCTACTACGCGTCACAGAGTCACACGTTCGAACTTGTTAGGATAAGGTCGCAGTGAGGTTATCTATTGTTCACGCTGTTTACCTCTAGAAGCTCTCCAGAAAAGCCTGGAAATAATCTAGCCAGGTATATATAACCCACCGCCAAAGCCAGGGGACACATTCGGTATTATAGAACTAACGAGTAAAGAAGTCTGATATAAATAAACGTTGTGAATAGTTGGTGATATAAAAACAAATCGACAAGTGAACATAAATTAGTGACATAAAGAGTAGTGTTAATTGTTTAAATAAATAATCTTAGTGTTTAAGTGTCTTATAATATTCTTAGTCTTTAAATTAGTGTTAATATTTGTTAATCATAGTGTTAGTTACTTTTATAATCTTTTAATTATATTTATAATATTTATTCATCGTTTAATAAACATATTCTTTTAGTTAATAATATTTGTCTATGTTTTACACTTCACCAATATAAATAAAAACGTTACAATATGTAAATTAATTTATTGATTACATATTTTAATGTTTTCTTCTTAAATTCCTACCATTATTAATTTGAAATGATTATTTTATTGACATTGACATGTATCTGTCAGTTATATAAATTTGAGATCTGAACTGTGTAACCTAGGAGATATGTTTGTCTTCAAAGCATAGACTCCGGGATATATAAAATAAATTATTTTATAAATTTATTCATAAAATAAATAGAAAAGTTTTAATACATATTTGTACAAAATTTAATAATCTTTATTTTTATAATAACATAAATTGCGAAAAATGTAATTTAAATGAATTTTTCGAAGAAAAACTGTTTTGAGCTTCAAGTAAAGTGCCATTTCTGGTGATATGATTTACACCAAAAATCTAATAGCTTCTTTCTAAATATTAGTATAAGGTATAATACAAGGTTTCAATTCTTTTTTTAATGATAATATTTGAGTTAGAGCTAAAGAGAATCCACACACACATACAAACACACATACATTCACACACACATACATCCACACACATCATATTGAAAATATTAAAATCTGAATCTACGTCTCTACAATCCAATTTTAACATTTTCATGATGATGTCTGTGTGTATGTATATATGTATGTGTGGATCCTGTTTACGCTCTAACTCAAATACTATCATTCAGAAAGTTTTGAAATCATGTATTTCTACCTTATTTTAATATGGAAATGTCTGATTAGATTTTGGTGGCAATCGGATAACCGGAAATGGCAGTTTACTTGAAGCTCAAGATAGTTTATCTTCAAAAAAATACCTTTAAATGTAATTTTTTCTCAATTTGTTATTATAAAAATTAAAGACTATTCCATTTTCTACAAGTTTGCTTTACTACTTTTTCTATAATATATTGTATGGATAAATTTGTAAAGTAATATAAAAATTATATACATAGGTAAATGGCGGGAGGTACTGTGTTGGTCACATCAGATTTTTTTATTATAGCTTCCACAAGAGTAAATATGTCCACCAGCAAAAATTTCAAAATTATTTGTTGCAGAGTAGAAAAGGCTCCTTCATATATAATGGTATAACTTCAAGAAAATGTAACTACAGATTCAAATGAGCAGACGGTGTGTAATAAGCCGGGATGGGATAACGTTTACAAATTGTTACCTTATTTCATAACGTTGTAAAGAAAATACGTTGTATAACGTTATAAATTACTTAATAAAAACCAAAATAACATTATGTAAACTTACATTAACCGTATTTTTGTAATTTAATGAAATTAAAATGTAAAAATAAAAACAATGTTAAAACATGTACACATTTATCTTATTCTAGAAATGAAATATTGTTCAATATCGGAATTTGACCACTAAGGACATCTGTTCATTATAAAACACGAAATAAAATAACAGGAAATTATACTTTCAAACGTCAAAAATCCCGTAAAATTTGTAAAGTTGGATAACGTTATAGTGAATCGATATTTATGTTAGGGTTACCTAACGTTATGTTTTAATAACGTTATAAAAAAATAATAATAAATGAAACGTTATAACGTTATCGGGTATCGTTCATTACGTTTTCCATCCCTGATCATAAGACTTTTTAATTCTAAACAAATCTGTAAGTCTTACAGATTTGTAAATAATAAAAATATTGTAAAAATGCGGTGGACAGAAGACAAAAAGAAATTAATAAAAGAGAACATTAAAAAGAAACCATCACCTGAAAAATAAGAAATGGGAATTTTCATATCACAATACAAAGAAACATTTAAAAGCAGAAACTGAATAACAGTGAAAGGTGTCGTGTAGAATACTTATAAGAAAACAAATAGTTTATATCAAATTGTTCATGTATATGTACCTATATTCAAAAATTATAATATGTATAGTAAGTATATTGATTTGTAAAAGTATTTTTCTTCTCCCGTTGTTTTAAAATGACAGCGTTAAATTACATTTTAACCACAACTCTGAGCATAGTGAATTTTATTGTAATGCAGTGTTGTCATATCTCGGGCTACACAAGATCCAAAAAGTATGATTACATATATACACTGTGTGACGCGCCATCCACAGTGAATGCGTTGAACTATTCTGTATATTTGTATGGGTAAATAGCACATTGTATAGCCCTCTCAATATTTGTCAGGGAGGTTACTGTTGATGTAACTTAGTGAAAAATGATGATATACACGTAAAACGTTATGAAGCCCGGAGGTGGGCTTAACAACGTCGTTTCGGGCCGATCAAGGTATCATTTGTGTATGAATTGGGCTACACAATGACCGTTTATAAGTCTATATATATATATATATATATATATATATATATATATATATATATATATATATATATATATATATATATATATATATATATATATACAGGTGTTTCCTTTAAAACAACCAGCGCTTTTTTGGGCGAACTAATGACTTTAGAGAAAAATGTTATATACAAAAAATTACCAGGAAAAAGGGCTTCATTTATGAGGAATAATAAATAAAAAATTCAACCAGTGGTTCTCAAACGGTAGAATAAAATTATATTTTTTTAAATGGCAACCTATATAAATTTTTTGTCCATTAGATAGAGAGTTTTTTTCTGATTTCAACGATATAAATATGATATGGGGTTGTATAACAATTATTTCGAGAAAAATGATGTTAAAAATCAGAAATAATTTTACAATATTGAAGTAGGCTATGCAATAAACAACTATTAATACGACTATTTCCTAGGTTACGATAGTATATTATTTTCTTATATCTAAAATAACTTGTTTTACTAAGAAATTCATAATAACAAATGAACTACATAACGAAGAAATACCAAAAAATAATAGTAGAAAGTTATTTGGTGCTGTAGAGACATCGAGAAATGAAACTAAATTTATCAATAATTGGAAACTAAATTATAATTTATTAAGCAATGATGCTGTAAAATTTATATATTTCACCGGCTTATCAGTAGAACATTTTAATGTTATATATGATTTGTTATATCCCAGTTATGCCAAAGTTGAAATACAAATATATTTCCAAAAAACGCCCAAGAAAACTAAATTTAATAATTTAATATCCAGAACAAATTATGTATGACTTTAATAAGATTAAGACGTGGATATGCACTAAAAGAAATTTCATTATTTTTTCCGTGTCTTTCAACAGTGGAATTTGTAGTGTTTACATGGATTCAGTTCGTGTTTTTTCAAATTGAAACGATGAAATCGAATTTGTTTTCCCTCCGTGAGAATCAGAAAAATTCGATTCCGCAATGTTTCATTAATAACAATCACTACACATAATAACTTAACCAAACTTTGCTGACTAAATAACAAATTTTGATCAACGGGGAGGCGCCGAAGAGGGAAAGCATTTGATCGACTCGGCCATGGTATATCACCTCGCTCTTTCTAAAAAATTCTTGTCCCTTTCAAAATTATGTGGAGGGAGGTCCGCTGCCGATTGAAATATAAGTTAAAATATATTAAAACTAATTAAAACTAGTTCTCTATTGAGGGAACAAACCGCCCTAATAATTGATATATTATGTTTTTTTTATTTTCCTAATTATTTTTCATGCAAAATTTATTCTTAATTAATTAAATTACGGTGTCCACTAAATTTAGGCATGGGCTTTATGGGCTGCAGCCCAGGGCCCCGCAGATACAAATGCCCCCCCCCCCCGCGCTGTTAATTATTCTGACTTGAGAATTTATTTGTTTCGTTTTTTTTACCTCTCGTTAAGAGAGGTATTGGATTCATGCTAAAAATCGCATCTCTAGATTTTATTAAATAAGCGCGATTTAGGGTCCATAGAATCCGATTTTAACATTTTTACAATGATGTCTGTCTGTGTGTGTGTGTGTGTGTGTGTGTGTGTTGTGTGTTGTGTGTTGTGTGTTGTGTGTGTGTATGTGTGTGTGTGTGTGTGTGTGTGTGTGTGTGTGTGTGTGTGTGGATGTGTGTGTGTATGGAAATAAGACTAAAGACCTGTTTTACTACGGATTCCTCAATCTAATATTAATGGGGAGAGTTGAATAGGTTTTAGTACCAATTGGAAAATTGGAAGTAGTAGTATCTTAAAAAACATCTAAATATTATTTTTTTTAATTTTTTTGTTATTAGTATTAAAGAACGTAAAATTCTCTATTCGATACATTTTAAAATTTTATTATATTTTCTATATATTGAGATAAAAAAGTAATATCTAAAATAATTTGTTGTAATAAATTTTAGAGCCTAAACAACTCTATAGTAACCACCAGATATTTGTAAATGACAGAAAAATGTCATTGTCAAAAACCAACAGTAGTTCATAAACCTATATGGGCGGTATTGGCAGCTCATTTCTAAAACTTGACCTTAAGTCTATTTTAACTAAACACATGACAGTGGATAAGAACCGATTCAGAATTTGTCATAGTATAAATATGGTTTTATATAGATTTTAGCTGAAAATAAATCTTAGATATTCTTTTTTGGCAACATAGTAGTAAAAGTCAAATTACGTTTTCACGTTAAATGATTTCTGTGATATTGGTAATTTTACTCTTTCTTGTTGTATAACAATAATAACAATTAAATATTTAAAATTATAACTATACATATACCCATCAGAAATCCCGTCAAGAAATTATAAGAAATTCGAACATTTAGAATAATTATGTACATATATGTCACATGTCATTTTCCCATCCCAAATTTCATGATATTCCAATTCCATATGGTTTATTTTTATCGATAAGTAAATTTCACATACCTGGTTACAAATTAACCACGTGAAAAATTATGACATTTGACATAAGGGCCTCCATACTCGCCTCCATATCTACTTGTCTAGGTCAAGTATGACAAACTAATTACGTGAATTTAGAAAATCTTGAAATTTTGATGAAAAATTCTGACATTTGCCATATATGTACGAAATTACTAATTTTCATTTTGACACGAACCCCCATATCTGCTTGTCAAGGCCAACAATGTCACATGACTGTTCACGCCCTATACTTATGTAACCAAAAACGGAAGTGGCTAGAGGTATTGTGCTGCCACAACAGATTTTTATTTTTAAGCAAGTGCGGGATTTTGTTTAATCCAAAGTGAAAAGCATTATGTTTATTTATTTGTAAATCAATCCTACAGGAAAAAGATCCCAATTACAGAATGATTATAAAAAAAATAAAAAATATATATATAACCATATGTATAATATACAATTTAACAAGTAAGAACATCTAGAAAACATTATGAAAAGTTTTTAGATACATCGAACTGCTCGAACTAATTAAAATGTTGAAAGAGATAACGTTTGAAAGAAGGGATTGAATCAAAATATATATTAACTTCACATGGTAATTTATTGAACATAGTGCACATTTGTCTAATTGGTGATTTCAGTTCATAATTTGTCCGTGCTGGATTCACGAAATGAATGAAAGTGAAAGTTATGAATAATCGGCTTAGAATGCCAGAGTCATGTATCACATTATTAATAAGTTTGAATAAAAACATACAAGAGTGAAAATTTCTCCTATTCTCTAAGGATACCATATTTACATGAGAAAGTAGCGAATTATAATTGCAGTCAAAGTTGGGGTACTGATTATGCATTTTAAAATAACAGTAATTGACCATTTTTCTTTGAATGGCCTCCAGTTTTTTTATGTGTTTCATGTAAATAGGATTCCAAATAAAACAACATTCTTTCAACTTTGATATAACAAATGCATAATATAATCTTTAGGTGAATTTGGGGCCTTAGTAATCCTCATGAATTTGTATAGCACTTTATTTGTTAAATTTACATGAATGCGACGTTTCGGATACTAACTGTATCCATCATCAGACAATTAAGAGATACAGGAAAACATTTTTAATACATTTGAAAATTGAACATTTGTTGTTAAAATTGAGAACTATGGATTAAATTTGCCTACATGGCCACCACATCGACAACAAAATTTGCCAACGGCTGCCCACTTCAACATCTTGACAAGCAGATTCACCTAAAGAAACCATATTAGGATCCTTCAACATTCAAGAAACCATAATATAATCTCTTTAGCGTAGACAAGTTATGAAATACTTTGGAATTACGAATTATAAAGCCTAGCATTCTATATGACGATTTTACAATAACATCAATATGATTTTGAAAAATTACGTATTATTCATAAATATATAAATAAATAATTCAGCTATATTCATTTATTTATGGAATAAATATTGAAAATATTCATAATTTTACAATAAAAATGTCTCCGTACGATAACAAAACATTAAAATTATAAACAGTTTATACAGGGTGTATTCATTCCCTATTTATTTGTAAGAAATGTGATATTATAAAGGAATATTAAATAATTACATCATGAATCTATAAAATTAATAAAAAATCATTTATATATAATAATAATAAACAAAAAAAAAATAGTTTTTCATTAAATTATTCAAACAAAAATCAAATATTAAATTATTCTATTAACCCTCTACCTTCGTCGCTACATAACTCAATCATCCGACGCAGCTCTTTAAAGCTATTCTGCACTTCCTCAAATGTTACGGGCAGACATAGTATCTCTTATCCGATTTTTTAATACATTAAACTACATACAAATATTGCAATGAAAATAAGTTTTGCGATACTACTCGTATTACTTATAAAAACATAACCACACATGACATATTAAACATGACACATGTTGCAAGTGGGTTAAGCAAGCCATGTATTGAAGGCACTTTCCTAATTTCGAGGATGGACATTAAAATATTAATAATTAAAGGTGTAAATGACAAAAGTAAGAGTTTCAAGTTAAGAAAAAAGTTCGTCCTATAACATTCTTTTGTAAAATTAGAAATAAAGATCTTTTCCCTCTTGAATACTTAATCCGGGGACACACTGTATATTTCATCATTACCAATATTTATGTACAAAGCAGATTGGCACACCCAGTAATGGGTAATATGCCGTGATGATATATTCATTTTATTTTTATATTTTATAATTCAATAATAAAGTTGTAAACCTTCTTTCTGGCTATCTGTATGAATTTAGAGTACCTAATTATTTTTTTAAAAATAATACGTTTTATATTTTAATCCATACCAAATAAAAATTTGTCATGCAATTTTTTTTTACATATATTTAAATGCACTTATTACATGTACTTTCATATTTGTAAAATTTGATGAAACAGGTAGATAATAGTTAATTCATATTTGTGTTATTTACATTATGTTTATATATTGAATTATATTTGTCTTTCAGTGCATATTCTTCATTTACATTACAAACCCGTTGTATTCGTAAACTATTTACAGTATTTATTTGGTTAACTGTTGTTGACTACTATAGTACCTCCTTATACGCACTGTGGCACTGTATGAACTACACAACAAACTCGCCATCTGTTGTACAATTCCAAATAAATGTAGACATATTTACAGTTTGCTGTATTACCAACACCACTGGTAGTGGCCGAAATAAGCCAGGTCAAATTTAGCCGCTATGGCAATTGGTGGGGGGGCATCATTTAGACGCTATGCAATTTAGATGGGTGGCATTTAGACGCTATGGAATTTGGGCGCTATGACATTTAGACGCTATGGAATGCTTCGAGTCAGAGGTGCTATCTGACACAACGTACGTACATAGCTCTGTCTCACTTGTCCAGTCATCTAGTTCACACTAGCGTTTGAAACGTACGGTACGGTATAAATTAGTGCTTTCAAGAACCGGAAAAATTAAGCCATGCAATTGAACATTATAATACTACATTACCTCCTATACGTTATTTAATACTAATTACTGCATTATCAGTGCATAAATTAAAGAAAATTATGAATAATTTTTGCAGGTTGAGGTCTCCATCAAGCTAAACTTTTCATTATTTATTTTTTATTTATGAATTAATTACGAATTGTAATACATTTTTATAATATACGCTCGATCGTTAGCGTTTAAGAAATTCATTTTGACACGAATATTTGATATAAACAAAACAAAAATCCAAACAATGAACACATTGTTGACACGAAAAGATAAATACTTTAAATATTTTTTTATAGAAGAAGCTTAATTCTAAATTATTGTAATTGGAAATAGAAGATAGATATTGAAATGGATAACAATATTTTATAAATAAAAAAAATTGGTTTTAACAATGATAAAAATTGATTACAATAATCAAAATATGGATTTAATAAAAATGCATAATTCTTTCTTTTGATCTTAATAATACATGATAATAACACAATGATTATGTGAATGTTTTGTATTTTTGGCACATCCAGCAATGGGTAATATGCCGTGATGATATTTTTATTTATAAACAAACTATTGATGTACTTTTGCAATAAAAATATCGTATTAAATTTTTGCAAACTAATATAAAATTAAATTGAAAGATATTTTGGAGATATTTATATAATGGCGATATAGTATGTATCTATTTTTAAACATTTTTTATATTTCTGAAATGTATTGTTTTGATTTCAACTTTTTTAAAATTTCAAAGTGAAGAATAAGGATTATTACTTGCGTATTCTTTGAATTTTGGTTTTTGTCTTGGATATAAGTATGGCAATTGTCCAACAGTTACAACTAGCAAATATAAAGGTTTCTTCTATATCGACGTGCTTTAAAATAATGCCCACTAGCGCTCGCCTCGGACTTGAAACAAATTACTGAGGGGTCACAGTTAACGTTAAGCAAGCCATATATCGAAGGCACTTTCCTAATTTCGAGGATGGAAATCAAAATATTAATAATTAAAGGTTTAAATGACAAAAGAGTTTCAAGTTAAGCAAAAAAGTTCGTCCTATAACATTCTTTTGTAAAATTAGAAATAAAGATCTTTTCCCTCTTGTATACTTAATCCGGGGACACACTGTATATTTCATCATTACCGATATTTATGTACAAGCGCAGATTGGCACACCCAGTAATGGATAATATGCCGTGATGATATATTTATTTTATTTTTATATTTTATAATTTAATAATAAAGTTGTAAACCTTCTTTCTGGCTATCTGTATGAATTTAGAGTAATTTTTTTTTTAAAATAAAACGTTTTATATTTTAATCCATACCAAATATAAATTTAAACATGCAAATTTTCATTTTTTTACATACTTATATTTAAATGCACTTATTACATGTACTTTCATATTCGTAAATTTGATGAAACAGGTAGATAATCGTTAATTCATATTTATGTTATTTACATTATGTTTATATATTGAATTATATTTGTCTTTCAGTGCATATTCTTCATTTACATTACAAACCCGTTGTATTCGTAAACTATTGTACAGTATTTATTTGGTTAACTGTTGTTGACTACTATAGTACCTCCTTATACGCACTGTATGAACTACACAACAAACTCGCCATCTGTTGTACAATTCCAAATAAATGTAGACATATTTACAGTTTGCTGTATTACCAACACCACTGGTAGTGGCCGAAATAAGCCAGGTCAAATTTAGCCGCTATGGCAATTGGTGGGGGGGCATCTTTTAGACGCTATGCAATTTAGATGGTATGGAATTTAGACGCTATGGAATTTGGGCGCTATGACATTTAGACGCTATGGAATGCTTCGTAATTTAGTATAAGTCATTTGTTAAATGTATGTTCCTGAGATCAAAGTAGTATGTCACTTATTTTTTAAAAATATGTATTTTTTTTCAAAATTATGCTGTATGTTCGTTCTTGTGTCGTTTTACAAACAATAATCATTTATTATTTTATTTTTAGTCTTATCAATGATCTTACAAGACACGTTAAACATTCATACCTATCTCCTGCGAAATACAGTTTTTGTACTTATACTCTTTTGCCCACGCACCAGAGATATGTCTTATAGATAAATTTATAAAATTATCTATAATTTTAATCCCAGAGCCTATGCTTTAAACACAGCTCCATGATTACACATTTCCAAATCTCAAATGTATGTAATATGTAACTGACAACAAACTAATCATTTCAAAAAATAATAGTTACATTTTAAAAAGAAAATAGGAAATGGAACAATAATTATATGGAAAGGACTTAATACAATTTCCAGCATAAGTAAATATGTAGGAATATAGGTAAGATAATAAAAATATATAATATATCATCACGGCATATTACCCATTACTGAGTGAGCCAATCTGCTTTGTACAGTGTGTCACTGTAAGCGGGCCACCATTGCTAACTTTCTTATTTGAAGAGATAGAAAGACGATTAAATGGACAAAGTTGGGCGATATTATACGACAAATTTAACAGTGGAAAATACAAAACAATTGAACATCAAATACGCGACTTATTCAACAAAATACCTTTTTACCTCCTTGTACGTAAGTAAAGGAAGTATTGTAATCGCGAAAAATTTCGGTTTTCAGATTTCAGCGGAAATATCCATTTTGATCATCCCTGAATCCATTTTGACTAATTTCGTCGTGACGTCTGTACGTACGTACGTCCGTACGTACGTATCTCGCATAACTCAAAAACGGTAAGCCGTAGAAAGTTGAAATTTTGTATTTAGGACTCCTATAACATCTAGTTGTGCACCTCCCTTTATGGTTATTACACAATTTCCAGAAGTGGTACTTTACATGAAGCCTATAATAGATTTTAATGAAAAACTCTTTTAAAATATAATCCAAAACTTTTCAAATTTGGTATACAAGACTTTTATGTCAATCGAAATAACATAATAGATTTTCTAAATAAATTAAGAAAGTGTGAAAAGATAATGTTAGCCACATGGATTTGAACCATGGACCACTACTTTGCCGGAGTAGCGCTCTACCAACTGAGCTATGGCCAACCTATCCAATGGCTGACACTATCTTCCACTTTAGCTGCTAATGTATCTCTCTATGGAGAATACAGTTTGTGTCACATTATCTTTTCACACTTTCTTAATTTATTTAGAAAATATAAACTGTTAACTCTACGTTAATTTCAAAAAACTGGACCGATAGGGCCATGAGTAATTTCTGACATGTTCACAATGATGTTTAAATGTAGTGGTTATTCAACCCCACATCATACAACGTGACACAAACTGTATTCTCCATAGAGAGATACATTAGCAGCTAAAGTGGAAGATAGTGTCAGCCATTGGATAGGTTGGCCATAGCTCAGTTGGTAGAGCGCTACTCCGGCAAAGTAGTGGTCCATGGTTCAAATCCATGTGGCTAACATTATCTTTTCACACTTTCTTAATTTATTTAGAAAATATAAACTGTTAAGTCTACGTTAATTTCATAATAGATTTTGGTTAAAATAGGCTAACCGGAAGTGGTACTTTACTTGAAGTTGTTAACAGTTTTTCTTGAATAAAATGATTTTATTTTGATTTTAGAAATAAATGATTCAAATAAAAGTTTTAGAGAATTAATTTCTGCGTCTAGCACATCAAGTATTATTAAATTAGCCCTTTAAATAAGCGAGATATGTAAATTTAAAAATTATTTTTTTGTAATAAAGCTTGCTATGGATTAGGACAAAAAATAAAAAAAATGTTTATGTCAAATTACGTTAAATACGTACAATTTTACGATTCGTACAATAACAAATATTATATTTTTATTGTGAAATTAGTTATATTCATTGTTGTAATCAAATATTTTTTTGTTGTAATCAAAACTCTCTTTAAAAACTCCCTTTATGGTCGCTATATATCTTACTGTTTTGAAGTTAAAATTAATATTTTGTAATTTATTTATTAAAAAAATATGTATAGTTTAATAATCGTACAAGGAAGTCGTGTGGTGTCCACACCAGATTTTTTTAAATGGAATGCCATATTGAAAATGGTACCATTTAAAAGATTTTTATTATCTGAATATAAAAGTTCATTATCACTATGCCTCTAAAATTAAAAACAAAAGAGTTATTTCAAGTTGAAATTTAAATATTTTATTTCATATTTTAATACACATATATCATTGTTGCTATGGAAACAACAGAAACTAATATTAAACAAAGAACAATTGACATTTTATTGATAGATGCTGTCAACAAAATGGAAAAATATACTAATGATGAATTAGTTGATATGCTTTTTGTTTATGCAAAGTGCAATAAAAATTCTGTAGCCAGTGCGCAAAAGTATTTAGAACTATATCCCAATAGACCTCAACCCAATAGAACATATTTTTTAAGTTTACTAGTTAATAATTAATTTCGTTATTTGTTTTTGTTTTTTCCATAGCAACAATATTGTATTTGTATCAAAATATGAAATAAAATATTTAAATTTCAACTTGAAATAACTCTTTTGTTTTTAATTTTAGAGGCATAGTGACAATGAACTTTTATATTCAGATAATAAAAATCTTTTAAATGGTACCATTTTCAATATGACATTCCATTTAAAAAAATGTTAATTTGTTGAATAAGTCGTGAATTTGATGTTCAATTGTTTTGTATTTTTCACCGTTAAATTTGTCGTATAATATCGCCCAACTTTGTCCATTTAATCGTCTTTCTATCTCTTCAAATAAGAAAGTTAGCAATGGTGGCCCGCTTACAGTGGACACACTGTACACAGATGTCGGTATAATAATGACATATTTGTACCGTACGGGCGTTTACCAAGCGTCACTTCACGTGAATCTGGGGAACCGGGTTCGATCCCGACCGATGCCAAATATTTTAGAATTTTAAATGGCACAGAATTGACCCCTGTGGTGCACTCTCCACGCCAGCAATGAATATAGGTAAGTATATAAATAAAATAAATATATCATCACGACATATTACCCATTGCTGGGTCTGCCAATGGGCTTTTTATACAGATTTCGGTAACAATAATGACATTTGTACCGTGCGGGCGTTTACCAGGTATCACCCCATGAGCACTTATTGCTGGCATGGCGAATGCACCACAAGAGTTATTTTTGTGCCATTTAAAATTCGAAATATTTGGCGTCGAACAGGATCGAACCCGGTATTTAAATTTAATTTTAAGTTTTTACATGAATAAAAATTAAAAGAAACGGGAGATATTGGGTTGGCCACATGAGATTTTTTCCAACATTTCCGCCCCCTCCTTCAACCCAGTTAAAACCATGGTTAATAGAGTTCTTGCCGTCCTTGAAATATTGAAATTAAGCGTCGATGAGAGCCAACACGGAGCGAAGCGAAGTGATTGATTTCCGGCGAATACTCAGAGCAGCTGTTTTAAATGGTGGCATATATTCGTATTTAATGATAAACTGTACTTTTCGTTAGCAAAAATATTTTTTAAATACTTAATTAGTTTTACTGATGACAGGAATGTAATAACATATGTTCCTATTGAAATAGTTTAGAAATCACAATTTTGTAATAAATTAGTTATTTTAGAGGCAAATTAAAGTATTTAGTAACTTATCACATTTTCTGGTAACCGTAAATGAATATGTTCGTATTGAAATAATTTGGTAACCAAAATTTTGTGTTTATGACAGTACTAGTGCGAACTTCTCTTTTGTAGTTAAACTCTGACGTAAATACGTAATGCGCAAGCGCTTATTTTTACAGTGAGACGAGGCCCAAAAAAATGTGCGAGAACGAGATTACAGATACGAAAATGAGACGCTATCGATATTTTATATTTCTCGTCTCGTCTCGCATGCATCACTAGCAACGAGTTTAATTTTTATTATAATTGATTATTTATTTATATTTTTACAAGAAATATTTATTAAATGTACATATGTTTAAATATGTAACAATTTTAAAATAGTATAGAAAAATGCATTAATAATTTTACAAATATACTCGTATATGAAAGTTATTTCGAAAGATAATTAGTTCCGGAGTGAATATTTTCTGACAGCTATAAATACAAAAAAGAACACAGCCGTCTTCAGTGTTCAGTGATCACTGGTTCCATTCACATCATGATGAATTCCACGGTAAGAATTTAAGACTAATAACCTACATTATTTACATAGCAATATTGTTCTCATTATTTGCAGCTATTTGTCGTTCTGCTAGCTCTGTCCGCTGCTTTAGCGGCTGAGGAGGCCAAGAAAGGGCAAAAGCGTGGTATCTTCGATGAAGGTTTCAGCCACGGCTTCGACTCCGGTTTGAGCCTGGACAGCGGCTTCGGCTCTGGCTCTGATCTATCCCATCACGGCCCCATTGACTTGGGATCCTCCGTACACAAACACATCACCATCACCAAGAAAGTTGGCGTTCCTGTCCCTAAGCCATACCCGGTGCACGTGGAGAAGAAGGTTCCAGTGCCATACCCTGTAGAGGTGAAAGTCTCTGTCGACAAACCGTACCCCGTGCCAGTGCCCAAGCCCTACCCCGTCCACGTGGACAAGCCTGTGCCGTACACCGTTGTGAAGCACGTGCCCGTGCCGGTGAAAGTACCTGTGAAGGTGCCGTACCCCGTCAAAGTTCCAGTGCATGTGCCCAAGCCCTACCCCGTGCCCGTCTACAAGAAGGTGCCCGTGCACATCCCAGAGCCAGTCATTGTCAAGAAGCCCGTGCCTGTGTTCATCAAGGGACATGACCATGGCAGCGAAGACCTGTCTTCCTTCTCCTCTGGACTTTCTGGCTTCGGTGGCCATGACTCTGGACTCTCTGGGTTCGGCGGCCATGACTCTGGACTTGCTGGATTCGGCGGCCACGATGATGGATTTGGAGGACATGACAGTGGGCTTGGAGGATTTGGTGGATTAAGCGGCCACGATTGGCACTGAATGGAATTATCATTTTCTCATGTTTCTCTTCTGTGATCACTATATAAACATTCATTTTATTTTTATTATTTTGTTGATTTGATTGTTTGTTTATACATCGCTAATTAAATTATATTCTGTTAAATTTTGTTCGTATTTTATATTTTGTTCTCTCCGTAACTTTGCCATACATACTCGTAATACAAATAAATAATAGTTTTCAGATATTTTTTCTAGCTGCACAGAATTCCTAATTTAGCATAGCAATAGACTACGTTTATCTCACACTAATTTATCCACTTAAATGCCAACCCACTTGAGTTAAACGTGAGATAAACAGTTCGGTTTAGCGCTAAGTGAGCGCTCTTAAATAATGGGTTAAGAAGTAAAATGAAAGATTTATGATTTTTACCTCTCGCTAAGAGAGGTATTGGATTCATGCTAAAAATCGCATATGTGGATGTATGTGTGTGGGACGTTGGAAGGACGATTACTCAAAAACTATAAGACTTTATATTTGTTTAACTACGTATTTCCCAATCGGACATTAATGGAAAGATCTGAAAAGATTTTGGTAACAATTGGACAAACGGAAGTAGCAGATTCTTGAAAAAAAATCTTATATTATTTTTTGAAAAATTTTCTTCGTAATACTAAAAAAAATCTCTATCTGACACATTTAATTTTTTTATTATATCTTGTATAGGTTTGGAGATATAGGCCGCTAGTATAAACAGTGATTAAGGGTGATTAGCGAGCATTTGCCTAGCATTGTTTTATCTCTGTCAACCGTTTCTATAACTACGCATTTTTTATTTGAAGTATTTTTCTCTAAAATAATCTAGAAACGGTTGACAGAGATAAAACAATGCTAGTCAAATGCTCGCTAATCACCCTTAATCACTTGTTCATACTAGCGGCCATAGTGTATAATAATATAGAATAATCTGTTGTAAAAAAATAATCTCGTTGCCTAAAAAACAGTTGAGATGTCAAAAATCAGATTTTTCTGGGAGGTACGAGGACATTTAATATATATTATTGTATTATTAATTAAATATGTATTTAAATTATAGGTATGTTAATATTACATATATTCTTAATAAATGCCGCTAATACCGTCAATGAATTTGAAGAATTTTGAACATATTAGAAGAGTAGGACAAAATTACTCATAGAACGAAAGAAGATATACAATTTCAATTATTTGTGTGTACAAGAAATGTTAAATTCGTTACTTATAGGGCGCGAGCAGACATGTGACTTTGTTGGCCTTGGCAAGCAGATTTGTGGATCCATCAGAATGACAGCTAATAATTATTTACATAGATGTTACAAATGTCATATGTCATATTTTTTCATTCAACATTCCAAAATATTCTGATATATTGTTTATATGACATTAATAGTATGGAATTATACTTGGCGAGGAAAATAATCCACATGGATTTGGAAAATCATAATGTTTTGAATGAAAACTTATGATACTTGACACCTATGTACATTATTACTAGCTGTCATTTTGACACGTACCCCCATATCTGCTTCCCAAGGCCAACAAAGTCACTTAACTGCCCTATGCAACATAAAATGAAAATGCCGAGAGGTATTGTGCCGGCCACATTTTTTTAATATCTATTTGGTCAATGAAATTGGGCATGTGCAAACCATTAGCCTCATTTTTAACTTGGAGGACATACAAGCGTGCTTTTATGTGTTTACGTTGTCAGCAGAAGAAGTTCTTTTTGACATATCCTTATTTTTAGTCTTATGTAATATTTTCTAATTGCTGTATTAAAGGTAAGTTTCTTTGAAATAAGTAACTAAAATCATAACGTATTTTTTTTGTTAAAATACAGTAAAACAAACTGAAAACTTGCACATAACCTAGTATGTTATAACAATAATAATGTAATATTTTAATGTTTTGCAGATGCCTAAGCTTATTAATTATTTTTATTCACTAAGTTCTGAGGATCAAGTAAGAAATTTGGAAAAACTTATTCTTCTGGGGTGTATTAAACCCTATTCAATCAAGAAAGCAGAATTTTGTCAGGATGCCGCAACCGTATCTGTTGTGGATTCATTTGTGTTCGGTGATTCAGTTGTAACCTAAATAAATAATATATTATTATATCTGACTAGCTAATATTTATATCACATGCTTAATTCATGCTTCATGCATAAACATTATCACTATTATGTAATAATTTACCATGCCTAAATACATCATGCACATTTCAAGCAAAAAATATTTAATCCCGTCGATTATTTCTTGTCTAAAACTAAATTTTCTACATATTTCATTCAAAAGCAGTCTTAACCCAGTACCTGTTGCTTAAGATTTCTTAATATTCACTTATAAAAAAATTAAAAATAATATACATTAATTTACCATACCTTTTTCTACATATTTCAAGCAGTTATACCATTTCCTGTTACAATTTTTATACTCATATCCTGATTTCTTCACGCAATGTCCACCTATAAACTCCTTTTGATATCTCCGATTTCTTCGAGCCAAGCTTTCTACTCTTGATCTTTTGAATGTATCCCAAATTTATGTTGGGCACGTAATCTACATCATTTTCATTAAGTGATGGTTTCCGTACATTATTAATTTTTAAAAGATAATGATGCCATTTCAACCACAACTTACCAGTTACAAAATGATCGGAACATATACGAATATATTTTAATTTTTCCTCGGTTGTCCTTTCTTCTATGAGCACGTAACAACAACTCTTCTTTTTACTCGTTTTGGACATATTACGCCCTTATACTTTTTCACCGAAGTAAGTCTATAATATGACAAGACAATTTCTCTCTGCGCTATTCTTGCATCCAAAGACAGCACAAAAACTTGGCAGTTTCTTTGTAAAACACGGTAGTTACAATGTAAACAGATAAGAGTTTGACGTTTGTATGTCCTCCAAATTAAAAATGAGGTTATGTCTTGCACGTATTTTTTAGGGTACCTCTATATATAGGTATCAGCGTTGCCAGATCAGAGCTGGGCAAATTACTTTCAAAAAGTAATTGAGTACAATTACTTTAACCAAAATATACTCAAATGGCTGGGTATGATGTGTCCTAATGTCCCTCCATCGCCCCGTTCAATTCTCGCTTCGTTCAGTTTCATAACGTTCAAATCTTGACCATGAAGTTGGCGCGCACCAAAACGTTCATTTCTTGCCCTGTTCAAATACCTACTTCGCGCGCTCCCAAATTTAAACAGTACACTCCAAAGAACAAATTGCAAAGAAATATGTTTTATTCAGTGAAATGTCAAAAAATTCAAATTGAAATAAATTTATTATGTACTGTCAAAGTACACAGTAATGATATTACAAATGTATGGATCTTTATATATAGTAAAGTTTATAAATATATTTTATATCAATACAGGATATTGCGTGCGTCATTAGAAATGGCTATAAAAACCATTCTAACCATTATTTTATTGCTAAGGAAAGGACGGGAAGATAATATTTCTATTAATAAATTAAACGAAGAAAATGTACTACAATATTTATAAATTATTTAAAGGTATAAATTTGTTATAACTTTTATAATACACTTTACATTTTATTACAGTGACAGGTTTTGTTAAAGATAAAAGAATATGAAATAAAATATGTAATTTAACATGATTTTTAACTAATTCTTTATGTAAAATAGTAAATAACAAGGAAATCAAATAATTTTATATCAATTAATAGAATTTTGGAATAAAACAAGGCTCCAAGCGATGTAAAAATAGATATAGTGGAAAATAGAAGCATCAAGTGTTATTTTATACTAAAAAAATCTGATGTGGACACCACACGACTTCCTTGTACGATTATTAAACTATACATATTTTTTTAATAACTAAATTACAAAATATTGACAGGCTCAAGCCAAGTCCGAGAAATATTTTGATATAGAACAAAAAATAATTCATTTACTACTATCATTCTTAAATTAACATTAATCTAACCCGGTTCTTTTTAAATAAGAGTTTTGATTACAACAAAGAAATATTTGATTACAACAATGAATATGACTAATTTCACAATAAAAATATAATATTTGTTATTGTACGAATCATAAAATTACACGTATTTAACGTAATTTGACATGAACATTTTTTTATGTTTTTGTCCTAATCCATAGCAAACTTTATTACAAAAACAAAAAAGTATATAATTTTTAAATTTACATATCTCGCTTATACAAAGGGCTAATTTAATAATACTTGATGTGCTAGACGCAGAAATTAATTCTCTAAAACTTGTACGTACAGACGTCACGACGAAATTAGTCAAAATGGATTCAGGGATGATCAAAATGGATATTTCCACTGAAATCTGAAAACCGAAATTTTTCGCGATTACAATACTACCTTTAATTACGTACAAGGAAGTAAAAATGACGAACATCACGAATAATCACCTGGGTTATGTCACATATACGAGTATAAAATGTTGTGAAGAGAAGAAAATTGATCAACAACAACAAAAAGGCTTTGTTACTTTAAATATGTTTCAAAAATCATAATCGCTGTGGTACTATTATCCCATTTTAAAAACATTTTTTATTAACAAAATCATTGACAGAAAATATGTATACGAATTTAAATTAGCTTGAGTGGTCAAAAGTACCAAGCAAAGGGAATATAACATTTTTGAAGCAGGCGGATAAATGAATTGAGATACTTTGTATTTGTGTTCTGTATGTTTAGATGGTGACATTTTATTAATTATTGTATTGTTTTTACACAGGAATGTGATACAATAAATTAGATGTAAGAATAATACATAGTTATTTACGTAACAAGTCAGGAAAGTGTTCCATTGCAGGATGAGTAGATAATATTCCTGAAAATATTAGAGAAGCTGCGAACGTTGCTCTTTCAGAAATCGTACCGCCCAAGTCAAAATACCGCTATAAGAGAGAATATAACATTTTCGAAAATTGATGCAAGGAAAAGGCTGTTACTGAGTCTACAGAAGAAGTACTATTAGCCTATTTTTCTGAAAAATCTTACAAATATGAACTAAATCGAATAATCTATAAAAGAGGCTCAAGATGACGAAATTCTTATGATGAAGGCAAACATCAATTTTTATTAGTTTATGTGTTGTATAATAGACTTATCCAATTTTATATTGTAGATTGTTCTTATACTGGCCTTGGCAGGAGCATGTTATTGCGACAACTTAAATAAAATTTCTTTAGAAGATATTAATGAAACTCTTAAAATGTTAATTATCAAGATTCCAAATACAAAAATAAATAATGTAAGACGTTTTGTATTTGATGAAGGTAACCAACGCTATACAGGTGTTAAAGAAGTAAAATATTTTAAGGGCATATAGTACTGACCAAAATGAGTAAAAAAAGCTTAATCAATATGGGTCCAATCTTCAAAAGTTTCCGATATATAAGGCAGTGAAAAATGAGTTTTACGGGGTTCGAAAACTAAGAGTTACGAATTCGATGTTGTGCCGACCTTGGCCAATATTTAATTTTCAAATAACTTTGTAACTATTAGAAATTGAGAAAAATATTTCACATAAAATTTTATTGTTTTTTTTTTTAGTCTATTTACCGACAGACGAAATTTTGTTCGATCACTATCTTTGTCAGTTTTTCTTCGATATTTCGTTTTGCTTTGTAACAGTTGAAGATCAGGCTTTTGTTGATAAGCATTTTTACCTTCCGTCACCTTTAGGTAAGGAAGGTATTGTCTTTGGTCAAAAAATTCAATGATGAGTTTTTACTGAATAAGCACGTTTTAGGGTCCATATAATACGATTTTACCATTTTTACGATGATGTCTGTATGTATGTGTGTCTGTGTGTGTGTAACAAAATTTCCGGATCCAATAACTTCAATACCACGATTCCAAAAATTATAATTTTTTCGTATTCCTCAAGTTTACATCCAGAAGAACAACTGATTAGATTTTGGTTATAATTGGTCAACCGGAAATAGTCTCATTTGAAGATTTAACAGTTAAATTTGATTTATTGACATTTAACGTTATTACAACTTAAAGAATATATTATTCTCTATACGATTTGATTACAATTTATACTTCATATTTAATAGATACAGAGTTAAAGAATTTTAAAGAAATTAAATTTTGTAATTCAGCCAGCTATGCCAAACTTGGGATCTAGTAATATATTCATATAATTCAAATTGACAGATGTCAGTATCAATAAAAAGTAAATTCATGTGGCAGATATGAGGGTGTTGAAGTAGATATTGGGGAATACAGGGAAAGATACGGTAAGAAAATAACTCTAGTGTTACAAGTTTTTAGAAAGATACAAGAAAGACGATTACATTGGTTTGAACATGTCATGAGGAGAAATGAAGAATTAAAGGAACAAAAATGAATAGTTTAGTTAAAGAAACAGAGGTAGACCAAAGATAAGATGGAAGGACTGTATTGCGGAAGATTTGAGAGAAACGGAACTGAATGAGAACGTCATGCAAAAATAGCGACCCCCTAACGAATGGGAAAAGCTAAAGAAGAAGAAGGTGCGAGTATCAAGTGCAATTTGAATAGTTTGTTTATGAAATAATTTTACTGGAAATTTAGAATCTTTTGTAAGAAAAATTATGGAATTTATACATTATACACGAGAATGACGGAAGGTATTGTGCTGGCCACAACAGATTTTTTAAATTCATTTTGGTCAGTACTATATACCCTCATAAAATTTTACCCTATTTTTTATATTTTATATTTATAATTAAACAGTATCATTATATTATTATAATATTTTTGTTTTTATGTTTGTACGGAAAATTGAAATAAAATTCGTGTTCAATAATTTGTTAATAATTGGTAATACGTTTCATTTCCTGACAAAGCTTTCATGAGGCTTATTATTATAACACAAACCTTTCCAAAATATAGGGGTGTACGGGAGCAAAAAATAACTATTTCATTTAAAATCGGACAAAGTGGCTCAAGAATTATTTTTTCGAAAGAGAAGTACACAACTAAATTTATGAAGTAAACTAAACTACATAAGATTTCTGAATAAACTACACTGAAATAAAACCAATTTTTATAAACAAGAATTATTGTAATCGCCGACAAAAATGACAGTTTTTGTGATCCTAACCTCTTTTTCTTTACAAATGTCATATTAGATGAGAAATTAGGCGCATGTCTGAAAGTTTCCACAAAACCTCTTCTTCTTTATGCCTAGTGCACACGGAGAAATTTTTAGCTAAGTTTCCTGAAATTTGTTTCCTAAAGAAGAAATACGAAAAGTTGCCCGAAAGTTAACGGTGTCGTTAAAACTCAAGAGGTTTTGCGGAAACTTTTTGACATGCACCTAACTTCTCATCTATTATGACATTTGTAAAGAAAAAGAGGTTAGGATCACAAAAACTTTGATTTTTGGCGTCGATTACAATAATTCTTGTTTATAAAAATTTGGTTTACAGTGTAGTTTATTCAGAAATTTTATGTAGTTTAGTTTACTTCATAAATTGAGTTTGGTTAGAATTCTTAATTATTTTAATTATAAGCACATATAGTTTAGTTTATTTCTCCATTTAATTTTAGTTAAATTTAATTCCTACATATAATTTTGTGTACTTCTTGTTCTTTGGAAAAAATAATTCTCCAAGAGCCTACAAATTTCAAAAAAAAATACCAGTTTTGAGGAAACTTTTATTTATCTCGTGGGAACACACGGTACGTTGATGCAAAAGTTTCTCCAAAACTTCTTCTTCTTCGGGGAACAAATTTCAGGAGACTTTACTAAAACTTTTTCCGTGTGCACTATGCATAAATGCCATGTATTCATAAATTGGGTTGTAGAGCTAGTTTGCCTCTTTATGGTGCAGCCTGGGTAACGATAATTTAAAACAAATCTGCGATCAGACTATAGTGACCAGGAGACCCCAAATAAGGGTTATTTGGGCTCTCCTGGTCACTATAGCCGTCACAATGGCTCAAACACAGTAGTAGCGTCACAACGATCCAGACTGGGCAAACAAAACAGTAGTACATTTTCAACGGCGCCTTCTATCACCTCGGCCAGCTTGGTCTCTTCAAGTGTAAGCATGGTCCTCGGTATACCCATTGCATTCGCAACAAGCGCCAATTTCATCTATGACCACGCCCATCAAATGATTTTACCTGAAACTTGCATGAAAATGAACAGTTGCCTGCCTATTAAGACTCATGAAAGCTTTATCAGGAAATGAAACGTATTACATATTATTGAGCACGAATTTTATTTCAATTTTCCGTACAAACATTAAGCTTTTTTTTACTCATTTTGGTCAGTACTATATGCCCTTAAAATAATTTACTTTTTTAACACCTGTATATCGTTGGTTATCTTCATCAAATACAAAACGTCTTACATTATTTATTTTTGTATTTGGAATCTTGATAATTAACATTTTAGGAGTTTCATTAATATCTTCTAAAGACATTTTATTTAATTTGTCGCAATAACATGCTCCTGCCAAGGCCAGTATAAGAACAATCTACAATATAAAATTGGATAAGTCTATTATACAACACATAAACTAATAAAAATTGATGTTTGCCTTCATCATAAGAATTTCGTCATCTTGAGCCTCTTTTATAGATTATTCGATTTAGTTCATATTTGTAAGATTTTTTTAGAAAAATAGGCTAATAGTACTTCTTCTGTAGACTCAGTAACAGCCTTTTCCTTGCACCAATTTTCGAAAATGTTATATTGTCTGTCATAGCGGTATTTTGACTTGGGCGGTACGATTTCTGAAAGAGCAACGTTCGCAGCTTCTCTAATATTTTCAGGAATATTACCTACTCATTCTGCAATGGAATACTTTCCTGACTTGTTACGTAAATAACTATGGATTATTTTTACATCTGATTTATTGTATCACATTCCTGTGTAAAAACAATACAATAATTAATAAAATGTCGCTATCTAAACATACAGTATCTAAAATCTAAATTCATTTATCCGCCTGCTTCAAAAATGTTATATTCCCTTTGCATGGTACTTTTGACCACTCAAGCTAATTTAAATTCGTATACATATTTTCTGTGAATGATTTTGTTAATAAAAAAATGTTTTTAACATGAAATAATAGTACCACAAAGATTATGATTTTTGAAACATATTTAAAGTAACAAACAAAGCCTTTTTGTTTGATCAATTTTCTTCTCTTCACACCATTTTATATATGTGTCATAACTCATAACCCAGGTGATTACTTGTGATGTTCGTCATGGTTTTAGTATAAAATAACACTTTATGCTTCTATTTTCCACTATATCTATTTTTACATCGCTTGAAGCCTTGTTTTATTCCAAAATTCTATTAATTGATATAAAACTATTTGATGTTTGTTATTTACTATTTTACATAAAGAATTAGTTAAATATCATGTTAAATTACATATTTTGAAACTATTTTATTTCATATTCTTTTATCTTTAACAAACAAATATCGTGGTGCTACCTAATTTGCGGACCACAAAAAAGCGGACTGGTCATAAGTATTGGTTCTATAGCATTAAATCACAACATCTACGTTGCTCTTATGTTTCTCTTCCATATACTATTTAATTAAAACTCGAAATCATCTTCAAAAGATTACTTTACTCTTGGTGAATTTTGCGGATTGGCCATTTCGACTGAAGCGAAAGAGACCAGACTTGAAATCTACGTTGCTCTTATATTTCTCTTCCATATTCTATTTAATTGAAACTCGAAATCATCTTCAGAAGATTACTTTACTCTTGGTGAATTTTGCGGACTGGCCATTTCGACTGAAGTGAAAGAGACCAGACTTGAAATCTACGTTGCTCTTATGTTTCTCTTCCATATACTATTTAATTAAAACTCGAAATCATCTTCAGAAGATTACTTTACTCTTGGTGAATTTTGCGAACTGGCCATTTTGACTAAAGCGAGAGAAATAAGACTTGAAATCTACGTGTTCTTATATTTCTCTTCCCTAAACTATTTAATTAAAACTCGAAATCATCACGAAGAGTAAAGTAACCTTCTGAAGATGATTTCGAGTTTTAATGAAATAGTATATAGAAGAGAAACATAAGAGCAACGTAGATTTCAAGTCTGGTCTCTTTCGCTTCAGTGGAAATGGCCAGTCCGCAAAATTCACCAAGAGTAAAGTAACCTTCTGAAGATGATTTCGAGTTTTAATGAAATATTATACGGAAGAGAAACATAAGAGTAACGTAGATTTCAATTCTGGTCTCTTTCGCTTTAGTCGAAATGGCCAGTCCGCTTTTTTTTTGTGGGCCACAAAATAGAACTTCCCCATTGTAATAAAATGTAAAATGTATTATAAAAGTTATAACAAATTTATACCTTTAAATAATTTATAAATATTGTAGTACATTTTCTTCGTTTAATTTATTAATAGAAATATTATCTTCCCGTCCTTTCCTTAGCAATAAAATAATGGTTAGAATGGTTTTTATAGCCATTTCTAATGACGCACGCAATATCCTGTATTGATATAAAATATATTTATAAACTTTACTATATATAAAGATCCATACATTTGTAATATCATTACTGTGTACTTTGACAGTACATAATAAATTTATTTCAATTTGAATTTTTTGACATTTCACTGAATAAAACATATTTCTTTGCAATTTGTTCTTTGGAGTGTACTGTTTAAATTTGGGAGCGCGCGAAGTAGGTATTTGAACAGGGCAAGAAATGAACGTTTTGGTGCGCGCCAACTTCATGGTCAAGATTTGAACGTTATGAAACTGAACGAAGTGAGAATTGAACGGGGCGATGTAAGGACATTAGGACGGTTCGCGTGTTCCCTACTCAAATTACTAATTACTTTTGCATTGTAATTGACATTTTAATTACTTTTTCAATTACTTTACTAAAAAAAAAGAGGCAAAAGTTTGTATATCAAAAGTATGAAAAAAGTCGAGAAAAATAAGAATTCAAAAATAACAGAAATTATTTTTATTCAAATATTCTAGGTTTGTTCCAACATACAATCAAATCAGTCCGACGCATGCGCAGTATTCAAATGAGGACGCCATTTTCATAGTACGCATATTTCGAACAGTTCCATATTGATTTGATTGTATGTTGGAACAAACCTTATACTCGTATACTTTTTCTCGATTCTTTTCATATTTTTGATGTACAAACTTTTACATTATTTCAAAGAGAAAAAATGGCAGTTTATATTTTAATAAAATAATTATAGGTTGCTATTTAAAAAATAAAAGTTGATAGTCGTACCTCGCAAACCTGATTTAATAAAAAAATATATCTACATCTGCTATCAAATAGTATATTTAAGTAAAAATAAAACTTTTATATGAGTCTTTTTCTATTACTTATAATAAATATATTGAAAGTGTGGGCATCTTCCCAGATTCATTCTGTATTATGTCTATATGGTTATTAAAAATACTTTATATAGTGATTTATATGAAGACATTGCAAATTCGTTGAAAAGTATATTATTACTATTAGGATTCAGAAAAAATAATAAATTATAACTTAAGTAAAAGTCCAAAGTACGTGTTACGTCCCAAGTTGCACTTGTAACCTGTCGTTACACCCACAACGCAGATAAACTACGCTACGCCCGTATCCCGGGGATTCCGTCAATTCTTGGTTCAAAATAGTAACTGAGTATAAATAATTACTTTTTTTACAATGTAATTAATTACAAATTACAATTTGGGGAAAAGTAATTTAATTAGTAATTAATTACTAAATGTAATTAATTACTGCCCAACTCTGTGCCAGATGTACGATAATTATGTTTTTTGTACGATATTTTTGACATGTGTACGATGTATGTACGATAATTTGATAATTTCATACATTTATACAATATGTGAATTTAAATTAATATTATTTTTCTTATATTGCCATTACTTAACCTTTTACACATTTGCCAGTAAAATTTATATTTATAATTGAATACAAAGGCCACGAATGGCAAGATATTTTTCAATTTTGTCTTCAGTCAGTCAGATGCTCAACATATTTTACTAGTCTGTGCTTAACATGTATAAAAATTACCTTTACGTGACAATGTGCACTGAAGTAAGCGACAATAATTGTTACTCATATTACAATACAAGGTGTTTGGCGCAAGTCCGGCACCACGAATATTTCGTTTATTTTGAGAGATACAAGAAAATGTTAATAAGCAAAGTTAAACTAGACAAAGGGGCTCATAAGATGATCATAGCAGAAATTTTGTATCACTTCCGGTTTTAGCGGAAATGTGTGCAACTTTAAATCTAGCATAGTGAATCGGTATTTTTTTTTTCAGAATATACATAAAATTAGCTTCACAATGATACCAAATTATCATAGTTTTACTTTCACCATTTCAAAATGGCAACCATCTATTCTCAAAATATGTACTAATAAAATTCCATACAAAATAAAACATAGCAAGCTATGCAAACAATTTTATTATCTTATAACAAAAGAAAAGAAGAAATTAAAAAAAAATTAGGCGTGAGGTATTATTTTTTTTATTTTTTAGCAAGTTCACAACGATACCACAACAGAACAGTAAATGTGAAAACTACAAA